>PVJD01000811.1:0-344651 GCA_004026545.1 Mormoops blainvillei
GCAGTGCCGGGCCCTCTGTCCGGAGCCTTGATGGCCCCTGGAGGAGGCCGTACAGGATGGGTGCTGAGACTCATCCTTTCAGCCCCCTCTGGGCAGGAGAATGATTTATGATTACAGAGGGGAGAAAACTGAGCTGTAATGGCTCTGACTTTATGTCCACAAGGAATCCAGCACCCCTTCACTAAGGCGTAGCCAATAGGTCCACTCCATATACCCCCGTACCCTCTTTAGTCTTTCCTTCTGGCATTTCTTTTCCTCTTTTTCAGCTTAGTCTCCCATTGAGATAATTTTCAAACGGGTTTTATTCATATAAAAATAAATGTGTACGTGTGGCAGGGGATAGGGAGGTGGGGATCTTGGTTTGAGGGTTTGCAGCCCGTGTGTTTGGACAGTTCTAGGGACCCACCCTTCACCCCCCGCCACACACACACACACAGTGTGTGGACAGCTACAGACCGCCCGCCTCTTTCACTTCTCTCGCTTCAAATCCTGACCAATTTCATTGGATCTGAGTAAAGCAGATGGTTCTTTATGAAACCTTAAATGAAACATGTCACCATGTTTTAGGATTTCGTATAGCCATGGTTCCTTGAAAACAGACTCTAAATGTACTCAGAGAGAATAGGATGATCATCCCAGCAGGTCTCATTGGCCAAGCCATTAGTGCGTACCCCACCTTCAGCTGCTGTCCTTTAGCCTTGAACTTGAGCACAACCTGCTGGCAGTGTAGCTTCGAGGACTTCGACTTTAGCAGCTGCTGTAGGTCTGAGACTCGAGGATCCATTGTGAGCCAATGAAGCTCCTCCCTGCTCCACTCAGCTTCGGAAACAGAGTTGACCACAAAGCAAATTAAGTAAGATGTCGGGGTTACAAACAGAAATAAAAACATTTAAATGTTCATTTCAATGCCCTGAAACTGAGAAGAGCTGATATTGCTATGCAAATAATAATGAATGGAAACCACTTGTCAAGGGGAAACACGGTGAATGTAATGAGACTGGAAACCCTCATGGAGGTCCAGGAAAGGGCCAAACCCTTGTGATTTTTGAGGACCTGAACCCAAAGAGGGGGAGTGTGAAGATACAAGAAAACAAACACAGCCAAAAGCCACGTCTCTAGCCTTTATCTGTACAAACTAATCCTTCGAGAGGTTAAACAAAGCCCAGCTTTCATGCAGGGTCACAGGTGGTCTATAGCATAGTGAAATCTCCTTTCTGGCCTTTGGGCTTCAGGAACAGGCTTGAACAGCCTCATGGTCCCTCCAACTGACCCAGAAAGTCGATGCGGAGGCTCTCAGATGGGGCGGAGCCTAAAGAGGAAGGTAGCTGTCTCGTGAGGTGATGTCGCTCAAGTGGCATGCAGGGATAATGGGGTCATGCTGTGATGGGAGAGGACCCAGAGGGCGGGCAGTTAACAGTGAGGTATTGTCAGTTCAGTGGCCACTGTGGTTACTAACCCTCTCCTGCCAAACAGATTCATGTAATGGTAGTGGTGGCATTTCCATCTTCTCTAGACATCTCTGGTTGGTTAAGGGGCTGGAAGTGGAATAGGGTGTGAGAGGAGGGCCGAGTTTTTCTGAAGCTAAGCAGGTTGCACCGGGAGATGGTGCGTTTTCAGCCCAGGAGTCGTTCATTGGCACAGTAAAGTGCTTAGGAAGCATTTTTGTGGTTTCACGGTGTTGACATGCACATATGAGCACTTTTGACACGACAGTTAAAACCCTGTTCCTGCAGGCACATTTCCAGTGTCCTGAGCCCAAGAAGGGTCGTTTTGTGTTCTTCTGTTAAGGACAAACTATTAATCCTTCCTTAATGACTGGTTGATTCCAAAACTGCACATGACTCAGATCTGTGCTGGTGTTGTTTATTCTCTGGAAATCTGAACAGTATTTTTACTCTGCAAGGAACCAATACAGCCAAGCAGTGCCACTCTGGGACCATCCAAATGACCCCTCCAAAGGGGACTTCCGCACAACATTTTCCTGATTTCCTAGATTAGCTGAGATCCCTTCCCTTAGTGCCAACTGTGTGGATAAGAAGCACATTGCAAATTTTTTAAAACATGGCCAATAGAGAACTTATTTTATCAGATAGTTGTGAAATTTAAATACAAATGTGGAAAATAATTTAACTTATCTTTCTCCTCAGGAAATCTATATAACCTATAAATTATTAATCTATAAACTATTGTTCATACCATAGGGAAGAATTTTTTCTCACATCTCAAATATTCAGATTTTCATGCTTTTAGAGCTTAACTAATAGCGTTGTCTGACCCCCTGAGGAGAAAAATACTTCTCTCCACGAAGGCAATTGAAAGAGACACTGCCATAATAGATATGTCGATTTAAGTGGTCCAGGCTAATATTTTCACAAGCACTTGAATATAAAATGTAATGGAGATTTTAAAAAGGCTCATCAAGGTTCTAACTCGGAAATGCTATAAAATTATGTAACCTTTGTCCATATCTAATTCCTATCTTGAGAAAACTTATAATAGTAATATTATGCATATAAATTTTTACTAATGGTGACTCAGGAAAAGAACAGTTCCCAACTAGGGTCAGATCCTGGGGATAATAATTTTAAATATTCATCCTTTTCTAGGCGGTGATTTTATTTTTTTGCTTTTTTGTTTGTTGGTTTGTTAGTATGGTCTGTTTGTTTTCATAATTCCCTAGACCCAGAATTATATATTATAGAATTATATATTATATATTATATATATATTATAGAAACTTTTAAATAATTTAAAATATGAAACAGCACATTATGGTAAAGATCATTGGGATTAACATTGTGTTCTTTTAACCCTGTTTTGTTTATTTGACCAAGAAAATACAATTGGTGCTTGGACAAAAAAAAACAAACCAAAAAAACCCCACAAATATTAATTTAGATTTATTATCCTACAAGTTTAGTCTTATGAGGGAGATTTATGTGTGAACCTGAATACTTTAACCCATGGACATTATTTAAACACAAAAACAAATCAGAAAATGCAAGGATCTTATGTGCCTTTTCATTGTCTGAAATCAAAGTGCCTGAAGAATTGCTGCAAACCCCTGGCTGAACTATAAATCCACAAATCAAAGAAAATGATAGCCCTCACAGAATTTCCAGGTCTAGATAACCCCCTCACCATGTTTATTTATGAATCTATTACTTCTTGTTTGGAAAATTTCCTTGACACCTCATGGTGTGTATATTAAATTCTGTTCCCCGTAGTTTGAGGCATAGTCTAACTAGAACACAGGCCTGGCAGCTTTAGAGAATATGATACTCACTCAGCAAGAGAAACACCTCCCATCAAGCAGCCTCCCGGACCACACTTTATGAAGACAGTTTTTCACTGCTGACATGTCAGCGTCTGTTCTCAAGTCCTCCCGCTGTTTTTCATAAAGGATGCTTTAGTATGGAGCCGACTCTGAAGCCAGCTGTGGTGGTTATTAACAAAAGAATTGCTTTAGCAGCAGCTAAATTATGTCATCATTATCACACACTGCATACAGTTACATGTTAAAGATCTACATTTTGTTGTAATAAATAATTCACTAAAAAAATGTTCAAAGGGGCAAAAAAAAATCACACATGTAAAAACCATCTACAGAGGAATTGATTTACTTGGGAAATCTCAGAACTGAAACTTAACAAAATTAATTGCCACATATGTTTAAGTTTCTCACAAAGTTACATCTTGGTTTTAAAGTTGGTGAGACAACTTTGAAATGTCTGAATTGCTCCAGCTGAAGAAAATTAAAGAAACAGATGCAAATCAGCATTTCACAAAGGGGTAGACTCTTGTTTTAAATATACCAAGCATCATAACAAATTACAGTAAACCATTATGATTTCAACCAAATTATGAACACTTCACTTTACATGATTAATGTTCAAGAATAATTAAATAAAACTATCTTTCTGTGGCTTAATGTATATGAAAACAAAGGGCAGAACTGGCCTCCACTGGACATCCCAAGTCCCAGTGCAAGCTTGCTCCTTATAGATTATTATGAGATCACTTGTTTCCTTTTCCCCCCTTGCCCTAAATTTTGCCTCTTAGCTGCATCAGTATAAAGTCTTCCTAATCAAGTCCTGGTTATGTGGGGGTCTTCAGAAACATTCATTGATGCAAGCAAGGAGCTGATTGAAATGTATGCTGAATGTTTAAAGAAAAAGAATACAGTATAGATGAAAAGGCTTAGAGCTGACTTCGTATTAATTATATTTCACCAATATGGGTACAAATCCCTATGAAGTTGAACTAAAAAATTAAACTAAAATTATTAGTCCTTGATTTGAATGTGAGCAGCTTTTACATTCTCCCCCCGGATGTCTCATGAGTGTTCTGATTTCTTGTTAATATCGATCCTTCTACAATTGAACAGCAGTGTACAGAGGTAATTGGGTTTGAGGAAGCATTTGGCAGCTTTCATGAAGTCTTCAATTGCTTGCTCAGGGATATGGAGTCATCAGTTGTTTTTTAAAAAATTTCTTTGCATTCTATTTGACAGATAGTTGCCACAATAATGGCAATTACAGGCATTGTCATGATGGCTTATGCAGATAATTTCCATGCTGACTCAATCATAGGAGTGGCATTTGCAGTGGGATCAGCCTCTACATCTGCATTATATAAGGTATGTTGTGCACTTTCTTATGTAGTCAATTGCTGTTTGTAGCTTAGACTTAAATAATAAAAGAAGGACAAAGAAAATCTTGAGTAGAAAAAAAGGAAGATGGTTTAATAAGTACCATTTACTAAGTACTTGCTACATGCTGGGCACTTGCTAGAAAATTGTTAATGCACCTTATGAGACAAAGCTGCTCAACCCTGATTTTCAAAGAGGGAACTGGGTTTGGGGATGCATTTAGCAATTTCCACAAGTCTTCCATGGTTTGTGCTGGAGGTATCCAAAAAAAATTTTTTTTTTTTTGCATTTGGTGTGTTAATATTGTTTGAATGACAAAGGAGGAAACTGAGGCTTTGAAACATTGAGTAACTTGCCCAAGGTCATACAACCAGGAAGTGATAGAGTCAAGATTAAAACTTGGGCTGGCCAACTCCAAAGCTCTTGCTCTGTGGCCCCACCCTTCCCACATCATCACTCAGTTGTAGCAGAGGCTGACAAAGACCTCTCTCCTCTTTATGCTTCTTTAATTGAACTACCTATGGTCATTATCTTAACTCCAATTGAGGTGTTAAAAAAAATAAACAGGCCATCATCTGAGAGGTTACCTTTTGCTACATATAAACTCTGCGCCACAGAAGCTCTTCTTATTAGCAAAATGAAGTCCCTTTTCCTGTCTGAAGTATACTCCGGGTCTGCACTATGTACTGCTCACCATTCTTTCTCCCCTGGAACTGCCTGTCGTCAATGAATTTCTATTCAGTCATTGCCCTTAACTTCAGGAGTAAGGACTAAGAGAGCAGATCTAAGAGGTTATGCCCCAAAGCCCCACATTTCAGAGCCAACTTCTTGGCTGTTGCTAAAGGACTATTCCACTTTCATCTCTGTTGGTGTTTCAGTGAGAGCATTTTCTCCGAAAGGCACAAAATGCCCTTTGCCTCTCTCGCGGATGCCTGTTGTGGTCATTTGCCAGCGCTGTGGCTCGGAGGACGCTGAGTCTATTTCCACACTGACATTTCCGGGCCCATCGATTCTGTGTGACAAGCTTGACGAGCGTTCACCCAATCGCCGTCAGTGTCTAACCTGCCCCCAACTGAGGCTCCACTGAGATGTCTGATGTGACCAAAGGCTAGCATGTGATCAAGGTCTCTTGATTAAGTCCCTCAAAAGAAAAACATAATAATAAGTTTGATGGAAATTCAAAGCAATGTCTGGCACTGCTGTGTGACCAGGATGGCTATCTAATAGACAGGATTCTCCTGATCATGGTAGAGGTGGATTCATTATGGGAGTGGTAATATTTGCTGACATGCATAAAATCATATGTGCACCATAGAGAAGATCTGCTTCATTCTCCATTGTTGAGGATTAATGTAAGAAGCAGAGGGGTTAAAAAACCAAGGTATATGGACTACGGTCCTGGCTTCTCCCCAGTCTGACGTGTGATGTTAGGTTAGCCATTCGTGCCTCCTTGCCATCTTTCTCTGTACACAGATTTATAATCCAGAGAAAGAGAATTCTTAATCTGAAGGATAAACACAGTGTTTATGAATATATTTTAAGCCCTGAGAGAAAAGTACTTAAAAATCCAAGTCATCATTATTATTTATCTCAACACGTAATGACAGGTTCTTTCTGTCCAATACGGTTTTCAGTATCTGCCAAAACAAGAGTGAAATGAATCCCATGCTTGAAGGGAAGAATTGATGGCATCTCAACCTAGAAGGTTTTTCTGGGTTTCTCTGCTTTTATTCATGACTCATCCTATACCCTCACTGGTCGTGGTGCTCAACACAATGTACAGGATCCTGGCAGTTTCCTCCACCACAAGGAATTTGTGTTATGACATTTGCTGTGTCATATGAAGGCTTTAGAGTATTTTAATTCTTTATCTCAACACCACCTTTAGATGTCATAGAGGTAGCAGGGAAGAAGATGCAGAGGATAAACACCAGGCCACTTAGTTCACTGTGTAGGTAAATAGACTCACCTTTCTGATGCAGCAAAGTCTCCGACTGTGTGGCTTAAGTTTCTTTCCCATTCCAGGTTTTGTTTAAGATGTTTCTTGGAAGTGCCAACTTTGGCGAAGCGGCACACTTTGTCTCCACGGTGGGTTTCTTCAATTTAATCCTCATCTCCTTCACCCCAGTCATCCTGTATTTCACCAAAGTGGAGCACTGGTCCTCCTTTGCAGCTCTGCCCTGGGGCTGCCTCTGTGGGATGGCAGGGCTGTGGCTTGGTAAGTGACCCCAGGTTTTGCCTTCCATTCCCTATGTCACTTGAGCTTTCCCTGGATGGTTAAATTATCATATTAGATTCTTACCTTGGGTACCTCTGTCCTCTATTTCCCAAACGTACCTAAGCTCGCTTCATGTTACTGAATTTGGAAGGTTCTTTGCAGACTGTTGCTTGATTAGATCAGAGCTCTCCAACTGGCGTGACTCCCAAGGGGTTGAAGTGCGAGCTGGAGGTCCAGGCTGCTCTGACCACCATGGGTCTACAAGGAGTCCCATCTCTTCCTCGTGATGTGCTGTATGATGTTACTGTGTTCCGAGTGTGCCGTGGGTGTCAGGCCGAGGGAGAGTGGGACACTCTCAGTCAAGGAACTCGAAGTGGCTCAGAACGGCTGGAGCACTGAGTGCAAGAGCAATGGGGTGGAAGAAAGGAAGGAGGTGAACATTCAGGAGGGAAGCTGCTCATGAAGGATCTGGGGTTGAATTTAAAATCCACTTACGTTTTTAATTGAGTTTATTGGGGTGACATTTGTTCACAAAACTGTACAGGCTTCAAGCATACAACTCAGTGAAACATCATTTGCACGCTGCGCTGCATCGCGTGCCCTTCGCCCAAGCAAAGTCTCTTTCCATCCCCATTTCCACCCCCCTTTGCTCACCTCCACCTGCCCCGTACCTGCCCTTCCCTCTGGCTATCACCACACTGTTGCCTGTGTCTATGTGTCCTGCATATATTTTTTGGTTAATCTCTTCACCTTCTTTCATCTCTGACAGCTGTCGATCTGTCCCATATACCCATGCCTCTGTTTCTATTTTGTCAGTTTATTTTGTTCATTGGATTCCATATGTACATGAGATCATACGAAATCCACTCTCTAATCTCTCAGCAGGGAGGCGACAGGCTCACATCTGCATTGAAACAGCCATCTCTGGCTGTGTGTGGAGAATGAGTTTGAGATAGCAAGTCCTCACTAAGCAAGGCAGGAAGGCGGAACGGGCTTGGCGGCTCCACTGGGTGGAGCTGTGCCTAGTGGATGACCACGGAAAAAGTCACCTGGACCCTTTTTAATACTTTTTCTCTCCCAACTCCCTGTAACTCTGAGGCTGCTGCTTCACAGGGGCTCCCACTTTCAGGCCGTGCCCCTGCCGTAACCTGACCTGAGGAGCCTGAAGCATAACACGCCTGCTCTTCTCTGGCCAAGCAGTGGGACAGTCCCCACCCTGTGACTCAGGGTCTCTTTACTCAGAATCAAATCCTTTCCACGCTGCTTCTCTTTCCGCATACCACCTAAGACAGCCCCCTCTGCCCACTCCACATTTACCCACGAGACTCGACCTACAAGACACCTGCCAACCTTCACTTTACTTTCTTTATCAAGGTGACATTATCTGAAACACAATCTGAAGCAGGACTGTGATTCTTAGGAGAAAAACGTATGCTTATTTCTTCCCCCACAGGCATTGGGTCATCTTTTTATACTCTGGCGCAGGCCCCAAGGGGAGGTCTTAAGCAAGACAGGAAACGCTTCAACTAATTGTTGGTCCTTTGAATTCTACATTTGAAGACCAAAAATATGTGGTTATGACCTGTCATAACCTCTGCTAAGTTAAGTAGAAATCAATAGTAATATTTCCATAAGACCAAACACCCTAATGAAAAGTGCCTCCACAATTTCCTGGCCAAAACCAAGCTCACCGGGAGCGATCATAACCCAAATGTCACTGCCTGTGGCCCCATCTGTGCACACATGATCTCCAGTTGCTGCAAAGTAGCCCTGCTCTAACAAGTATCCCTGGACACGTCTAATACATGCCTCTGAGCAAGCCTGCTCAGGCTGGGCGTTGCCCATGCTGGCTGGACACTGGTTCCTCGCCACGCAGCATGGTCTCCACACTCCACTGGGTGTGGTATTACAGCCTAGTGACTTTATTATCCCACCTCTTTGCATCTGCTCCATACACCCTTTGCCAGTCAGTTTACAAGAGGTCAGGCAGCCAGCGTGGCAGAGGAGAAAAGAAAGAAGACTGCTTCAGGTGAGATACACATACGTCCATCTCCAAAATTAGAGAATTAATTGACCTAAGGTGCAGACAGTTTAAAAGGTATGTTTATCCCATTGATTCTTTTATGCTAAGAAGGAAAGCGCCCAGCATATCAGTTCCCCTTTGTCCTCCAGCATCCTCAATATCCTCCTTTATTTTACAGTCTTCAACATCCTGGTGAATGTTGGCGTGGTGCTGACATACCCAATCCTGATCTCCATTGGGACACTGCTCAGCGTCCCTGGAAACGCAGGTACTGGTGCGATCTGATGTGTGCACAGCAAGTCTCCTGCTTGCTTTGTTTTACACGCGGAGTTGCTTCCCTGAGCGATTGTGAATTATGTCCTCTGCCCGCCCGGGAGGGTGTTTTTAAATATCATGAAGGTGGCAGACGACAGAATAACTATGCAACAGATTTAAAATTTGCAGCTACAAACACTGTTTTTACTTGGTTGTGCTTTTAGAATTAAATACCGAATGTATCATTTGGGTTTCACGTAATCTCCCCGACAACCTAATTTTGTGGTATTTTTAGAGGAAGCCCTATGGAAACAAAAGGCATCCCAGCATAGGACTCTCAAGCACACGTCACTAATGAAAGTGTAGAAGATGTGCAGGGTGTTGGCTCCCCATCAGACCAACCCAGGGGAGCTGCAGAACCTTTTCCTGGGGGCACAGCAGATGGCTCCCTGGAATAGAGATAGGAAAAAAACAATTTGATTCACTTCAGTGGCAAGAGAAGTTGTCTTTCCAGGATAATCTTTCTCATGAAACCTGTCGGTGGAACAAGTAGTGGAAGTGGGTTACCTGGATGACTGCACAGTCCTTCTAACTTTAAAATTCTGCGACTCCAAGCCTTGGGTAGCCATCTTTCTTTGCCTCAGGACAATCAGAAAGTGTTTAGTGAGCACTTACTTTGTGATCAGGACCGTAGAAGAGACAGGGAAAAATGATGTTATTGTTCTCTTAAGAAGATTACACCTGCATTTGGAAAATGAGACCACAATACATGAAATAGCTTAGAACTCTGCAAAATAATTTATTATTAAATGCCAAATTGTGGGACAGGCCCCAAGGACTATATTCAGAGGAAAGGAATATTAGGGAGGAGTAGAGTTGTCAAGAAAGTGTATTCATTCATCCATGGATTCATTCATCAATAAGTAATTTCTCAGCATTTGCTGTATGCCTAGAACTGTGGTAACCCTGGTAAGAGATCCTGAGTAAGGCGCAGTCCCCACTTTCAAGACTGTGTATTATCAAGGGGGAGACAAAAGAGGATTGCTTTGATAGAGGTGTGTACTGAATGCTCTGATAGCTCCCGGGAGGGGCAACCAAGATGGCTCCCTGCAAGAAGCCTACATGGAGAGATCTAGTGGAGGGTTTAGCTGGATGAAGTGGGTATGAGGAGGGAAGGGCATTCCATGAAAAAAGAATAGCCTGTGTATGACCAACAATTCCACCATTAGGTACCTATCCCCCAAACTGGAAACAGGGACTCAAAAATATCATTGCACATGAATGTCAGTAGCAGTACTATTCACAATGGCCAAGGTGAGAACGCATAAATAGCCATCAACAAGTGAATGGTTGAACAAATTTTGATACATACAATGGGATACTATTCAGCCATAAAAAAGGAAAAAGTATGAATACTTGCTGTAACACAGATGAACCTCAAAAACATCTTGCTAAGTGAAAGAAGCCAGACACAAAGAACACATACAGCGTGACTCCATTTGTATGAGACATCCAAAATAGGCAAATCTGTAGAAACAAACAGTAGGTTGGTGATTGCCAGGGGTTAGGGGGTAGGGGTTGGGGCCCGCTTAATGGGTGAAAGGTTTCATTTTAAAGTGATGGGGATGTCTTGGAAGCAGAGAGCGGTGATGGTTGTACAACATGATGACTGTACTAAAGGCCACTACGTTCACTTTAAAACAGTTAATTTTATATGAATTTTACCTCAGTCAAAAAATGTTAAAAGAACAGCATGTGCAACGACCTAAACATTAATAAGCTTAGCCCTGAAGGGACAGAGAGGAAAAGTCCTAAGAAGTAATTAAATCAGATCACAGGGACCTTAAAGGATAAGTATGATTTAGAGATAAGGAATGAAACGCAAATGAAGGGAATACCATAGACGATGGTATAGAAAAAGGAAAGATGAGCTTGAAAGAACAAGGAAGACCTTTGGAAATCTCTAGAATAACACTGCCTTGGGTCGTTTGCTTTCAGAAAAGCTTAGAAATAGTCAGAGACAATGACTGACCCGATATTTCTTCCTTAGCTGTGGATCTCCTGAAGCAGGAGGTGATATTCAATGTTGTGCGCCTGGCTGCTACCATCATCATCTGCGTTGGGTTTCTGCTGATGCTACTGCCCGAGGAGTGGGATGAAATCACCCTGAAATTCATCAACAGCCTGAAGGAAAAGAAGAGTGAGGAGCATGTGGAGGACATTCCGGATTCCAGTGCGCACCTGCGAAGCAGAGGCAGGGTCAACGGGGCAGTGTCTATACCACTGGCTTAAGGAGAAACACATTTTAATGCACGTGTCTGTATATTCTGTGAATATAATAAAATTTTCTCACTACCTGTATACTCACACGACAGTATTAACTCTGAATTTGGATAAGTCATATGTGAAATAATGCCAACAATAAAAGTTTACATTTATATGTGTATCAAGGAACTGGTATAAATAATCATAATAAATTTTTTATTAAAACATATTCACTCTTGTTCTATTTCTCCTCTTTTTTGGGTGGGAGGGGGTGGAATTTCCTTCCCACTAACTCACAAAATTTCCTGAAAATATGAGATTCTAGTAAATTACCTTTTTCCCACCTGGAATTGGAGATCTTTTCATTCAGAGAAAATTGTCTAAGAGGAAAACATGTGAAAAGGATACACACTTTTTTATATATTTAAGTTCAGTAAGAGCTTTAAATTTGAAAGCTGGAAAGTAAGTAAACATATCAATAGAGCACCTTCTTTCTACATGCAAGACCTATGCTAGGCACTAAGAAGGTGTGACGATGTACTGCAGAAGACCCCCTCTGTACTTGCAACATTCTTAGAGTAGCACAGAGCATCAGAGAGCTTCCAAATATCTCTAATCGGAGGTAGACATTTGAAAATGGCATAGTGGTGACAGAGCACATCTGTTACCAGCCACCTCTAAAGCTCTTCACCACCAATTTTTTTTGCAAAAGTCATTTATATTTGCTGCCACTTCTTCAACTCTCATTTACTCTTCAATCCACTGCAATCTACTGTCTGCCCCTATCATTCTCCCAAAAGGTCATTCGCCAAGGTCACCAGTGACCTCTGTCTTGAAAAACCTTATTGATACCATTCAACACTTACTTTATTGTCCTCTCTGCAGCATTTGACATGATGACCACTCCTTTTTCTCCTAAAATAGCCTCCTCTCCTGGGTCCCACTGTAATATTCTGGTTCTCTTTCTCCTTCCCTGTCCGCTTCTCTGGGTCCCCGTTCCTAAGCTGATCTCGTTACTGTCAGTGTTCAGTCCTTGGCTCTCTTAGCATCTCACTCCACATTATCCCTTGGGGATCTCACCTCCTCCCATGCTTCAAATGCCATCTAGATGGCGATGGCTTCAAAATCTTTATTCTCCGGTGCCAGGTAGCCCCTGAGCTTCAGATCAGGCTATCCAAATGCCTCTTCAAGCTAACTTGGATGCTTCATTGTTCACTTCAGGTTCAAGAGCAAAGTAGAATTTATCATCTCTCCCCCCCTACCCAGACATATTCCTTTCTCTCCCTTATTACCTGTCTAGGTTAATGATATCATCAATTACTAGCTGCCCAAGCCAGGGATCAACCTTAACTTCTACCGTCCTCACCCTTTGCATCTAAACCATAAGTCCTGTTGCTTCTCTTTCTTAATATTTCTTGAATCTGTGCACTTCCCTACTATGTTACCTATTCTAGGCCCAATCATCTTTCCCTAATGAATGAAAGACACTCTTATTTGTCTCCCCAACTCCCAGTCTTGCCTCTCTCATCCCTTTTGTGCCCTGCAGAGTGATTTTTCTAATATATAAATTTGATCATTCTACTCCCCTGAGTAAAATACTTCAGTGGCATCTCATTGTCCTCAGAATAAGGCCCAAATACTTCTGCATGTCATTCAAGGTCCACTGAATGGCCCCCGCCTGTCAGCCTCCAGAGAAGCACTATCCAACAGGACTTCCTCTGACGATGAAACTATTCTGTATCTGCACTGTCCAACACAGTAGCCACAAGTGGCTATTGAGCTCTTGAGGCACAGCTAGTGCAATTAAGGGACTGCATTTCTAATTTTATTTACTTTGAATTAATTTGAAATAAAATTTAAATAGCCATATGTGGCTGTTGGTTACAATATGGGACATCACAGCTCTGGGGCCTCACCACCACGCCACCCTCTGTGGCTCCCGCAATCCCTATGCTTTGGTGATTCTATGCTTCTTGCAGTACTTCGATCAAGACATGCTCTCTTTTTTATACTCTCTTTTCTTCTCTCATCCCTTGAAAAACCCTTACTTAGGTTTCATGACAGGACTTTAGTCTTATTTTCCTGGGGAGTCTTTTCTTATCCCCCACGTTGAATGATGGGGCTTCTTGAGAAGCCTCTGTCACCCCAAGTATAGCACTGGTCTCCCCCTGTGGTAATTGTCAATCGACTCATCTGAGTTCCCAGGAGACCGTGAGCTCCTAGGGAGCAGGGACATTGATCATCATTATGTTCTCAGCACAGAGCCTGGCACTTAGAGACATTCAAGAAATGAGTGAATGGATGGCTTTACACAAACTGTACTAGTCAGTCTTAGCTAAGGGTAGGCGGTCTCATACACGAGATTAAAGACCAAAAGGGTGAAATATGCCATAACCTTTGTGGTGTTTCCACAAAATGCCAACTTACTAATTGATCAAAGGCATTTCTTCCCTAACAGGCTGGTTAGGGCAGCTAGCAATTTAAGATAACCTGAACTTTGTGGAAAATTTAGTACAAGAAGCCAAGCCTTTCTGGTATCTGTCTTACTATTCTTTTTTCACTCAAATGTCTCCAAAAGTGTAGGTGAGACAATCACAGGGCAAGCAGAAGGGACTCAGGATCCCATGCTCACTGGCTGGGCATCGTGATAAACTAAAACCTTAACATTTTTTTCATTTCTCTGTCATTTGTTTTGAAAAGGCATTGCTAGTCCCCTGGCCTAGATAGATAACATGATATTAACTAAAATAATCACCGTGACTCACTTTAAGCTTCACAAAAATGATGCAAAATAAATGAAATGTATTATTAATAAATATGAGTTAATTTATAATCCAAATTAAGTTGGTTTTGACTACTTAAATGCCATATTGGTACAAATGTTGCTCTTGCTTTGTTTTTAAATTTCTGTTAAATAGCAGTAATCACTGACTAACCCCCTCCAGCATCTTGCCCTTACCAAGCATGACATTTAAAATTGTATTTTGACATGTTGAAGAAATGAGTTGTTTTGCTTTTTTTAACGATTCATTTTGAAAAATGGAGTCAACTATCCTGGAAGGTGCTAATGCAGCCTATGACTGATCACTGTAATTAGCTCAGTCTATATTAAGAAAATACTTCCATTATGGCATTCCTTCACTCATTCATTCAAAAATAATATCAAGTTCCACTTCTGGCTCTGAAGTAAGGTGTTATGTCAGTTGGTCACCAACTGGCCTCTGCCTGTCTCTAGAGCAGCACTGTCCACTGGAATGTTCTGTCATCATAGACGTGTCCTTTCTCTGCACCGTGAGGAAGGGGATGTGAAATGTACAGAAAATGGTCCCTGCTTCTGGGAACTTTAGCCTTAATAGGTAAGTTGTAACCACAATAATTAAAACCACAACAACTCAGCAATTTGTTTAAATCACTTTGGAAGCATGAAATGCTCCCTTTGATTCAGGTAAAGTAATCGTAAATAAAGGTAATAATATCTCTCCTTGCTGCCTCTCATGGTCAGGGTGAGAGTTGGAAGGGGTCGTGTATTTCTCTCACTGAACAAATATGGCTGCGCCTCCAAGGGTGATGCACCATCAATGAGTCAAGTTTGGTTGTGTTTGGAGCATACTAACACAGTCCCTGCCCTCCTGGGTGGAAGTGTCTTGCTGAGGTCACTATTGTCTTGTCTCTTCATCCAAACCTGGTTCCTCCCTGAAGTCCAGGGGGCAATGGCTCCAGGGTGACTGAATGAACAGCACAGTTCAGGGCTTAGAGTGCCTGTGTCGCAATCCGGAAGGCACTTCTGAAAAGTGTGACTTTGGCTTACTGCTAACCTCTCTGTGCCCCTCGATTTCATCATCAGTAAAATGAGGATATTAATACCTATCATTTGAGGTTGTTAGTATATTAAAAAGGATGATGTGTAGAAGAGCTTAACACATTGATAGACATCCTAGAATTATTAACTACTGTTAGGGTTTCCTCTGTCTACCTTCTTCCAAGCCCTTATCAAGAGCACTATTCACAGCACAGTCACAGAACCTGGTGCAGTGCAGGGAATTTTACCCACTATAAGCCAGAGAGAAAAAGAAGCCTGGCATGAGAAACCACCGGAGACAGCAAAACAGGGTCAGCTGTTCCCATTTGCCCGGTCCCCCTCAGCACTTCGCGCCAGGGCATGCTGGCCCAGCCAGTGGAACTAATTGCCTGACAAAAAAACAGACTGGCGACTTGGGCTCTGAAATTAAAATCACTTCAACCACGTTCTGATCGCTTCACAAACAAATTATAGGCCAATCAATTTTGCTCGTGTAGGCTTTGCACGCCTGTTAATTTTTGTGCAGGCACTTTATCAAGATGCACCAGAGGACAACTGACTGACCTGGAGAAGGACAATGCAGGCAATAGAAGAGTGAGCAGTATAACCAGCCAAGCGTTAGAATGTTTCTGATATTTAAGTACAAATGCTCTTTCTTATCCATAAAGCCTTGTCACAAGTACAAAGAACACCTAGTACAGGAGATCCTGGTTTATCTGGCGGACTCAACAGAAGTCTCTATTAATTCTCATTCTTTTTATTTCTTTTTCTCGACCCCCACCCCCAATACCCATCACCTGTAGCGATTGAAGGTAAAGTAAGAAGAGAAGAGGACAGGAGCTAATGGCGTGGGGGCGCTAATGCCGAGAAACCAGGGACAGAAAGAGCAGGGCTCAGGCTTTAAAGCTCTGACAAGCCAGTGTGCCCCCACACGGAGGCCACAAAAGCAGAGGGTACTTTGTCATCACTTGCTTTGTCATTGGAGATGGGAACACCAGATCTTTTGGGAGCTATGGGAAACTGAAGACTAAGAATTCTAACCTGGGCTCCAGGAATGGGCTTCGATGGTTGTTCCGAAAACCCCTGATAGAGTTTTCAGAATAGTGTGAACTAAGCTACTTTATTCCAGAGGAATTAATTCAGAGACTTCAGAGGCTCTAAAACCATATTGTTCAAAATGTTAGTCACTAGTCACCCAAAGCTGTTGCAATATAGCTAGTCCCAATGGAGATGTGCTATGTCAAATGCACCAGATTTGAAGACTTAGTATGAAAAAAAAGATGTAGACTATTTCATTAATAGCTTTATAGTCATTACATATTGAAATGGAAATATTTTAGATATGTTGGTTTTAATAAAAAGAGTATCAAATTCTCTTAACCTGTTGCTTTTTACTCCTTTAATGTAGCTACTAGAAATTTTAAAACTTTCAGATTTGCATCTGTGGCTCACATTACAGATTGCCCAGCGGTCCAGTTTTCATAAGCCCTGCGTGAGGTTAGTACATGACCACATGATGTTAAGTGGCTCCCATACATGCTAAAGTTTAAAAACCAGGAAAGACTGTTGGATTATAAACAGAAAATGATTTGTTGAAATCATAAACTGTCATATGGACCAAAACTCTCACATTGGCAAGGCTAGTGCAATCTTTCTGTAAGAGGCAAATCTACCAGGAAGCTGAGCATTAATGAAAACGTTGCTCGGTGAGCCTGAAATCAGAGCAAGGAGAGTCAGATGTCTGATTCAAACTCTTCCCTTCTGTTTGTGATTTGCATTTCAACTCCTCCCCACCCACTCCAGCTTTGTGAAGATGAGTTCATCCTTGCAGTATTATCGCCGGTGGCTAAGAGAGGAACCTGAAGAACCAACCGGTAAAGTTGCTCCCATCCCAAGTCCACTTGCAGACTGTGTTCTACCAAATCCCAAACTGAAACTCCCTTCCGTTAATGATATTAATGAGTAGACATCACAGATGTGCCAACCCTTGATTTGTAGATACTGGTTATGACCAAAATAGTCAATACAGATACACAAGTACCCAGAAGTGTTCAGCAGGGAGACCTCTTTATGAGCTATTTTTTGCTACACAAATTCTTTCTTAACTTCTTTTCCCTTAAGGGAAAAACCAACAAGTCTAGAGTTAATCCTTCCCTGATTGCTTCCCTTACTTATGGATTTTCTTCTTACAATATAATTAGGGGTTCCGTTTACCGGGGCAACTGTAAGTGATGCACTGACATTCAGTCTTTGCCAAGACCTCTGCTCTACCCCCATCCATGTCCTTGGCTCAACCCACTCTTAAAGTTCCAAGAAGGTTGTACTTACCGGTTATGTGATTTATCCAGACGCATTCACCAAAATTTCCATCGGATTATATTTTTTATTTGCATTAACTCATCTTAATGTTAAAATGTGTCCAGTTTTTAATTTCTTTCATACAACCTTCTATAAAATCCAATTTTGACCTGTAATTTTTAAACATTACTTATATTTTTATTTTTACTAATTCTATTCCTGTCAGCTGACACCAGTTTAATTCCCTCCTGTTCCATACAAATTTCCCCTTTTCTTCCATAACCCCCCCACATGACCTTGTGTCCCTCATCCATGCTGAAGAGATGCTGCAGTGTTTTCCTCTTGGAGTTGATCACCTACTTCTGATTAATAGGGTATTTTTTCTCTTAGAAACGTTAACATCATCTATTATGTTTGAGCTGGACTCTAAAGCTCTTCCGAACTTTGGCCTCAAAAGAGTGCTACCTCCAAGATGCCATTACTATACCAAGTCTTAAAAATGGCGTTAACTTCTAGTTCTCAATTCTCAGTTTTCCGAGAGCCTCTCTGGCACACCTGTGTCTCTTCTTTGGCCCTATCTTCTCACTTTACATCTACAATAATATAAAAGTCTATGTTCATAATGTGGATCCTCCAGTTCTACGTGTTCTAAAGTGTTCTCCATATTTCTGTCTATAAAATTAGAAAAAGTCATGCAGTCCCTTATATGTGTATTGCGCCTTCTCAAGGGAGGTGAACAGAGATGATAATTAACTTCGCGCTTGTTAAATAGGTACTAAAATGTTGGAGCATGACAGTGAGAGGCCCTGAACTTTAGCTTCACTAACATCATAGGAAATCTACCTTTACATCTCAGAAAAAATAACGAGACTGTAACAGTGGCCTGCCCAAGGTTACACATTAGCTTTGGTAGATTGCTGGCCTAAACCAGGTTGACTCCTGGTTCACTGTTTTTGTTGTTGTTGTTGTGTTTTGTTTTGTTTTGTTTTGTTTTGATGAGAGTTAGCTTTCTATCTCATCCTGCCCAAGGGCATTAGTTTTTCACAAAAGTCATAGCATTTCTTTTCTCTTCTCAGATTAGTGAATCACAGTTGCCATTGAATTTCAAGGCCAATGCCTACAAAAATTGGCAAATTGGTAAACAGATATCTTTCACCGTTTCCCTTCTAACCAGTGTTCGTCTGTTGTTTTTGTTCTTATTTGGATAAAAAAAAAATTGAGAGCAGGAACTCTGTTATTACCCATAAACCAGGAAAGTTTTATGCCCAGCAAAGCACCATGTAAATAAAGCACCACTTCCTTAAAAGAGCACACCACTAATAAAATTAAAATATAGAAAAGTCAAAAACTAAGCTAGAGCCCAGAGCACCATTTTAAAATACCCATTTGCACAGTAGTGATTTTTCAAATCTTGCAGTTTGTGAAATGAGTTTCTTTCTTCAATGTGAATGCCTCAACTCATGAAATATTTCAGTTTAATTTCACCTCAACCATCTTTTAACCTAGTGCATGGTTAACTGAGGGGTCAATTGATCAAATACCTGACTGGCCAAAAAGTGACTCTGAGGTTTGGCAGATGGACAGTGAACTGTTGCATTCTTTCCTCTGTGTGCTAAGTGCCACACAAATTATTCATCATACTGCTGGGAGGTGCGGTGAGTTAATAACTCATAAGAATGGCTCAGTGTTAGTTGCTCATATCCATTAAATCTGACTTGCTGTGTGGGCTGATGGTGGAGCCAGAGAGAATCAAGAGGACTTGATGTCAGAAGCAGTGTAACTAAATCAGAATCTTTCAGATCTATGGCTGTTTACTCTGACACATGCCATATCTTTTTCTACTGTAACCCTGCCACTATGCTCTTGGTTGTAAAAGAAGGGGTAGTTAAAACCTAAGACAAAATGGTCTTACTTTCAGTCAGCGAAGCACACATACGCAGTCCTAGAGATGGCCACTCTCTGCTTCTGATCCAGTGAAAGGTTCTTAACCACGTCAAGGTCATGTCAATGTCATACGCGCGCACTGTTCAGTGTGTCTCTAAGTGCTCTCTCCTCGGTACTGGATCTTGGTCCAGTCTCTTGAGTCACACCTCCCAGTTATCCTCCCATTAGAAGGTCCCCTTTATTCCCTCCCCCTCATAGCCCCGGTCCCCCCCACTACTCCCAAGTCCTCCATGCTTTTCACCCCTCATCCATTTCCCTCATCAAGGTCCTGCCCAGCCTGTGTCTTACCTTCATTGTGAGTTATAGGTCATTTTGTGTCTTTGTCTAGTGTCCCTAAATGGATAGAATGGGTAGGGGTCATTTCATATCTGCAGTGTAGTGAAGGGGAAGAGAGAAGTTCTCAGATAAAGGATCTGAAAGACAACTAGCACTTCTCAGTTATAATAAACCCCAGCCACCTCATCTTCTTCAGTATCTTGCTAAGAACATCTACCTCCCTTCTAGCATTACATTATATCCTAAGGGTTCACCTATCTCCATGGACTTTGTAAGGGACAGTCTCCATCCAGAGATAAACAGAGGAGATAAAAATCTCTCCCTCTCCTTAACCTCCTTCTCCTTTCCCCTCCCTCCACTCTTTTTCCTTCTCTCTCTCTCTCTCAAACCTCAGTCCCATTTTTAAGGCTTTCCAACTTTATATTCCTTCTACCTTAATCACACTCTCAATATCCACTTCCATACATATTCTTCAGATTTCTGTCTATATAAATGGGAAAAAATCATGCAGTTCTTTATGTGTGTATTGTACTCCTCATGGGAGGTAATAACTTCACACTTATTAAATATATACTAAAACATTGGATCATGCAAGTGAGGGGCCCTGAAGTTCAGATTCATTAGCATCATAGGAAATCTACCTGTGTATCTCAGGGAAGAAAACAACAAGGTTGTGACTGTGGCTGACTCTTTGGAGGGGGACATGGAATTTGGAATCAACTTTTCTTATATCAGAAGTAAGGGCAACCACTATAACAATATGAAAAGTACATATAACTTTCAGGCCAGGAGAGAGGGAATGAAGAAAACACAATTGATTCAGTCCATTTGGGCAGCAAAGGAGACTGAATCAGCATTGATCATTCACTGATTCACGTACTTGCTCACTCAGTAGAGTTTTACTGAATATCAGTTAGATTCCAGATACTATGTCCCTGGTCCACAGTCATAGGAGAATGTTCAGGAAATGCCTATTTCCCTAATCCAGGAAAACTTAGAAATAATTATCTCCTAGTTTATAAGTCTCTCAGTCTATTTTGTAATCTATTAAGTGAACACAATTTTGACGAGCTGACCTGTTCTCTAAAGACATAAGCTATTCTTGCTTTCCCCTTCCCCAGACTCTCATTTGTCCCAAGATTTGGTTGTGTGAAATAAACACGCGCCACAGGAATCTACACTCGACAGCTGCCACGGGGCAATATATTTCTCTAACCCAAGAATCTCTGATGGCTTCTTCTTCTTCTTCTCTTAGTAGGAGGCTTTACATTCATTCCAAAATTCAAGCAATGAGAAACTGATACAGAAACAGAGAATAGTTGACTGAAGAATTTTTTTCCATTTCCTAAGCCAATATAACATGAAAGAATTATAGAACTTTAAACCTGAGACGAACACAAGAGTGTCTTCTCTAACTTCATTTTAGAGATGAAAAAAGCGAGGTTCAGAAAGGCTTGCAGATTACAGAACCAGTTAGCAAATCCAGCCTGGTACCCGGTCTCTAACTGTTGATCCGCGGAGAAAGCAAAGACATCTCGCTTAAAGAACACCCCCCAAAATATCCACTCAGGCTTTCAACTATTTATTGAGCACCAACTATATTCTGTTCATTGGTCGGGGTGCTAAGCAAATGAGTGGCCTGACCCTTGCTCTCTAGGAGTCCACCATGCAAGATGAAAGACGTGGTCTGCAGTGTCCACACAAAACAATACTACTCACTTGAATTTCACATTTGCTTTAAGATAACATGTGAAGTGATTCATGGGGACCTGTAAACAACTTCACTGGCTCAGGGTTTTCCAAGGATACCACACGAAGTCAGCTCTGTGGTAAGGAAAGATGACCCCACAGAACTCCGGGAAAATGCCGGCCTCACCGGAGGGACAAATGCTCTTCCTTCCTGGTGCTCAAGGCCACCCCCGTGTGCTGCTGAAAAGTGTGCTAGGAGGGAAACCAAGAGACCTAGGTTACAGGCCTTTTTTTTAACACCCCAGATATTGAGTTTCCCATCCATGAACTCTCCCACTAAGCTTTTGAAAAGACACAAAAATATAATAAATAAGAAAGCGGAGGTTGGGTGGTTTTTTGGTTTGTTTTACTTAGACAAACCGAAAGCTTCATGGCTCTGGGCCTCGTTTTCCTGGCCAGTAAATAGGGAGTGTTAGACGAGACCAAGAATGTAAACGCAGATGCCCTTAGGGGCCTGGCAGATAATAGAAACAAGTGAAAAAGGGACAGCTCTGGTGTAAAACATAGTTGTCGGGTCCATGGCACAGCTGGGGAACGCAAGCCTATAAGAGCACACACACACACACACACACACACACGCATACACACACACATACACCCTGTGACAATCAAACTGAGACCCCCCAGATGACACAGTCTCAAATGATCCACGAAAGATACATGAATTTAAGTTGCAGGTGAAGAGGATGCTCCACCAGGTAACTCCCTCCCCAGAAAAATCAAGTACCATAGTCCCCATCTTTGGGGGATATGTTCCAAGACCCCCAGCGGATGCCTGAAACCCCAGATAGAACTGAGGCCCAGTCAACTTCTTCAGCTCTGCCAGAATGTGGCAGCAGCTTCTTCATGACAGATTCAGTCTCTCCAGCAACATTTATTTCATTTATTTATTTGTTTTGTTTTAACTTTGAAAGCATAGATGCTGAAAACTTACAGAACACATCAGTTCAAACCTATTCCTGAATCTGTGTGACCATCCCTGACTTGTAGGAAATGGTTTGATGTCACTTGTATCAGGGGATCCCTTGCTAAAGTCTTTGAATGGGCTCAGTGCTTTCTGGTGCAACATGTTGCCATCCACCCAAGTACATTTTCTGTTCATGTCTTCCACCCCCAATTTTGTATCTTTTCCACCTTAAGTGAGCACTTATCGTACACTGTGGCTGTAACATTTGCAGTTTGAGGTGCAACGGCAATGCTAGCATGCATTTCTTCTCCCCCTCTTCACAATTTCACATACAGAAGATCCCTTCTTAATGTAGATCTGTAGCATCCTCGGCATCTGATTTTTTTTCTTTCCTTATTAAGCTGAGAACCTTTTCACTTAAAGGAAGCACTTTACATGTTCTCTTTGGCACATGCATATTGTCTCCATCACCACACTTGCACTTTGGGGCCATTACTAAGTAAAATAAGAGTTATGTAAACACGAGCACTGCAATACCATGACAGTGGATCTGGTAACCGAGATGGCTGCTAAGGGACTACCAAGTGGGCAGTGTGTCTAGTGTGGACACACGGGCCAAAAGGGTGATTCATAGCCTGGGAGGGGCAGAGCCGGACAGCACAATATTTCATCGTGTTATTCAGAAGGGCTCATCATTGGAAACTTATGAATTGTTTATTTCTGTAATTTCCCAATGTTTTTGGACTGCAGTTGACCACGGTAACGGAAGCCATGGAAAGAGAAACCGCAGATGGGGGAGAATGCTGTCACTCAAGTACAAGGGTGTGAAGAGCCAATAAGGCTGGGGCGGGGTGAGAGGTGGGGAAATGGTGTGGGGGAGGAGCGGGGAGTAAGGGAGCAGACAGGCAGCCCCATCTTGGGGCTGATGGTGACAGCTTGAAGCAGACAACTGGTAACAGTTAATCCCTTCTACCGGCGCACCCCAGAAGCTGTGGTTTTCCCTGGAACTGAAGTGTGCTCTAAAGTGATCCCTGAGAGGCAGAGCCCACACAGGGAGCCTGACTCTTCTGGCCTTGGGCTATTTTCTTGCATCACCAGCTATTCCATAGTTTCCTTTCGCAGATTGTTTCTGAAGATGGCATGCTGGGTACTCTTCTGCTAAGGGGTTTTGCCGCTATTCCATCAAGAGATGGAAGGGCCGATTTCCCCTCCTTTTGAATTTGGGGTGGCTCTGACTTGCTTTGACCAATAGCACATGGGAGAAGCAGTGCGGTATAAATTCCAGACTGAGGCCTTAAGAGGCCTTGCAACTTGCATTTTTACCCTCTTCGAAGCCTTGATCTGCCAAGAAAAGAAGTCAGGGCTGCTCTGCTGGAGACACAAGTTGAGCAGAGATGAGATCTTCAGCCAATAGCCAGAACCCAGGCCCCAACATGTGGGGGAGGTCCTCTTGGACATTCTAGCCCCAACTGAGGGAGCCAGACACCGCCGCTTGACTAGCCCCAGAGGGAGCAGAAAATTGCCCAGCGGAGCCCACCAACCCAGGGAGCTATGAGAAATACCAAATCCTTATTGTTTTAAGCCACTGCTCTTAGATTACATAGCACTAAGTGACTGAAACAGAGACACAAATTTATGGCCATTCAGACACTGCGAGGGCTCTCGGGCCAAATCTTTGACTTTACAAAAGTCACGTCCTGATGGGACATCCAGAACTAGAGATTGTTTTTTAGGAAGACTACCTTCAGTGGCATTTTCATGGTTTTCCCAACATGACAGTTCGCTTGAGAACTTGACAGTTGTAAAACAGCACAAATATCAAGTTTGAGCCCCTTGTTTAATAGAAACTAAGGCCAGAGAGGTTAAGAAGCTGGCTCAAGGTCACACAGTCATCAAATAGCCAAGCTGGGACTTGAATTCGAAGTTCATGGGTTTTAGTCTACTGCTCTTTCCAATAAAATGTGCTGCTTCCTACCATTTCACAAAAAGATTTCCATTACAGCAGAATTATAAACACACTCACAGGTAAAATAATAGTCTCAGAAAAGAGTGACTGGCAAATACTTTGCAGTCCATTAGGCAAAATGTAGCGTGCTATGATATAGAGGGCCTGGGCTTTGGGGGTCAGAGTATCTGGGTCTAAGCCCGAAGCCTCCGCATATATCCTGCGTAACATTTTTAAGCCCATTTCTATCTTTGTGAAGCACTCCCAGGGCTGTAAACATGAACATGCTTTACATCTGCTAAAAGCACTCTACGAATTTAACAGAAACTATTAATAGGCAGGCAGCCCATACTTATGACTCGACACTGTTCCCCTAGGCTCCCAGGAGAATTTCCTGAGAGTTGACTTTGGAGTTAAAGTTTGCCACCACTGTAAAAATCAGACTAGATATTACTGAAAAGAAAGCTTAAGCCTGGCTGCCTCACCCAGGAACCTTCTCCTAGACTCCAAGAGCAGGTGGCACAACTGCTGAGGACGGGCTGAGCTGGGAGAGGTGGACAGTCGGCGAGGCATGAGCCAGCTCCGAGCTCCACCCCATGTCATGCTGGTGTGCACATGAGGCAGTGTGGCACCTAATTATCCTGAGTAACGGGGTTGGACGAGATTCAAAGCGTGATTCCAGGCTGCAGGGCACAGTTTCCAAGGCTTCAGAACATGTGCTGCCTCTAGACCTTGCAGGCATACCTTGCAGGACATCTCTCACTCCCTTGGACCCCTGGATATAAGGAAGTGTGGTTCCTAAGACCTGTGTTCAGAAACCATGACTAAGCTTGCCCTTGTCCCAGGCACGGGGCAACATCACTATCTCCAGGAAGCAGTGTTTGATCTGCACCTGATAATCACCCTTTCTTCCCAGCGCAGACTAATATCCCAACCCTGTCAGAGGTAGAGGATGAGACCTGCTAATTTTTCGCAGGGGAAACATGAGACCTCCACTTGCGAATCACCCCCCTGCCCCACTTCAGTCTGCTTTGGGCAGCATTTCTTGGATTCCCCCAAGAATGCATGTTCTCTGCGCCCCAGTAACCTGACATGGTTTTTTGTTTTTGTTTTTGTTTTTTGTCAAGTGAAATGTCACTTCACTTCACTCACCCCATGGAAAATGTAAATTTGCAATTCAGGATCCAAAGCAGTGACTGTACTATCAATGTGTGCAAGTGAAAGGGATCTGGTGGCAGACAGAGGAGATGAGCCAAGAGTCTATGAGGCTGAATACTTAGCTTCAGGATGCATCACAGCCAAGAATCAAAGAGGGAGGCCTCAGGGAGCACCCAGAGTGGTTCCCACAGAAGTTGCTATGGAGGAAGGAATGCCCAATTTTCTTGAAAGAAGAGGGAGAAAGGACTTATTTGATAGAAAGGTGGGGCTGGTGTTGGGGAGTAGTGGAAAACACGGTATGCAAGACAAGGTAGGGCAAGACTGTGGGAGGTCATCAAGGTCTGATACAGAAACCTCCATTCTGGGGGATTCGGGTCCCAGGCTTGTCAGCCTCCCTTTCAATAACGCCTTCCCTTAACCTTCAAACCTTCTCTAACAATGGAATTGCTTAGTGTGGAATTTTCCCTTATTAGAATGCAAGCTCCATAAGGCATAGATTTTTGACTATTTTGTTCAATAATGTATCTCCAGCCCCTAGATCAGTAGATGCTTCAGGAATATTTTTTGAATGAATGAACAGACTCAATAACATGTAGCAGGCTGAAAGGGAAAAAGAAGACAATGAACTTTTTAGCTCACTGATAGAGTCTTTAACTTTACTGTGGAAACACACTGAAGAGCGACAAGATTCAATTTCCCCTAGTGGCTAGATTTGGAATGAAGAATGTTTGGGGATGATAGATATAACTTGCTGTAAAATCTGGAGAGGCTGTTGTCTTAGGAGGCACTACAACCTGCAGATCTTCACTTCTGTACCTCTTCCCATAATAATGGTAAGTTGTGGTTCTTGTAATAAATCTCTTGTCCTATCATTCTTACAGGGACTCTGTTCTCCTGCCAAGGTTTCAATCAAACCTTGACTGAAAAAGTTATTGATAGTAAAAGTGGTCCCAGGAGAACAGAAGGATGAGGATGGGAATCTGGAACTGGTTCTCTGATTAGCTAGATTTAATGGTGTTATTGGCCATGTGTCCATTGGTAAAAGCTACACAGACAGATAGTTCATGGCACAGAGTGACCAAAAATTACATAAAGTACTGTCTGTATCACCTGGAGTCAAATTCCTACAGAAGGTAAAGGCTTTGGATGATCAAGTAGTTGATCCTAGAGAAGAAGTAGAAATTTTAGTAGAAATGTACCAGAAGGACTATGGGGTTGGTTGCTTGCTTGCTTGTAAGTGAACTGGAGAGACTGGAGGAAAAAAAAATGATGAATTTAGGGCTTTTCATTTCCAGCTAAATATCTGTATAAGTTATCACAATGTTTCTATGACTTCTCAAAAAGAAACCATAGCTCCATAGCCACAGGGTTGGATTTTTGAAAGCCTAAAGTCGAATTTTGCAGATGGGGTGCTTTCCTACAAGACAGAAGGAATGCAGTAAACCAGAGGCCAATATACAGCGACCTCTCCTCCTAGGTAGAATGCTCATGCCTGAGAAGCAAGGGGGAGAAGCGAGGATGGTTCCTCTCAGTATTAGATTTAATAAGCCCCCTAATGAGTTCTGGCTCTTTATGCTGATAATGCAACCTTAAGTTTAATTGTTCTGTAAAGCCCAAGACAGAAGTGGTTCCACCAGTAAACCTCGTCTGTGCACCATTATACTGAAAGCTGGGATTTTCCTCTAGTCCATTTGGATTCTTCATGCCAATGAACCAACACTCAGGCCTGAGAGTCCAATTTTTATTCATTATGTCTATTGGTCTTCCTTACCATCTGGCATCCAGTTGAGTTTGGCCAATGGGAAGTAATGGCAGAAGATTCAAAGGCTGGGACGAGAGAGGATTGAAGGGTTTGTTTACCAGACCCCCTCCCTGCTAGGTCGTGGGCTGGCTGTGTCTGTATTCCTCTGCCAAAGACCACAGCTCCCGTCAGGTGGACCTCCCACAACTCTCTCTGATTTCCGGAAGCCAGGTCTTTCTTTTGACCCTTGAAGCCTAGGCCTAGTAATGGCTTTCTGGTCACTGAGTGCTTACTCCCACCTACTCCTGTGTAAATACTCTCTTCAGTCACCCTCTTGGAATACATGGGTCATCCTGCCATCTCCCCGACTAAACCAAGAAAGTTGTGATCCGCATCTCATTCTGGTCATCTTATTTAATTTTCTCATTAGCTCTCATAATTGTTGATTGCCTTGAGCTTTCTAAGAACATCGCCATATCATCTATGAATAATTCATTTTTATCAGCAAAAGAAAAGATTCTTTAAGAAGCAAAACAGTTAGGCAAAGATTTCTCAGAAAACAGAAAGCAAAAAAGTAAACAAATTTGAAAGTTTCAACTTCACTGAAGTTTAAAAACGGTTGCTCTACAAAAGATACTCAAGAAAATGGATAGGCAAGCCCAGTCTGGGAGAAAATATTGCAAAGCATATATGTTATGAAATATTTTTATCCAGAATATATAAAGAGTACTTAGAACTCAAGAACAGGAAGAGCAAAAAGAAATTTTTAATGGGTAAAAACAAAGATTTTAAGTGGACAAAAAATTTGAACATGTATTTCACTAAAGAAGATTGATGGATATCAAGTAAGCAAAGGAAATTGACATTAAAATTATACCCACTAGAGCAGCTAAAAGTTAAATGGCTGAAAATACCAAATGTTGTCAAGGATGTGGAACAGCTGAAACTCTCACGTATTGTTGATGGGAATGGAAAATGTACACCACTTTGAAAAACCAGTTTCTTGAAGTTAAATACACATTCAACATGACTCAGCAGCTCTGCTTTCACTCATTCACCCAAGAGAAATGAAATCTTTCCTTGTGCATCCACATGAAGACTTGTGTTCAGAGCAGCTCTAGTCATAATAGCCAATGACAGGAAACTACCCCAAACAATCCCATCAACAGGTGAATGGATAAATCAATTGTGGCATATTCATACAATGGAATATGGCTTAACATCAAAAAGAAATAAACTGCACACACATGCAACAACATGAATGAATCTCAAAATCCATGTGTTGAGCTATGTAGAAGATGGACACAAAAGAATATGGACCATATGGTTCCATTTACCTGAAACTCCAGAAAGAACAAATCTAACCTGTAAGGACAAAAGCAGATCCACAGTTGCCTGAGGCTAAGGGTATGGGAAATGGAGGGAAAAATGAGTAGGTTGGAGCACATATTCTGCACAGTGATTGAGGTGGTAGTTACAAAGATGTATACATTTGTCTAAACTTATTGAAATGTACACTTAACATGTATATAGTTTATTGTTTGTAAACTATTCTTAGTTAATAAAGGTGCCCAGGAAGAAAAAGAAGCAGAACAAATTGTTGTAACATCGGCATGCGCAGACACCCTTCTCCACAAATCATCTGTGGGCTGCAATCACAGTTGTTCAGCAGTAGCCTCTGGAACGGCACCGAAGCCGGTAAACATGCTCCCGGATGCAGGAACATCCGTCATGATGAAGGGATCATATTTCAGCTCTTGTTTGGGAGATTTGATATATTCCCTGACCTTAAATAAGCCACTACCACTGGCAGTGGAATACTGCACTCTACAGATAAAGAACTGGAGACTGATCTGTATCTTACTCTTTCATACAGTTTAACATCAATAATTTTTCTCCTGTTATCAGACAAAATTCAAGACTGTAGGGAAGCTATGCAGGATAAAGATTACAAATGAGGATGTGTACCCAGATTTAAAGGTGACTAGTTACCTCCAAGACAAGTGATTTCAAAGAGACAGTCTTCAGAGTCCAGTAAAAATAGCTATAAGTCAAGCTTTGTCTCTAACTGAGCTTCACCAACACATACAAGAAAAAGCTTAGTTCTCAAGGCAAATCAGTTACAAAGTCTCCCTACTTTCTCCTGTTCCACCAGGCAAACAAGCAACACCCTAAGCCAACAATTCATCTTTGAGTAAATGAGCTTTATTTTTTAGTTACTACCATTTTATCTTTTCATGGGTAAGGTGATGAAGCAAAATCTCTGCTAAACAGACCAAAAAGTTTGTCACTAGTCCAAGAATTAGATACACCAACAACCTAGACAACATTATCTAGGGCTTTTTAAAAACTTAACATGGGACCTGGCCTGGGGCCAAGTAAATGATAGGAAATTGCACAGAGTGAGGCCATGGGGCATTTAAGAGGAGAGGGTTGGCAGAGAGGCTGATTAAATGCATAGTATAGACTTATTTCCCTGGAATTCAAACACCTGAAAATTCAAATTACAGAATTTTTTGCTGTATTACTGAAGAACATCTGATGTTCATACTAAAAAGGCAAAGGTATTTCAAGAGTGTAAAGTGGTGTCTGAATCAAAGAAAAGCTTAGATTTAGTATAATTTAACATTAAGTGTTTATTATACTCCAGTTCTTTGGAAAAATGATGTTTATGATAACAATTCTCAATAAACTAGGATATTCAAGCTATTAATCTAGGAGATCCTTATAAACTGAGACTATATAACTTTTATTTCTTCCCAATACCTAGCAAGGCACTAAGCACAAAATGTGCATTCAATAAGATTGAAATCAAATAAAAGCATGCAATATGCTTCATTTTTAAAGGAAAAAAACCCATATATATGTTCATCTATTCACATGAACATGAGAAAGTATGACAAGACTCACACCAAACTGTAATCAAGAACTATCTCATGGATCTGAGGCAATGGGGGAGAATTTAACATTTCCTTTAATACAGAGCACAAACGTCAAAATCATAGTTAGGCTCAGGAGTCAGAATGGGTTCAAATCCCAACCCTACCACTTCTCTATGGGTCATTGGGCAAGTTCTTAATCTCTCTATACCCTCATCCCCTTCTCTGTGAATGGAGATTATAACAGTCCCAACCTCACAGGGTTGAGATGAAGATTGAGATAAGCCATGAAATGCACTTCAGGGTGCTTGACACATAGCAAGCACTCGATTAATGTTTACTGTTGTTAGTATTTTGTTTGATTTCCTGTGGTGATCAAGCAGTACGTTTGAAATTAAGACAAAATATTTTATGCCAAAAAATTTTAAAGAAACAAAATTATAATACAAGAAGAAGCAAGAGGTGGGGAAAAGGACAAGAAAAAAAGAGGGGAGAATGGAGAAGAAGAGAAAACTAGCTATTGATTTCATTCTGAAGAAATCTCTCCTTGAGCCTTCTGGCTAGCTACAAGGTAGACTAGTTGCTCCATGCTTGTTACACGGCTGTCATCTTGGATTTGCCTTTCACCTTCATCCTTGGGATTTCTTTGGTCCATCACTTACACTGAATCGTATTTCCCTGGGTCCCAGGTTTTACCTCGCTTCATTTACTCGTTCACTTTGGTAGGTCATATCCACCACTATCTTCTTAAGAAAGGGTGCATATCCGGTAAATTTTGGGGGATGTGGCGTATCTGAAAGGTCTTTATTAAACTTCCATACTGAAGTGTGCTTGTTCTTAAGCAAGCTTCAGTGTTTTCAAACACTGTTTCATTGTCTTTTAATTTCCAACAACTCTGTAGAGAAGTTTAGTACCATTCTGAATCTTTTGTTTAAAACTTGAGTTTTCTGTCTGGAAGCTCCTAGGATTTTCTTTGTCCCATGTTCTCCAAAACAGGGCTTCCCCAACCCCCTCCCGCCCCCTGCCGGCCGCGGAGTGTACCACTCCCTGACCTGTTAGGAACCAGGCCTCAAGGAAAGCTCACCAGAGCTCCTCCTCCTCACTACCCCCGACCTTCCACCTCTCACCCCACCCGTCCACCCCCTAACCCCCCAACACCCCCGTCTGTGGAAAAACCTGTCCCTGGTGCTGAAAAGGTTGGGAACTGCTGCTGGAAAAGTTCACAATGGCTGGACTTAGTACTTTCATCCATTGTGCTTAGTACTCTGCACACCCTTTCAGTTCCAGGAGATTTTCATAAATTATGTCTGTGATAACTTCCTCCCCTCTGTTTTTACTTCTCTCTCTCCCTCCCTCCCCCCTTCTTGTTTTGTTCTCCATTTCTATCTCCCTATCTTTTCCACTTTATATTTTGCAGAAATTACAACCTTATTTTCCAAAATTTCTATGGAGTTAAAAAATTTTCTCCTATGATTTTTTAATTTCTAAGAGCCCCTTTTTTTTTCTCTGAAGGTCCTTTTTTTTTTTAGAAGAAAAAATATAGCATGTGCAGTCTTGTTTCATGAATGGGAAATATTCTCCTCAATCTTCAAGAATAGTAATAGGAAGTTGTTGATTTTTTTCTCCTCCCTGCATTGTCTCTGTTTCCTCCAATTTGTTTTTTGTGCGTGAGTTTGTTTTAGACTCTATCTTTCATATTAAAGGTCTTCCCCACATGTGTGGCAACACTTCTCTGTCCATATTTCAAAGCAGAGCACTAAAAAGTTGATTGGAGTGCTTGTTGATTGTAGAGAAGAAGGAAAAATGGCAAAAAGAAACAACTGCTGTCCCTGCAGAGGAAGTCAGGAATCAGATGGCTCACAATGAGAACTTCCCAGGCATAGGGGGCCACATGGCCCATAGGTTAAACCTATTTCAAGGGGTGTTCCAAGTTTTTCTGTTCCACTGGAATTGGGGTAAGTCAAGTATCGCTTAACACAAGGGGATCGTAAATCACCATGACTGTGTGGAGAGATTTCACTCAGTTTTATAGTTGCAACGTAATTGATTTTTCGATTTTCTGTTATGGCACCTCATCACGGGTGTTCAAACATATGACATAGTAGCCCCAGGCCATGCTGGTTGTCCAATAGGCTGGTAGACACAGCTCAGCGACAGCTGGAGATCATGTCCATTTAAAGGCTGTGAAATGTACCGGAGCATTTTTTCTTTTCTAAGTGAGGAGGCCTCCACCTCGCCAAAACAGATGTCCTCATTAGCAGCCTGGTGAAAAGGCCAGAGATGGAAGTAAAGCCTGTGACTGAGCGGTCAGGAGGGATGCAGCAGCAACAGCTGTGACCAGGGAGGTTGTTCGGCTTTCTGGGCAGGGGGCATGCCACAGTCCTCGTGGCACATTTCCCCCAACATGCAATTTGGCTTTGACCAGGCAGCTACTGCATCCATGATTTTCTCCTAATGGCCTCAGAATGTTTCTCTTGAATCTTTAAAATACATATGATGATAAAGACAATTACAGACTAACAGCTGCAAGATGCAGAATGATCTTTGCATTTCTTCTTTGTGCTTACAATAAAACTCATTAGGAGCTTCATGAGAATTTGAGGATTTTTTTCTCTATGTTATTCTGAATATCTGGCACTAATTGGAAACCCAGAGTTCTTTCCCCAGAGCCTGAGCAGAAGAGAAGGAAGGTCCGGTAAGCTATCCATTCTTCCAATGAAGCCTTCCAAGGGCCTGTTATGTGAAAGGCTCTGTGTTAAGTGTGCAGAGCATGGCGGTGAAGGATGGTGCAAAGAGGAGGGTAGGATATGGTTGCTGCTCTTCAGAAATTTGTGATTTACTGTGCAATGACATAGGTGGGCCTAGGGTTCTAGACTAGTCAGAGCACTGGAAGTCATAGCCTAGGCGAGGGAATGCAACCCGCAGCTCCTAGGCCTCATGCAGCCCAGGATGGCTATGAATGCGGCCCAACACAAAATTGTAAGTTTACTTAAAACCCTTTTTTTGCTCATCAGTTTTCGGTAGTGTTTGTGTATGCAATGTGTGGCCCAAGATAACTCTTCTTCTTCCAGTGTGGCCCAGAGACACCAAAAGGCTGGACACCCCGCCAGTGAACACATGCTGTGTGACTCTGGGTGACAGTCTCTCCAAGCTTCCATTTTCCCATTGGTAGAATGGGGATAACGATAGGACTGCCATCATAGCATTGTTATAAGAATTAAGTGAAATAATATAGTTAAGTTTTATAGCATGCCTACTACATAACGGAAGCTCATAATCTGTTCATCGTTATTATTGTTGTAAATAACCAAAAGCAGATGAGTATCACATGCATCATTGTGTTCATAAAGATGAAATTCAGTGCTTTGAATAGGAATAGGCTTTGAAGGGGTTTGGGTCCCTGTGAGATCGGAAGTTTCATAAAACACTTTACAAGAGCACTGACTGATGTAACTCAGTTGGCTGGGCGTTGTCCCACAAAGCAAGAGGCTGCCAGTTTGATTCCTAGCCAGGGCACATGCCTGGATGGCAGGTTCGGTTCCTGGTAGTAGCATATATAAGAGGCAATCAGTATTTTTCTCTCTCATCGATGTTTCTCTCCTTCTCTGTCTCCCTCCTCTCCCCTCTTTCTAAAAATAAATAAATAAATAAAATCTTTTAAAAAATTTGACAGAATGAGGAGACTTCTGGTCAAGATGCAGGCATAGTTAAATACACTTTGTCTCCGGGTACAACAACAACAGAAAATATTACAACTAGACTTCAAAACAAATATTACCCAGAACTGACAGAAAATTGAGCTGTATAGAAGTCCAGCAACCAAAGATTTAAAGAAGCCACATTCATCCAAACCAGCAGGAGGGATGGATACCCAGAGTTGGGCAGAGAGGCAAAGAGATGCAGTGTGGCATGGAGAGGCGGCAGAACTGGCAGTCCCACGTTCACGTGTGGTGGATAAAAATTGGTAGGGATGCCTCAGGAGCAAGGGATCCCAGCTGCAGGCCAGACCACACAGCTCAGGATTCCACTACCAGGAAGATAAATCCCCCTAACTTCTGGCTGTAAAAACCAGGGCGGGTTGGGGCAGCAAAGGAAATTGCCAGATTTTCAGGGAACTCCTCTTAAAGGGCACGAATGGACTTAGAACTTACAAAGACCCACCGCCTCTGGGATTTAGCACCAGGGGGACAGCTGGAAGGGCACCAGTAACATAAGGGGAGAAAGTGAAATGACTGGAAACAGGGAGAAAGTCAGGCAAACCTCCAGAAGCCAGACAGTGGCACTGTACCCTCTCTGAACCCTCCTCTCACACAGAACCACAGAGTCATGAAGTGAGTTGCCCCATCCTGGCAACTACCTAAGGCTCCACCCCACACAATTTATAGGTGCCTTTTCTATAATAAGTCATGCTATTAAGACATGGAGTCCAAGCAGCTCTACTTAATACACAGAAACAAACACAGGAAGCTGCCAAACTGAGGACACAAAGAACTGTGACCCAAATCAAAAAACAGAATAAAACCCCAGAAAAAGCACTAAATGAAACAGAGATAACCAACCTATCAGATGCAGAGTTCAAAACACTGGTTATCAGGATGCCCAAAGAACTCACTGAGTATGGTAACAGCATAAAAAAAGATCCAGGCAGAAATAAGGTTACATTAAGTGAAAAAAAGAAAAATCTACAGGGAACCAACAGTGGGGGGGGATGAATCTGAGATTCAAATCAACGATTTGGGTCACAAGGAAGAAATAAGCATTCAAGCAGAACAGCAAGAAAAACTAATCTAAAAAAACAAGGATAGGCTAAGGAGCCTCGGGGCCACCTTCAAATGTACCAACATCTGAATCATAGGAGGAGAAGAGGAAGAGCAAGAAACTGAAAACTAATTTGAAAAATTAGTGAAAGAAAACTTCCCTAATTTGGTGAAGGAACTAGACATACACATTCGGGAAGCACAGAAAGTCCCAAACAAGTTGGACCCAAAGAGGATCACACCAAGACACATCATAATTAAAATGCCACAGGTTAAACATGAAGAGAGAATCTTAAAAGCAGCAAGACAAAAGCAGAGAGTCACCTACAAAGGAGTTCCCATAAGACTTCTTGATTTCTAAAGAGAAACTTTGCAGGCAAGAAGGGACTGGCAAGAAGTATTCAAAGCGATGTAAAGCAAGGACGTACAACCTAGATTACTCTATCCACTGAAGCTATCATTTAGAATGGAAGGACAGATCATTCCCAGCCAAGGTAAAGCTAAAGGAGTTCATTATGACCAAGCCATTAATACAAGAAATGTTAAAGGGACTTATTTAAGAAAAAGAAGAAGATCAAAACTATGAACATTAAAATGTCAACAAATTCACAACTATCAACAACTGAATCTAAAAAACAAACTAAGCAAACAAGCAGAACAGGAACAGAATCATAGATATAGAGATCATTTGGAGGGTTGTCAGCATGGAAGGGGGGAGGGGGAGAATGGGAGAAAAGGTGCAGGGATTAAGAAGCGTAAATTGGTAGGTACAAAATAGACAGGGGGATATTAAGGATAGTATGGGAAATGGAAAAGCCAAAGAACTTATATGTATGACCCATGGACATAAACTAAGGGCGCAGTTGCTGGAGGGAATGGGGGTACTGGGCAGAAGGCAACAAAGGGGGAAAAACTGGGACAACTGTAACAGCATAATCAATAAAATGTATTTAAATTTTTTTTGACAAGAATGAAAGCTGTACGTTCTCCCAAAATAAGGATTTCTCTTTACTGGACCCAAAACCCAGCCCTACCTCTAGACTGCTGTGTGTTCTCACCCCACTGTGCCTTTAAGCTGGCCGCCTCTCAGCTCTGGATCTAACTTCAAGGCACTGTTTCCTAGGGCTATGCCCCTCCAAATACAGAGCAGTCTTACTGGACCTTACACTTCTAAACTCCAACTTCCAAAAGTCTGGGCAACTACTTTTCTCTCTTAGAGTATGTCCATGTGTCCTTTGCTAACCCGGCAAGATTTGGGGTTTGCGAAAAGATATTAGGAGCCCCTTCTGGGTGGGTTAGCCCAGCATTCACATGCTCCAACCTACTCTGCTTGCCCTTTAGGAAAAACTACAGTTATTATTGTTTGTATTTCTCTTTTTCAGAGTGGAGGGGCCCATGAACTTTTTCTCTGGACCCAGACGTCAAGGAAATGTAGTGACACTGCAGCAAAAATGACAGGCACAGCTAGAGGAGTGCACCTCCGGGCCCCAGGGGAGCAGCTGCAGCAATTCAGCCCCGGGCTCTCCCTGTGGAGTTCTAGCCCCAGGAAACATCTGGATGTTGTAGGATAGCTCACCAGGCCTGGGAGAGCATTAATGAGAACAGAGTGCGTAGGAATGTCATCAGATCACTTGGTGATTTGGAGTCTATTCTGGGCCTCATCCAGATCTGATTACATAATAGAACCGTTTGACATCATTGGAAATGGAAACTGACAGTCTTTGCTCATCCAGGACCTGTGGAGGCTGGCATGAGAGACACAGAAGGGCCCGGCTTCATCTGGCATGATTCTGGGCAGGTGCAAGAAAGGAGGGGATGCCCTTGCACTTGACTGGCCCTGACAGGAAGACAGGAGCCTTGCCGTTGTCCTCAGTTCTGTGCTAATAACTCCTGTCCTGACCCCCTCAGTGGTCAACCTCTGTAAGCCCTCAGGGTCCGACTGCTCTCTCCACAGGGAAATGGAAGAGATAAGGTCTTAAAGCCTCTACCATGGCTGGGTCTAGGGAAACACGAAGGGGGCACATCCTGCCTCGTTTCCGTTCATTTTAAAATGACGGCTGAGGCAGTCTGACGCCTGACACTCGTCTGGTAGTTCATGCTCAGCCACCTTGGTGGAAGTCAAAGTTGGCGTGGTCACATCTAACCTGAAACTTTGGGGTCGAGATATTTCTATTATATTATGGCTAAGAGCACAGGCTTTAAAAGCATCGCACCATAGATGGTTACTTGCTGATTTTAAGGGGGAAAAAGCAGCTTTGCCATGTGGGCAGGGATCCTACTGTCACCTCCTAAACCCAGTCTTGGCATGCAGCCTCCCCATGGTCCTGTGCCATGTACAGGACCAACTAGAATTAGGGCCTCTGTATGATGCAGCCTCTGTCTAACAAGCCTCCAGACCGCACTCCCAGTTTACAGAAAGTCCGAGGGTTGGAGGAACAAGGTCATTGACACCAAGAAGGAACCGTCAGGTCCGCAGGACAACGGATTCCACAGTCTCTTCCAAGACCTAGTGACTCGTAAAAGGAGGGACGGTTGCTTCAGATAAAACTGTTTGACCTTTTAGACGTATAACAACTAAAAACCAAAACAAAACAAGAGGCTGGGAGTTAGACGGGGTGTGAGGCTTATATCCTGTCCTTACCACTTATGGGCATGGGAACAAGTTACTGAACTTCTCTGAGCCTTTATTTCCTTACCTGCAAAAAGAGAGTAACGCATTCTGCGTTACAGGCAGGCTGTGAAGATAACTGAGAAGATGCATGATAAGCCTTTAGCACAGTACCTGGGCACACTGGGCAGCCAAAAGTGGCAGCTATTGGTATCACACCAGAGATGTGTTTGTGAACTGAACTGCTCCTGTGGAATGCCCTGCCACTCGGTGCTATCACGGCCTTCCTGCTTACCACGTATTAGCTTCTTTACATAACGATGCCTAACACGCCCTATTGGAAATACCATCTCCCCAAACCTAAATGCCTTTCCTGTAGTCTGTCTTCCTGCACTCAGGCTGGAACTGTCACCATGGGTCTGCCTGCGTGGGACTATGTAAGTGCATCTTCAGTGGACACTGTTGGTTTCCTGCCCAGTCTCCTGGGCCTTTACTATGTCAGAGCAGACAGCCAGCACCCATCACTGCGTCTCAGGACTTCTCTCACTGCTGGAGCCCATTCTGGCCTCAAGAGTGTGCCCAGCTGGAAGTGCCACGGAATTCAAACACACACACACACACACACACACACACACACACACACCCCTACACCCCTCCCCTCAGCAGTTCTCAACCAGTGACAGACAGGCTGGGGTACAGATGTCTCAAGCTCCCTCATCCCTCTGGTGGGTTTTCTCTGAGGTGTGTTTTCCAGAAATCTACAGCAGGATCAAGTTCTACTTACGGTGAAACAAATGAGATAACGCCCCCTTTATTAGTTTTTTTCTCTTTCCTGAATTACTTCCCCACCTGCCACCTGTGTTTTCTAGGATCACCTCCCAAACAAACCACTTGCCCTGGAATCTTTGTCTGAGGGCCGCTGAGACACCACATGACTGAGTTTGCAGTTTACTCTAAGGGCAGCAGGGAGCCTATGACGTGTCCGCTGAGCTGCAGCTGTCTGTGTCCATTCTAGAGACCCAAGCTCTCTCCCACCCCCTGCCTAGGCACCAGAGTGGTACGTGTTGTGTTTCATCCACATCAGATACTCCCCATGCAGTGGCCGTCACAGTGGGCTGCCTCCAGCTTCTCCTGGACAGCAGCCTCTCACCGTGCTCCCCACCTCCTCACCCTGCTCCCCACCTCCTCACCCCGCTCCCCGGAGCAACAGACAAGGAAGCCGGGGCTACGCCCACAGTCCTTGGCTACACAATGCCTACATATCGTAGCCACTATGGCTGCAAACGATTACCTAGGAATTCGCGACTGCTTTCTGCTTGGAGGTGTCTGAAGTCTAGGGGTAAAATTCACCAGAGGGCATCATGCCAGTTATAGCAGGAAGCATCTAGGAAGGACAAAGGTCCAAGGGAGCATCGGGCTGCCTGTGAGTCCCCCACCGGGGAGCCTTCCTTCCACAGGATAATTGAGTAAGCCCTGGAAAAGACCAGCAGAGAGCTGCGCAGCCCTAATAAAGAAGACCCTCTGCCGACTGCCCTGCCTCAGTGGCGATGCCTCTGAGAATGCTGACAAGACCCGGAACAAGCCGTGAGCATGAGATGAGGCAGCTGGCAAACCACCGGAGAAGCTTCGGGCACTGCTCTTGGAACAGCTTCAGAAAGAATATGGGTCCAAGTGGATACTGCAATGGAAGATCCTTGGGAACGTCGTTCCAGGAGAACCTGAGACCCCCTGACCCTTCTGGGCAACATTTTCCTCTTCTTATGAGAAGCAGATGAAACAGACTGAGCCTATTGTTTTATTCTTTTGTTCTAAGCAAGATACTCCAAGATCTGTGTCCTTTACTGGGCTACAAGTCGGGAGTAAGGAAGCTGACTTAATATTAGCAAACCCCTGTGACTGTATCCCTTTGTTTAGCGATGTTGATGATTTGCTTTCTGTTTATATTAGGAGGGAAGGGAGGGAGGACAGGAGGGAGGGCGGGAGCGGGGGAGGGAGGGAAGGAAGAGCTAAGAAAAGTGGAAAGTTGCCCAGGCAGAGTCCCAAAAGAGATCACGGAGTTAAAATTGGATGTCATCACAAATTCATAATTTCCGCCCAGAAGGAAAGCAGTAAACGAGGTTGGAGCGGCCACCTGACGGTGCTGGCCAGCGCTCAGTCACGGGTCACAGGAAGCCTCCGCACTCGTTGCAGTGCCCAGTGACCTGAGCCAGATCGGAGTCCTGGCCACCTGGGCAAAGGGGTGAGGCAGAGCAGGAGGGCGGTGTCTTGGTGTGTCTTGGCGGCACATTTGATGGGAAATAAAAGGAATAAAAGAGGGAATGGAGGGAAAGGGAAATGTCTGGGGAAGGTCTCTTTATTTGGTGTCCTCTAAATTTCATCTCAAAGCAATTTTTTTTTTAATTCAAACTCAAATTTTTAAAAAATCAAAATCCTGATTTGGCCAGACCCCAGAGTGGATGCGGTTTACATCCACTGACAACTGAGATTTCTAAGCTTGGCACTAGCACGGGCCAGGCTAGCATTTAATTCAGTGGCACCAACTGAAGCTTCACGCTGGGCTTCAGTTCCTTTAAAAAACAAACAAACAAACAAACAAACAAAACAGGGATTCAAAATTTGGCTTCAGTAAAGATCAGTAAGAGTAAGCCTTTTGCCTTAGGAAAAAGTGAGCATTATTGGATTTCGGCCTATGTGCTGAATGACTATTTAGGCCAGACAGAGAGTATATATTAAAGATTAAATTTCAGTGTAAATTTTTGAGGCAAACATCTATGGACATCAGTTAAAATGTAATCTTGTAGGAAGGAAGGAAGGAAAGAAGAAAGGACAGAAAGAAGGACCTGTCGGACAGGGCCAGAGCAGTGAGTGGCGTTACATTTGATTGGGGAATAAATGGAAAAAAAGAGGAAATTAAGCCAAAGGGAACCCTTAGGTCATTATACCAAAGGTTGATGTTCTCCCAATATGAAATAAAATACAGAAATATTCTTTGGCCTAAGTTAAACCCATTAGCAACATGTTTTAAGAAACTCATACACTGGCTGTCTTCAGAGTAGCAGGTATGTGATGGTTTGGTTTTAGCATTTAATTCAATGATGCACTTGCAGACTCCATTTAAAGGGTAAAGGGATAATTCAACTGATCTCATTTAACAGTTTATACAAGAAGCTTCAATTCACAGTTTTTCATTTGTTTTGATTCAGCAATTCCAAACCAAGGTCCAGTTGCCCTGTCACCCTCCCATCCAACGCGTGGACAAAGACAGAGGGAAATAATCACTGGGAGGAAAATTAAGATTTGGTCATACATCTACTCTGCTTAGCTGACATCCAAACACATAATTCACATTGCCGAACAGCCTCCAGTGAGGGCTGATCCATTTCACATCAGTTGCAGAACAGACTGTAACTTCTTTAGAAGCATAATTTAAGAATCCTGTGAGGATTTAGGATTTAAACCCCACTTTCAGGCTGGCTAATGCATAGTAATTAACCCATGTGTGAAATTAAATCCAACCCTAAGGAATATTTATACACATGTTGTTTTCAATTCTGTCTGAACCGTTTTCAAGAAAACCATGTTCTGAAGGATCAAAAGGCAATTTAAGCAACCTCACTCCAGAGCGCCACCTTCCTATCCTAAGGGAAATCACCTGAGCGTTCATCGCCTGCCTACTATAAACACCTGGATATATATATATCCATAGCCCATTGAAAAAATTCTCTATTATTAGGTTGTTTCAATTTTAAAATTTACCGTTACATGAACGTACACAGCCACTGGGCATTTGTGAGGTTTTGCATTGCCTGTAGCTGCTTAGAACCTACTGCTACTGCTGCTGGTATTGCAGTCGCCATTCATTACCTGTTGGATTCACATAGTACCAGGTCAGCTATCCGCAAAAAATCCAGCTTTCTTCCCCAGGTTCCTTATCTCCAAGAGCTATCTTAGCCAGAAAGGAGGATGGGTCTGGGAAGTCCGTGAAGAAAACTAAGGCAAGAGCCGATCATATCAGAATCCTATGAACAAAGATGTGTAATGTTTCCACACAGGCAAAAAAACAAAACAAAACAAAAGCTTTTGTCTTGCTGGCTCTGATGAGTTATTGTAGTGTAAGTGAGCCTGTAAAAGGTCGTAAGGAAGTGTAAAGGGCACCTCCCCACCCCCTGATACCAAACTTACACTTAAAACCTTCCATCATTCAAAGGTAAACTTCCTCCTATTAGCAGAAAAATCGCACATCTCCTATGACCATACATTGAGTTTATTATAGAACTTAAATCCACTAAACAAGCTTCCTTAACAGTTTTGCCCAGGTTAGGAGTGAACCAAGAACAAAAGCAGAGATTTTTGGGTGAGAAAGCAGCTTCGTAGCTTTGCCCCTCCCCTTTGGTTGGAAAGGCTAAAGTGGAGGGTGAGGAGGGGGATAATAGGTGCTTAGCTCACTCCAGGTCTCCAAGGACGGCGTTCTCTACTAGAGGCAAGAAAGCTCTGAACCCCCGCAGCTTACGCAGGGACATTCCTTGGGATTTCTGCGGTCAGGTTGCCTGTGTGGCTGAGCAAACCGGGGGTTTTTGTCCCTAACATGTGGAATAGCACATGTGGCTGTTAGTTACCGCTCCTTCCGCCACCAACTTCTCTTTCCTCTGTGCCCTGTGTCTTACTGAAGTTTTCTCTGGGCACTACCTTCAGCTTTAGAAATCTTGAACTAATCCCTTCTCTGCCTCATTTTAAGAGATTTATAATTTTATATTCTTATTTCATATTCATGAACTCTATTACAAATAGCATCAGTTTTTATCATCTCCTACACACAATAGTGCATACTCATAACCATTTTGAACTGGGAAGGGATCGCTGTAAAATATCATGAGTAATCTAAGTAGGCAAGTTATGGTGGGTGAGAGCTTTTTAATGTTTTCAACTGTTGTGGTTAAGAAATTATATCTTATATATAGCTCTATAGGTGACATCAAATTTTCCTTTCCCTCTTTTAATGAACTTGAAACTATTTTTTATCATTATTTTAACAAAAATTCTCCCAACACACGAGGACTTTTTAAATGATAGCCCGTAAGCACTGCTGTTAAATAGACCCAACTAATTTACCCTTTCATCATTGGTCTTTTCTATACTCAGGCGTAAATTCTTTTATACAGGAATGCGTCTAATTTAATGGACTCTGACCAATAGGTAATATGAACTATCCTATTACATGTAGACACATAGCAGTACTTCCTCAGGAGAATACTGGCTAAAGCTTACTTTGAGCTTATTATCTGTTGGGTATTATACTAAGGGCTATAAATGGAATCAGTTTGTTGCCGTAAATTATTGTTAACCTCATTGTACAGATGAGGGAATTGAGGCATGGAATAGTTAAGGAATCTTCACGAGTCACAAAGTATGGCAGTGGCTAGTAATAAAAAGGGAAATGAACATAATATCAATCTTCATTTTTTAAATAATTTCAACACCTAACCAATTTCCTCTACAAAGGCTGATATTCTTTACACATACAGTCTCCCAAAATTAGATAATAGTAAAGCAAAAAAGGAAAGCCAAATTCTTCTCACTGGTCTAGATCAGTGAAGGCCACAGGTCCCCGTATAATTTCTCATTCATTTGTTGGTTTGCAATACTTTTCCCTGATCATAGAAATACTTAAACTGATTGTTTCCAAAAATAAATCTGACTAAAGGTTGTTCAAATACTGTTCATGTATGATTCTTTCTTAGAAGTCTCTTTGCCACAGATAACATTGTTGTAAAATGAAAAGGGAGTTAAGTAGGAAAAAATTAAACTCTGACATCTTTTTCGATGAACTCTATCAGTTATCAAGATTTTCAAACCCATGTTAGCCTCTTAGCAAATGAGTTTTGCAAAAATGAAAAATAAAGTTATTTGAACTTCTTTTCAGGGACGTGATGAAAATATGTCATCTATGGCCATGACCAATTAGAACTTGAAAGTGAGTTATGTTTCTAAGTATAAAAAATAAGATAATACTCACCCATAATTCCATCATCAAAACCCCCCACTCAATATTTTGGCACATTTCTTTCCAGTACTTTTTTCCCCCTATTTTAAAAAACATGGTAAATAGACTATTGTTTAGAACTCAATGTTTACTTGAACCATTTATTCAAGAAGTTTGTCTTCTCATCTTTAGGAAAAATTCCTGTTATCTCCCTATCCTCTTATAACATATTCATCTCCTTCAAAGGCAATTCAAGTTGTTGACAGAAAAATCAAATTATTTTAGCCATTCTGCTGTTTCCTTACCTATTTGAAGATAAATTGTTCAATTAAAACTAAAGATTAACAAAGCCCTAGATGATTAACAGACATCCCCTCATGTCCAACGGTGACTTAGCTCTTCTTAGTTGATAGTTTTCTTATGGATGGAGTTTAAAGGTATGAGCGATGAAAGGGTCAAGTTTAAGACTCCTCCCAACCTCTGCTCTCCATCTCCGTTAATGGCCTTCCTGGTGTCAGAGTGCTGTTTAATGATCAATAGAGGTTTATATTCCTGCCACTGAGTCTTTCAGAACGTAGGTAGCATAACCAAGTCAATGTTTAACTGGATTCTCTCAGTCTGAAATGGCAAAGTGGGAGTTGAAGGGAAGTCTCCATGGAAACCAGCCTCCCAGGAAGTGGCCAGAGGGGGTTAGTGTGTGGTGAAGTAGTTGTACAAAGATGTCAGGAAGGAAACAACTGCTTTGTAGAGCAAGGGTAGGTAAACTTTTGAAATACCTTAATTAAAACAACCTACATTAAAGGCCCCACGCCACTTCACTCATGGTTTTCTTTTGACTGCCTTTCATGTAAAATGGGCCTGAGCCCCTCCAAGGCTCACCCGAGAGTGACCAAAGTAGCACCTTTTAAAAACAAAGAAGAGGAAATGCCTTCCAGTGCACCTGTGGACTTTGCAGTAGATCAGAACCTGGAAGAAAAGAGCGCATATTCCTTGGCAAGACTGCAGGAGCGGAACAAGGCTTTGCAAGGGCAGCTGCCACCTCTGCGAGAGACCTGGTATGGGAGATACTCTGCAGGTAAACATAAAACCCAGCATGAGATTTGTGCATTTGTGCCAAAGAGCTATTGATAGGTTTACCTGTCTTGCCCCATAATCTCAGAAAATTTCTCAAGTATTGAAATATAAGGGAATACCTTTCGATGGGAGATTGAATGTCAGTTTTAAGTATTCTGGGTACATTAGAATGGGTATGTAAACTGCATGAAGGACTTTCTCCCATTTCATGTGAGAAGAAAAAAATCATTTTGTTTTAGCTCAGTTTATAATGTTTCCAATGTTTATATCTAGCTTTGCCAGACAATTAAAATTATTTAGATAAAGGTGTGATAAATTGTAATGATCATACGTTTCAGTCAGGTTCTAAATTTAAATCATTCTCTCCAGCACTGTTTAATGCATCAGGCTTTGTTTTTGTGAAAGCCGCACTGTAGGAGTTCATTCTAAGTGAACTTGGAAAGCGCCCCAAACAGAATTGATTTACTGCAGCACAGATGAGTGGGTGAGTCACCCTCTCCCCAACCCCTTATTTTTCACGGTCATTTGCAGAACTAAGAGAATTTTTTCCAATTGTGATAGAAAGCTCTGAGCCTGAAGTGGCTGTAAATTACCCTGGGATATTTTACATGTAAAGTGCTTTATGAAAACCACAATGGTAGTTAAAACAGACATTCTAACTTGGGAAGAAAAGTACACAGACACAATGTAAATATACATATAGATGTATGTAATTTTCTCTTTTCTTCACATTCCATAACACAATAACACAGATAAGCTCCCATTATTGGTCAACTTGGCCAGAAAGCCTTATATTCTATTCGGGTAACTAGCAAATCTCACCTAGAATGATTTCATGGCTACTTTCTGTAACTGGTAACTTTTGACTTGTTCTATAACTTATGTTTTTGTGTCCTTCAACTTTCTAAGGACATGAGTGGGAATTTTCCTCTTAATTTTACTGAAGAATTATTTTTTTAAAAATGTAAACCCTTTATCCAGAGTTTTAAGATTTGGGTGACTGAATGGTAAAAACTGATTCTAATGGATTTGCATCCCAGCTGGGAAATGTTCTTAGTTTTGAAATGGCAAAATCACATTAAAGATAAATAACTAGGAGGTGCTAAGCATTTTGACCACTATTTTCAGGAGGCCAATATTCTAACCGCAGCTCCACCAAATACCAAATAGTATAACTTTGGGCAATTTACTTCCTCAGTTTTCTTCAACTATAAACCAGGGGTGAAAATAACCACCCGAAGTAGCCAGACCATTTCAGGGGGACCGGATTAAATAATGGGGTCCTAGCGCAAATAATAGTGCCCAGTGACAGAGTTGTCAGTCTACTGAAGAATATTTTGCTGAAACTATTTAGATTTTTAAATCCCACGTGTTTTTTGTCACCATTGCTGTTGTTTCTGTCTTGCTCACTGTGCTGACATCTTGTGATAGAAAAGGACACAGCAAAGTTCTTAAGGTGGTCATTCAAATGTCTTAAGGAGAGAAACACATCATTGCCTAGGAACTTTTCCATTTAAAATGCAAAGTGGAAGTATAGGACAGTCTGTCTACACAAGAATCTAGAAATCAGAATGCTTCCACCTTGTTGAGAGGAAAAGACAAGAACTTCATTCTTGAGCTGCTGGTCATGGTAGTAGTCCCAGGGCCTAGGATAATCAGGCTAAAAAGTCAGATTCACAGTGGATCTCTTGAGCCTCTCTGTTTCCTAACACGGCTTAGCCCTGGGTTATCTTACCAGGAAAGAATATTGGCATGTTGTATTATAGTGGAAACTCGTGGGTCAGCCCTTCCCCAGTTAGGGGACCTATTTAATTAGGAACATACAATGCTCAGCATTGCATACTCCTATTACACACTCATGTACAGCTTCTTTAGCACCTCTCTATCTAAGGCCTATCTACTTATCTATCCATCTATTTCACCAGAAAAGGGATTATTTTGATTTCTTAATGCTATATTTCCCCCTGATTTCCTATATTATTTTGGGGCAATTTCATGAAATTAAAATAAATCAGTAAGTTTCTGTTTTTCAGGCCAAATTCTGTGTTTGAATAACCCTTGTCATCAATACATTTTTAACTGTGCAGGTCTCCCTTTAAACATCAGTCTGGAGAGCAAGCGAGGGAGGAGGAAGCAAGCCTGGGTCCAGGCTAACATTTGTTATTTGCACTCATGTAGGGCTCCCGCTCTGCATGTTTCATCTCCACATTCAACCCGTAGGTTAGACATATTTAACAAAGAACGTACAAAATTGTGTTAACAGAGTCTAAAAACTCATGATCCAGCTAATTTAATAGTAAATTGTTTCTAATGTTTTTTTTTCTTGCTTTTCCCCCAATCCTTCAAGTGCCCAGGGCCATGTATTTTGACATCCCACTGGAACAGGGAGAACCAAGTATTATTAAAAGGCATCCGCCCCGAAGACTTCAAGTAAGATGAATTTAAAAGGCTTCATAAAGAATTTAATGGTAACATCCCCTTTTAACTATAATCATAGAAGAGGGATGCTGACAAGGACCATGCAAATGAGAATGGCAATAATGTTAAAGAGAATGTTGTCAATGCAAAAACCATCTTTCTTTAGGTTTTCTTGTGTAATGATTTCACTTTTAAGGCCACCACCAGAAGAAGGAAGTGTAGCGTAGTACCAAAGATATCACCATGATAAGACTCAAAGGACCTGAAGCTCGTACTGATTAGTTGGATGACTCTGGGGAAATCACTTGTCATAAACAATAATAGCAATGACAACAACTAAGTCACACTTACACTCTGACAACTTGATCTATGTCACTCACTTAATCCTCATACCCCTCTGTGAGAAAGGATGTATTATCTTTGCTTTCTACATGTGGTTCAGAGAGTAAACAAAGACAACAGAGGCCAGAAACCAACCAGTGCTCCGAAGCCCGTGCTCTTAGCTGGGCGTAGACGATCTCTGCAGCCCTTCTGTCCCCGACCTTTTCTTCTTCTAAGTGTTAACTGGTTGTTGAAATGGAGGACATTAGATTGCAAGGCAGCAAAGCAAGAGTTTTAAATGCACTTGCCTTAATAAATATTTAATCCATCTTCTCTAGAGAACTACAAATTCTAAGAACTCTTATCCTAGAAGGGGAAAGAGATACAAGTGTGTCCTTGAAAATAAGCATCAGCTAAAAGGAAGGCTGGAGCCTCTCTTGTGAGCAGGACCTATCACTGATATTCGAAAAATTGGAGCCAAATCCCATCCACTACATAATTCACCCAGATGACTAGACCAATCCCAGATATATTTAAGCTCATCGTTAGGCATTATTTTTGCTTCAGTTGGTTTTTATTTACTTGTTTTCTCCAGAAGCTCACAATCATCATTTGATGTGATTATATCCTTTAATCACACACACACAAAAATCTTTCCCCCAAATACCAGAAACCTCAAAATATGGTTTAATGAAAATAAAGTGATTTTAAATTTTTGAGCATATCTCTAGCTAAATTCAATAATTTTAAAACTTATGTTTTATTCCTGAATCAAATGTATCCTTTCAAAGGAATGTGTTTAATATATGTGACTGGAGGCTCTAAGTTGAATATCTCAAATAGAAGACATTAATATAACCAGTGAAAAGTAAGCAGTCTATAGTGCACAAAGTACTTTTTCTATCTACCAATCCTAAATAAGTTAAAAGACTCCATCAAGCTCTAAGAGAACTCTGGCCTTTCAGAGACTACACCCCCACATCCTAACTAACCACCTTAAAAAAGAAGAATCAAGACAAATTAATTATTTGAGTGCAAAGAGTATGTCTTATTCAGTCTTACAGATTCAGTCACTAACACCCTAATACCTCACAAAATTTTGTGAATGAATGAACAGATGCATGAATGAGAGTGAGACCCATTATCTCTGGTAGGGAAAAAAAAAATCAAAGTGCACTCCTTACTGAAGACCTGTGGCATCACTGTATTGGACGTCCGATTGACTGGCCAAAACAACCCATGTGATGAATTATAAGGATAGGGGAGTGTTTTATTGAACTGAAGAGCTGGGAGGCTCCTGGATTTGAGGGAAGAGCTGTGCCTTGGAACCTGAAAGGCAGGACTCTCTATGTGTCTCCCCTAACTTTTTCTCCATACAATTGCTTACTCTCTCCCTGCAAATCAACTTTCTCTGCTTCTCAAGACCACTTGAAATATGACTATTAATTTGCATCTTAGAGTTCCAGTCAAGCAGAGTGTCCTGGCTCTGTTGGCTCCAATTCCAAATTCCTGGGAGAAAAGATCTTACTGGCTCAGCTTTGCTCATGATTCTGGTTTCGGTCCCATGAGCTATGACCAGAGGATGTGCTCATGCAGTAGAAATGTGGGCAGAAGAGCCTTCCACCTTGTATTTTGAAGGCAGCTCCCTGGGAAGAGGGAAATCACTGGGAACTTGGCAGATATCTGAAAGATATCAACTGTAATTATCTTCCCAAATGAGGCTCAGCACATTTTCCATTGCAAATGGGTTTTTGAGCAAATAATTAATGCTGGGTTCCCATGACATGCTAATTAATAGCCTAATCCCTGCCAGAGAAAAATTTTAAAGTATTTTAAATTATTAAACTGGGTCTAATTGCGCCTTAAATAATCTGAGTTGCACATTTGGCACTTTCTACTTCCTGAACATCTACTCCTCGAGTAGATGAGGAGCAGGTGAGGAACCAAGGTTCTCTCCAACTTGGAGCTGCTAAAACCTGAGAGCCTCTTCCAGGGAACTCTGATGCAAATGTACCTGTCCCAGCTGAAAGTTGATCATCACTGTGCCTTCTAGCCTGGTTCACCTTCTCCATCAGCCACCTCAGGTCTGGCCTGAGGTGGAGATGTTCCCCGCACCGGCAGCACTACATAGTGTTCCCTCAGGTGATCTCAGACAGCTCCCTCATCTCCAAAGATTTGCGCAAATCTCACCTTCCCTGGAAAGGCTTATCCTAACAACCCATTGACAATTGCAACCCTCACTCCAGCACTCCTGATGACCTTGACCATTTGCTATCTTTTTTTCCCAAGAACACTTTCTTTTCATCTAACACACCAAGCAATGTACTTATCTATTATTTCCATTGCCTATTTTCTTTAATACATCCCTGCCCTCTCCCCAACCCCAGTGCTAGAATATAATCTTCACAGAAGCAGGGATCTCTGTCTGTTGTCTTCATTAACGAATGCAAGCGCCTAAAACAGTACATGGCACTTCAGAGGTGATCGATAAGCATACGTTGAATACATGTTGAATGAATGAATGGAAAGGAGGGAAAGATGAGCATAAAGACTGCTGATGAGAGATAAAGATGGTGGTTCTGCCCTGGCGGTTTCATTATGTTGTTTTGGTGTTAAGACAGTTTGTCACAAACTTATTCCCTTTCTTTATCTTTTCTAGTCCTTTGCCCATTTTCTACTACCTGTTTCTTTGTGATTTGTAAGAGTTCTTTTTATACTTTAAACCTGGTCTTTTGTTAGTTACATGTTTCACAAATATCTTCTCTTCATCTATGGTTTGCTTTTTCATTTGGTGTGTGTGTGTGATGCGTGTGCGTATACACACATTTCCAGTTTTAATGTCAAATTTCTCAATTTTAATCTTTATGTTCTGTTATTTCTTGTATTTTGACTAATTTTTATCTTCCCCAAGTTCATAAAAATATTCTTTATTTCTAAATTTATAATATTTCAGACTTTTCACATTTAGGTCTTAATCCATCTGAAATTCATTTGTGTTCAGGTGTGAAGTTGGAATCTAATTTTACTTTTTTTCCCTTTGAACAGTCTATTGTCCCTGTACTCTTTAGGAAATCATCCATTCTTTGACCATTGGTTTGAAATGTTACATCTCTCATATATCCAATTTCCAGAGCTCCGTGCGTCTGTTTCTGGACTGTCTTCTGTTGTGTTGGTCTACTTGGTGTCTCCACAGGAATTCCATACTGTCTTAACTACGTAACTTCAAACTGAGTTTTAATATCCAATATGGAAACTCTCCTCATTTTATTCTTCTTCAGAACTGTCTCTGCTATTCATAGTCCTTTGCTCTTCCAGGTGAAGTTTGCATCTTCTTGGCAAGCACCATGAAAAACCTTGTCAGTTATCTGATTGGAAGGCATTAATAGGTGAACTTGAGGAAGACTTACCAAGTTTACAAAATTGAGTCTTCTAAATCATGAACATGGCATAAATCCCCATTTACTCATATTCTCTTTGAGATCTTTCAATAATATTTTGTCATTTTTCCACAGGGGTCTTGTGTAATTTTTTTAGGTTTATTTATTGGGAACCTTATCAATCGGGTTTCAACCAGAGAGACAGAACTGGCAGACGAAGACACACATTAAGAGACTTATTACAAGAAGTAAGCTCCCGTGATTGTGGAGGCTGGCAAAACAAGTCTGAGACCCATAGGGCAGGCCATCGGGAAGGGCAGGCCGTCGGGAAGGGCAGGCTGGAACTGCAGGGCCTGAGTTGAAGCTGCTCCACGGATAGAGTTTCCTCTTTTTCATGGGAGCCTCAGCTTGGCTCATAAACCCTTTCAGCTGATTGAATCAGGCTCACCCAGATTATTTAAAACAGCCTTCCTTACTTACAGTCAATGGGTTGTGGACTTTAACCACATTTACAAAAGAATCTCACAGCGACCCCTAGCTGAGTGTTGGAGTGACCGGAGACTGTAGCTTTGCCAAGTTCACACTTACAACTAGACATCGATATAGTTTGTAGGTTTTTTTTCTCCTGATATAAATGAGGTATTGTTCCCATTTAATTTTCTAAATGATTATTTTTGGTGAATAAGAAAATGGATGACTTTGTACGTTGAATTTTCAACTCTATTTGAAATACCTTAGAAATTCTATTTGTCTATAGATTCTTCTCAACTTTCTATGTAGACAATATCTTTTATAAATAAGAATATTTTTTCTCTTCCTTCCCAATTCTTGTTCCTCGGACTGGTTTTCTTGACTTTCGCATGGAACAGAATGTCGCTTGCAATACTGAGCTCAAGCAGCGATAATGGGCACCCTTGTCTCACCCTTGAGATTAATGGGACTGGTTCTAAAATGAACTATAGTCGCGATAGGATCTGGATAGATGCTGATCAGAGACTTAAAGGGGAACGCTCCAATTAGGATAATTTAAGGCCGTTTTCTTTACAACTAACCTCGTCCAGGTTTGGATTAGGAAAACCAGTACCCACAAATGGCAGCTGTGGGGTAACAACCTCTAGGCAAAAGGACTAGGAGAGGGGCAGACTCCAGGGACTGGGACTGAGAGAGTCAGGCAGAGGAAGCTGCTCTGAGAGGGCCACAAACAGCCCAGTATGACCACCCAGGGAGGGAGCCAGAGGAAGGGATATCCTGTTCTCATTATCTGTCTTCTCTCAGCTCTCCTAGCAGGGCTCCTGAGTGGCTGGACCCAATGGAGAGCCAGAGCGCAGGAGAAACGGCTTAGTACTCACAGGCAGAGAAAAGGGCAGAGAAATGTGGCGGATGGATCTGGAGAAACAAATAGAAGATACCTGGCATAATACCATTTATTAAATTATTGTTACTTTCTTTATTCCTAGTGTCTCAGAGTTTCATCCAGGGCTGAGTATTAAATTTTATTGATTTTATAATCTGTCTATTAAATAACCTGTTAAAATATGCTTAGGCTTTTTGTATCAATTTTCAGTAAGGTTGTTGTGTAATTTCCCTATACTTTTAAAATATTTTTAAAATTTTTTATTTATTTTTAGAGAAAGGAGAAGGGAGGAAGAAAGAGAAGGAGAGAAACATCAAGGTGTGAGAGGAACATCGATCGGCTGCCTCTCACACGTCCCTAACTGGGGACCTGGCCTGCAATCCAGGCATGTGCCCTGACCGGGAATCAAACCAGCCACCTTTTGATTTGCAGGCCTGCATTCAATCCACTGAGCCACACCTGCCAGGGCTGATTTCCCTATACTTCTTTTTCCAGTTTTGCTCTCAAAATTGTACTAGTTTTAGAAAATTTGAGCCCTGACTGGTGTGGCTCAGCGGGTTGGGCATCGTCCCACAAACTGAAAGGTTGCCGGTTCATTCCTGGCTGGGGCACATGCCTGGGCTGCAGGCCAGATCCCAGGTTGGGGGCTTGCGAGAGGCAGCCAATCCATGTTTCTTTCTCACGTTGATGTTTCTCTCCCTCTTCCTCCCTTCCCCACTCTCTAAAACTAAATAAATAAAATCTTCAAAATTAGTTGATTACCTTTTCCTCTTTCCTATTCTCTAAAACATTTGATAAACATAGTTGTTATCTGTTCCTTAAAAGTTTGGCAAAACAGCCCGTGAAATCACCTGAACTTCTGGGGGGGTTGAGAAATTTGTTTCATAGTTCTTAGTTGATTTAAGTATATGATTTCTTCCTGATTTAACCTTGCTAATTTATATTTTACCCCCAAATTATCCATTCACCTAAGCCTTCAAATTTATTCTTACGTAGTCTTAGCTTACTCATATTCAACTTTTTGATGATGCCCACCAAACAAATCTTCCAGCTTATATTTTGATGCAGCTCTTTTTAACCAGGAAAAGAGGTCAAGAACAGCCCAACCTCTGAGTTGAAACTGGCTCTGTTTCCCGTCTTATATGCAGCATTTTTAGGCTCCATTTAACTGATAGAAATAACTCACAGCCATCAGGAGCCCTGAATGTTTTATAGATCAGTGTCCCCTAAGTTTTCTGGTCTGTGGAGATATATATCTTGTATTTAAAGCCTGACCATGTCTTTGGGGGGTTATGCTTTATTTTTCATTGCTATATGTTTGGAGGAAAGAATGTTAACTAAAATTTGAACTCATTGCAACGCCTTGACCAGAAGTTTCTCCTTGGCCTTACAATGTCTTGCCCCAGGGCCGTCCTGGGTAGCCTTATCTTTCCCCCAGAGACTTGAAGGACACATTCTTACATCAGACGCCAGACACATTTTAGTCTTTCTTCAAGTCGCTCCTGCCCACCTTCATCGTCCTGCTAGTAAACAGAAACAGCTCTGTCAGGTTAGTGTTTGTCACCAGGCTCAGTGATCTATACTCAATGTAACCCCTTTTCTTAAGTCTCCTATGTGACACTTCAATGGGCTAGCCCGACAATTTGTTTTATTTGAGAGCCAAATAATCCAGAAATCTTTAGACAAATAATTGTTTTTATTTTTATGTCGCGAAACAAAACCAGATATCATTCTACCGACTCCTTCCGTTGAATCCTTTCTGAAGATGATGAAGCGAGCATCTTGTGTTCTAGGCAGGGAAAAGGACCATAACTCGAAGCCAGAATTCCAAGGCAATTTCGTTTGACTAGTTTGTTTAGAGACGCCGATTTTCCAACAATTTTTTCTGCAGTGCTTCCCAGGCCAAGTGCAAGTGATTTAACTGCGGGATCCTATTTGCGGTGTTAGTTACTGCCACCTAGTGTCCTTCGTGGAGAAACGGCGTGGGCCTTCGGATCCTTTTCAAAGGCTGGGGAAGAAACTGCCTGGATAGAAACGGACTTGAAGACAGCTACTGCTTAACCCTTATCAGAACTGAGGGTTCAAATAAAACGAGGCTGAAAATAGAAAACTATATATTCATGCTTTCAAAGAAAAACCTGGCTTTTAGAATTTATGGATAGGTTATTCTAAATAACTGAAAATATTTAAATAGCTGGCTTCTTCAGACTCAGTTTTTCAATAATGCTCCACAAACAAATCCTCTATAGTCTATTTGGATGTAGTTCCTTTATTCAGTTCAGAGAGTATGGAGGCCAGTGTACTCCACCCTAGGAAATATCAGAATACCCTGGGGAGTTTTGAAAAATATATATTCCAAAGAAACAATTGATAAGCTGGACTTACTAAACTTAAGCACGCAAGGTTCTGTGAAAGAGAGTGTCAAGAGAATGAGAATATAAGAGAAGATACGCTGGCTACTAAGCATATGAAAAGATATTCAACATCCTATGTCATTAGAAAATTGCAAATTAAAATAACAGTGAAATGCTACTATATACAAATTAGCACAGCCAAAGTCCAGAACCCTGACAGCACCAAATGCTGGCGAGGATGTGGAGGGTCAGGAACTCAAACATTCAGTGGGTGTGTGAAGTGGTACGGCCACTTGGGAAGACTTTTTACAGGACTAATCGTACTCTTAGCAGATAACCTAGCAACCGCACTCCTTGGCATTTACCCAAATGAACTGAAATCTCATATGCATTCAAAAGCCTATACACAGATGTTTATAGCAGCTTTGCTCATAACTGCCAAAACTTGGAAGCAACCGAGATGTCCTGCAGGAGGTGAATGGAGAAATAAATTGTGATGCATCCAGACAATGAAACATTATTCAGCATTAAAATGAAATGAGCTGTTGAGCCATGAAAAGACATGGTGAAAACTAAGTGAAAGAAACCAATATGAAAAGACTACATACTATATGATTCCAACCCTGTGACATTCTGGAAAATGTAAAACTATAGAGACAGTAATAAAAATAGTAGTGTTTGCCAGGAGTAAGGAGGGAAAGAGGGATGAAAAAACAGGCAGAGCACAGAGGATGTGGCGGGTAATGTAACTACCCTATATGACACTACAATGGTAAATACAGATCACTAGACACTTGTCCAAACCCATTAGAATGTGCAACACCAAGAGTGATCCCTAATGTAGACTAGAGACTTTGGGTGGTGATGATGTGTCAAGGTAGGTTTATCAAGTGTAATAAATGTACCACTCTGGTGCAGGATGTTAATGGGGGGTTAGGTGTAGAAGTTATATGAGAACTCTATACTTTCTGCTCAGTTTTTCTGTGAACCTAAATATGCTTTAAAAATAAAGCATATTAATTAAATATACATACAAGTATATATACTATATATACGAGTATTTTTTGCCAGGACATAGCACAGACCTATTGAAACTCAATCCCCAATGAATAGCTCAGGATTTTTTTTAATTATAAGAGTTTCTAATGATAAGCCAGGAATAGGTAAAAGTGAAGAAAAAAGCATGAAATTTGGCACTGGACAGACCTGAGCTTCAGTCCTGAGTTGACACTTACTAGCTATGCAACTTCGGACACATTATTAACCTCTCTGACACGGGGAATCATCATCATCATCATCATCCACAGGGGTCCCTGATGATTGAATAAGATGACATACTGTGACCCCGAGCATGATGGACAGCAGTGGCTGCAAAGGCATATGGGCCTCATCACCAGAAAGAACCGAATCATGGGCCAAGCCAGGGGACAGTAAAAACACTTCCTTGTTCTTTCCTCAACCCCAAAACTCCCCTTTGTCTTTACTGATTCTCCATTCCATAGGTGCCTGGATATGCCTTTACCCTGGGTCTCCCTTCCCCTTCCTTTTCTACTCCATTCCCCTCAGGACCAGCTGCTTCTTCCTGTGTAGCAGGTCCCATTTGCCCTGTACCTTTATGCTCTGCCAAGAAGAGAGCCAGACAAACCCCTCTCTTACTAGTACTGATCACCTCTCATTACCTTCTTGATACATCATTATGTTAAAAAACAAGCAAGCAAAAAATACTGCCTCACCTTAGGCAGCTCTAGCAGAAAGAAATGCTGCCTGCCCTCCCAAGAACCGCTCAGGCCCGGCTCAGGTACCAGGAAAGCGGTCGGTAGGGAAGTAGTAGGGGGTATGTGTCACACTCCCCACTGTGAGTGCCAGGTGCTTAGCATCCGTTTCCTGTGGCCTCTGCCTCCCTCTTCTCACCCTTGCAAGCCACACTGGCTTCCAGGACTACCCCTTGATAAGACAACAAATCAGTCTACAGTGGGAAATAATTTCCAAATGCATGCATTAGCATTTACCTTTTGCGTTGGACTGAGGGAGTGCTGCTCATGCTGCTTGTTGCCGCAGCGCGGTGACCTGGTTTCCGCCTGCTTTCCCAGCCACCACTTGGCAGTCTCCTTGGCCGTTTCGTCCCTGTTCACCGGCCCCTCAGCGTTGGACTTACTGGCTCCACTCTTCTCACTCTGACCTCGCCCATGACTGTGGTTTCAGTTTTTCTCTACCCAGGAACGATCCCCAAACATGCCTGTCCAGCACAGGCCTGTCCTCTGAGCTCCGTGCCTGTGTATCTGAATTCCTACTCAACGTCTACACTGGTCCGTCTCAAAGGCTCCTTGAACGCAACCTGTTCTAAACCAAATTTGTTTCTTCCTGCTATGTTCCACCCAAACCTGGTCTTCCTCTAGAGTTCCTCATCTCAGGGACTGATGACACTATCTGTCCCTCATATTTGAATGTCATCCGGACACGACACTCTCCCTTACCAACCATCATGCATCCTCTTTGGTTAGTGTTAAATATTTGTGGAGCCCACCTGTGTCTGTCCATAAGCCCCAGCCCATTGTCTTTGTCCTCCCAACCACTCTCGTTAGTTTAGTTCCTACAGTGATCATTTTCTGAAAGCAAATGTAGTCATGTCACTACTTTGCTTGCCACATGCCTGTGGCTGCCCATGGTCTTAAGAAAACGAACATCTGATACTCCCCCATCAGGCCAGGCGTGAGCTGGCCCCGGCCTCCGACTCCAGTCTCGTCTGCGCTGCTCTGCCTCTCACTCTGACAGCAGCCCACTGACTTCAACAGCTCACGCACTCGCCTACCTCGGGACTGTTGCTCCTGGTGTCCCCTCTGCCTGGAGCACCTCAGCCCCCTTAAAACTCCCAACCTGCCCATTTCTGCTCGAAGATTACTTGTTTAGGAGCCTTCTGTGGATGACCTCGCACCCCTCTCCCCCTTGTGTTCATTTTCTAGGGCTACAGTCATAAACCATAACAAATCAAGTGGTTTAAAATAGCAGAAGTGCATTGTCTCACAGTTCTGGAAAGCTAGAAGTCTGCAACCAAGGTGCTGGCAGGGGCGGTTTCTTCCGAGGGCTATGAGGAAGAATCTGTTCCATGCCTTCCCTTCAGTTCTGGTGGCTTGCTGGCAGTCTTTGGCATTCCCTGTCTTGTGAGACATCACCCTGATGTTTGCCTTCACCTTCACATGGTGCTCTCCCTGTGTGCGCGTCTGTGTCTAAAGGCCTCTTCTTATGAGCACACTGACATGTGGAACGAAGGCCCTGCTCCAGCATGACCTCATCCTAACTAATTGTATCTGCAAGGACCTTATTCCCCCAGAAGGTCACATTCTGAGCTCCTGGGCATTAGGACATCAACATATAAATTTGGGCAAAGGAGCACGATTCAATTCATAACACCCTCCCATTTCTGTGATGGAGTCCTCTAGGTATATATTGTCATAGCTTTGCCCTGTAGACTTTTTCTTCAAAGTACTGATTCGTTTGTAATTCTTGATCACATTATCACATAAGCAAAAGTGTATTTGTTCCCCCCATAGACTGTAAGCTCCATCAGGAACCGTGCTGTTTTTTGTGGACCACTGTGTCCCAACGCCTGGCTCGTAGCGATTGTTCAATAAGTACTCACTAAGAGAGGAAATAAACTCCATGCCCCTCCGGGCCCTTGACTGCATGTCAACATGAACAGGGCAGCCTTTACTTCCCAAGCCTGCTCAGTCACTCACTGCCCAGTGCTCTAGCTTCCAGAGCACGAAGTCATCTGAGGCAAGTAGGGCTGGAGGCAGATCCACCGGTCTGTCCATTCTCAGTGACCCCTTGAAACTCTAGAATCACCTCCCCGTAAAAGCCAAGCCCTTGCTGGAAAAAGTCATGTCTAAACTTGGTGAGCACACTGCACTTTCATTTCACATGAGCTTCATGGGCACGACTGATTATTACTGAGGAGGCTAAGGGAGCTTGTCTGGAGAGCTTAAAAGCAGGACAGAAGAGTTCAGCTGGGTGGTTAAGGGATGAATAAAATAAAGTAACTTCTTGGTGCCTCTTTCATCTCTAATACCCTAAAATCCCCACTGTTTGGTTACTTTGGATGTGATCCCTCAATGCAGATAGAAAAGGATTCTCAGTCTTTTAGCTCTCTGACCAATATTTCGATCAGTAAGTCACAGACAATGGTGCCCTAGAACAATAAAGAACCCAGAGAGGTTGAAATTTTGCACAGATACTACTGTAATCCTGTTGAAATCACCTTCTCTGTGTGCTCTCAGGAGCAAGTGCTGCTTTTGCAAAGTGTTAAGATAGTTTAATGCCTGGCTTTTATGTTTCATCATCTCATGGCATGAGGAATGCTGAATGCTCTAAACGTTGGACTTCTAGCACCTTGAGCCCATTGACCTGCCACAAGTAATTACTTCTGAAAGGATCGTGAGCCAGCAAGAAGCCAGGACAACTCACAAAGCAAAGGTGAATTGCACTGGTGATCTGGAGGGTGGGCTGTCCTTTTCATGTGCCCCCTGCACAGAAGGCTTCACAGCAAATCAGACTAATGCGTCATTCAGAGTTAGAACTTTCCAGAGCTATCCAGCTTCTCCTGGGCCTGCTTCCAGCTGGGAGCTGCTCTTGCCTCTCCAGGAGATCTGCAGCCCTTCCCTGCTTCCTGGTGAAACAGGGAGACGTAGATGAGACAGAGGAATTTTACTTGGAAACTGGTGATTCTAGAAGTGTTGAGTTTGTGGAAAAGTCTAGCATAACTCCCCTCTTTCATTTCTTCCTCTTGGGCTAAATCTTTCTTTTGGTTCTCAGTTTTCAGCATAACTCATATCTATGAGTTGTTCCTGACCTGCTGACCACAAATGCCCTGAAAAGTAACCCTGGAAAGGGTCTTCCGTAGAGCTCTCCCCTTTTATAAACTAGTCACCTCTACTGAGGAAACTCCCCTCTTGTAGAAAGGTAAAATGTGAGGTAGGAGCAGATTTGCAACACTTCCCATTCCCGATTCATTTTGGAGCCAGCTAGATGCTGCTATGCACTGGCTCATTTGGAAGGAGATTGTCCAGGGGCTTTCGAATCCTCCAGGCCACTTTTGTGATGCTGACAGCCCCTGGGGAGATGGGCCCTCCCTGAGGCTCACATCAGTGAACACAGTCACTGTCTATAGGGCAACATAAAACATCACTGAACACATTTTGTGGTGAATGAGGGTGGATTCACCCCTGGTTGCCCTCTATAACTGTCTGCACGGTCTCATTGGAGTTTATGACTCACCGGAGGGAGGCCCTCAAAGTCACAAATAATCAGCCTCCAGCCCTTCCTAAGCTGCAGTATACCAGGGCTTAGGTTGGTATGTGGGGGACACCCTATAAAAACAGGTTTCATTTAACCACTCAGGGGCTCCCCCCTAAGTTCGCAGCTGGACAGTTAGTCAGTGGTAGAAGAGAGGAGAAGAGGGAGAGGCAGGTCTCATCAAACCAGAACACGTTTCTGGGAAGCTAGTAATGAGCATCTGTTCTCAAGGGAAGTGATATCCTGTCAAAATGAGATGTGAAAAGATATGTCAATTCAAGGTCTGCAAAACTCTACATGAACCGTAAAAACTACAATACACATACTGCAAATTGCCAGGTCATTCACTGGTAGCTACAGAGAGGACTTATCAGGTTACTGCTGTGGTCTACCTTTGACGTCACAAGAGATCTCTATGGATTACAACTGAGGGTTGATCTTGTTCTGTTCCGAAAAGTATTTCAAGTTGTAGATGGCAGAATCAGTAACTAATTACCTCGTACTAACAAATGTGTCATCTTTTGTAGCAGGAATTGGAAAAGAAGATGCAAATTCCAATGTATACTTCTGGGAAAAGACAATATTTACATAAGATGCAAATGCTGGAAATGAACCGTAAAAGACAAGAGGTAAATATGAGAAGGGAATAGAAGAATGTCACGTTTACCAAATTCACTCTGCAAAATTACTGCCCTACACATGGATATAGTTAAGCATTCATCTCCAGTCTTTACTTAGCATCTTAAATTCAGCCATTGAATCCAAAAGATTCGGCTACTGGAGCTGGGAAGAACCAGCAAGATCCCTTCTGCTATCAGCTGAGTCTTTCTTCTGTTTTCAGCCCTCACAAGGATTATCTGCGTCTCCAGTCTCTCTTTTTTTGACTATGACATTCTGGCTCCAGCAGAAAAATGGGGTTAGATCATTTTTCTTGGTTTAGTGAAAGGGAAGGGGGTGAGTCTGTCTTTATTTTGATACCTAGGCCTCTCTACAATTTATGCCACAGAATTATCTTACAAGAAAAATCTCTTGTAACGAACCCACTTACAGTAATGGCTCCTCTAACTCTCATATTCCAAGTTTCTCACTCTAGTGAATAAACCTAAAGCCACTGTCTTCTGTGATTCCCAGCATATCAACTAGCCCACAGGGAAATGCTCCTACAAAATTTCTCACCTTTTCGAGCCTGAGGGCAGAGCTTCCCTTATCCTAACAAACCTGTGCAGAAAGAACGTTTCTGTGCCTTCTAATAGGAAAAAGAGAACCATGTCCTGAGTAGGGGACCACAGGTGTCAGTAGATAAATGCCCGACCTTCACAGTGGCTGAAAGTAGCCGGGGGTGGAGGTAGGAGGAAGAACTTTAACCATTTACAACTGATCATTTTCAGACCCGAGTGGAGTTGAAGAAGAGTGTGCACAGGCAGGCAAGGATCGATAAGGAGAAACTGAGGGAGCACGAAGCCAAAAAAATCCTCCACAGCATCCCCAGAAATGATAACGGTGACTATCCAACCTTGTTGCCTGATGAAACCTTAAGCCCAAGTGCAGGTGAGTCATGCAATTTTTTTCAGTAAAATAAAATATTCAAGTGTTTCAAACAGCCTCAAATATACTTCTTGGGGGGCGGAGGGAAAGGCCAGCAAATAGTCTTGGGTCCCTGCTAATATTTTACCTCCCAGAATATAGTGGGCATGTTATGTAATTTTGGATGGCCGAGAAGAGAAGACGGAAGTTTAAGCACTGCAATAAGATGTTTCTTTTTAGAGGTTTACTGTACTTTATATGCATTATTGGCAACCCTCCCTCTATCCGTAGGAGAAAAAAGGCAAAAGAGCCTCACCTTGTGGTGAAAGAAAATGAAGCACATGGAGAAATTATAAAATGGCTAATTGGTATCAGCCAGTCCAGGGCGGGTGTGGACACTGTCGCCCCGGCCCACTCTGCCCCTCCAGCACACTCAGAATGTCTAAAACGGAACCCAAGCCGGCTCCTGCTGCACCCACTGTCTCAGTGAGCCCTCCACACCCCGTGTCACTCAGGCAGGAGACCTGGGGCCTGGCCTCTCCAGCCCTTTTGTTCCCTCCCCTTGCAGCTGGTCAATCACAAAGTCCTACTGATGTCACCTAGCGCTGAAATCTGCCCTCTGTCTCCCATTCTCCATGTCACCCTTAGGTCACCGGGTCATACCAGGGCTCTTGCTACAGCCTCCTGACTGTGTTCCTCACTTAGGCCTCACCCTCCCATGTCAGCCTTTCACTTCATTGATTCTCAGCGTCGTCCCCAGACCACCAGCACTGCGTCACCTGGGAACTTGTTAGAGCCCAGCCAGAGTGACTGAATCAGAAACTGTAGGGGTTAGACCTAGCAATCTGGGCTTAACACCCCCACCCTACTGATTCTGATGTCCCTAAAGTTTACGAACCACGGATCTACTTGGTAATCAAAGTATTGTCCACAGACTAACAGAGTCTGCATCACCTGGGAGTTTATTAGAAACATGGAATTTCAGGCCCCACCCCCAGACTTACTGAATCAGGCCCTGCACTTTATCAAGATTCCAAAGTGATTCTCTTGCACAATAAAGTTCCAGAAGTATTGCATTTATAGTGGAGTAATCTTACAAAATGTAACCCTGACCAACTCACTCTTGCTAAAAAAGAAAAAAGAAAAAAGAAAAAGAAAAAGAAAGAAAGAAAGACAAAAAAATCATTTAATGAGCCTCCATCAGCCTGAGGACAAAGTCTCAACTCCCTCCCCTAGTTCATCTCCTGCCGTTCTCACGCCCAGCCCCCACACTCCAGCCAGGTCAGATTACTCAGGGACCTCGGATTCCTCTGTGATTTGCAGTAGATATCCACACCCCCAAACTCTGTGCCGTGTTGCCCCACCAATTAGAGCCCCATTAAGCTTTCCCTGTCCGCATTCTCCCAGGGTAAACCCACCATTGCAAATGTACAATATTGTCCACATTTGCAGATGGCTGAGCTGTGGGCCAGATCCACACCTCAGCCAGACTGACCAGCAAGAGATTTAAGGAAGTGCTGGCCATGCATCTGGAGGTCTTGGGCTTCTAAGAAGCAGAAGAGCCAGCTGAAAGAGATACTGCTCCTGCTTAGAGGAACAAGATGCTTGATCAATAAGTTCGTTAAGTAAGAAAAGGCTAAATAATTGAAAATCTATGGGAGGCATCTGTTTAACCTATACTCCTGTGACCTAGAATGAAATATGCTGTGTAGCCACATAGAGAAATAACTTTTGCAATTACAAAAGAATGGCAAAACAATCATGAAAATACCTCAGTGACAGTTAGACACTTAGACTCATCGCTTGAGGTAAGGCCAAGAAAACCAACATTGGTGTAGTCTTTGGAAGATGCCCCAGATTTGGAGGGGCATGGGAGAGACTGTGATACCAGCGGAAGGGGGTTTCCTCTGCTCACCTCATGCTTTTTAGAGCTGTTTCATTTTGTTCTGGGAAAGGTTTATCGAGTGCTTACTATAAGCCAGGCACTGTGGTCTGCCCTTAAATGCATTATTACATTTAGTCCTAACACAACCTACAAGGTAGGAGTTACTATTAGCCCCCATGTGACAGAGCCACGATTCAAGGCCAGGTCCCTCCGGCTCCCAAGTGTGCTTTTCCCCCCACCCCCTTGTTCAGTCTCATAGGACTCCAGGGACTTGGAGCTCCACCCAGGACCACCTTGGGAAAGTCTGCAAATAGAGAGGCTGTGACTCCTCAGCCTTCTCTTTCAAGAGAGGCTGCCTTCTACAAAGCCTAGAGATTTCAACACTGCAATAGGCAAATGCTGGAGCAATGATTCCTTCTTATTTATTCTCAGAGAGTATCTTTGATTTCTTTCCCTGTGCTGGAGAAGCAGTTTACTTTGCTTTTTCCTAAAAACGGAGTGTAGCCAAGATCATAGACTTACATGAGCATTCTGCTAGTCAGATTCTGCTAATTGAGATACCTCTGTACCCATCTCCTTTGATTTAATGCTATTTTTGCCCATTCTTGTTCCCTCTTTTGGAAGATGGGGTGAGAGTTCAGGTTTCTTGCAAAATACAAAAACAAAAATCAGTCTTTGTTTTCTGCTGCCTCCTTAAAATGAAAGTGCCCACACTTTGCATGTATTTATATAATACATTATATATATGTGTATATAAAATAATATATAATTTACACAAAGTGAACATCACTCTTTCAGGCTAAAAATTCTATGAGTGTTAACATGTTTATGTGGCTCCTGCCCTTTCCAGAAGCCATGATTCAAGTATAGTGGGTAGAAAAAGCTATGGACTTGGAACCAAAGTCTTTCATTTGTGCTTCACCAGTACATTTACTAAATGGAAGCTCCATGGAAGCAGGGACCTTCTCTTGTTCCTAAAACAGTACCTGGTACATAGTATCCTCTCAATAAATATTAGCTATATATTTGTCTACGTGGATTTATTCTCTAGAGAGACAGATTGTAGCTAGATTCTAATTATTTAACCCCTGCAAGCCTCAGTTTCCACATCCGAGAAATGGGAATATAAAGCATGTCTTTACGTAAAAATTAATCTAAATATGTGTAAAAGCATATATAAAATGTAAAGTGTCATATAAACACATGAGGATATGGACAAAACTGAAGAAAGATAGGACTGATATGTAATAGAGAAAATAACTTTATGTTTCAGGGGAGGTATCACCATAAATACATTATTTGAATGTTACCTTCACAATTCTGGTCTCATCTGGACACCTGTACTATTATTTACATAGTATTTTTCTTTAAGCTATCTCCTAAGAACAAGGGCAACTTTCCTACATAGCCACAATGCAATTATTGCATTTGAAAATTTTAACATCGATACACACTATTTTCTAATGATGTACGTGGGGGAGGGAAGTGACTCTGCATCTAATTTTCAAGAGATTCTGATGAAAAGTAGCAACATGTATGTGTGTGCATGTATCTATCCATATTGCAATATATATCACTATATATGTCAATAGTGTGACAAAATGTTGTTGATGGGTTGGAGTATACAGGTATACATTACACTATTCTTGTGATGTTCAGAAAATTTAAATTTTTAACAGAACAAAAAGAAAAACATCTTTAATGCTTTCCCAGTTGGAATCCTTTATATGTATATATATCTTACAAAATACCAAACAGATTATTCTGTGTTCATAAAAACCTAGGCACTTAAACAAACAGAACATTTTCAGGGAAAAGTAAGTTAAATAAACTTCTAATTTTTTATAGGAAATCCACAGGATGCAGAACTTCTAGAACATCAAGCAAGGAATGACTACTGTCCCCGAAAAATTGGCAAAATGGAAACATGGCTCCGTGAACAGGAGGCCCAGGGACAGCTTCTCTGGGACAGTTCTAGCTCTGACTCAGATGAGCTGGGGAGTGTCGAGAAGAAACCACAAGCCCTGGTGAGGACCCGGACAGAGAGAATCCCAGTTTTTGATGAGTTTTTTGATCAAGAATAAGAATGCTATTCACTAACCAAGATACTTAATGCATTGGTTGCTTACTGTCCTGTAAAAACTCTTTAGATAGTATAAGAATTATTCTGAGGAAACCAATTCGCTTTCTTTTTACTTGGAGCCTTATGACTAAGAGGTGCGGCATGTTTTGTTAATTATGCTGCATAGCTAACTGCCTCAAAACTTAAGGGCTTAAACAACGGCCACGTATTGTTTCACTTTTTGGTGTGTTGCGGGGCTCAGCTGGGTGGTTCTCCTGCCGGTTTCTTTTGAATCTTTCATGTATTTGAGGTCAGCTGGCGGCTAGGGCTTGACCAGGACACTGAAACAGCTGTACCTCATTCCCTCTCCATACAGTCTCAGAGTCTCTGCACATGATTCTCCAAGTGGCCTCTCCAGTAGGGTAGTGAGTTAGGAGCCCAGGGCTCCAAAAAACAAACATTCCAAGAGGAGGAAGCAGAAGAGGCTAGTCATGAAACAAGCTCAGCATCACTCCTACCACATTCTGTTGGTCGAAGCAACTCATTGGCCAGATCACAGTCAATGAAAAAGGGCACAAATTCCAAAGTGTGGTTCACTGGGGTCTTTCTTTGACACATGCCCCCACACTATATTTTTAAAAAGCAAAGTAGATCTTACAAAGTAAAGAGATGAAAGAAGTAGATTTGATATGAGTTTTTAAAGATAAGTCACAGTAATGCTACATTAGAGACTAAGCTCAAGTCACTTTCTTGTGAGTTAGCAATTTTATTATCTCACAATAAAATTGAGTGGCTACAGGAAAGAAGTAGGATAATGTCTAGCATGATGCAGATCTTAGAACTCTTTAAAACTAAAAAAACTTTAGAAATGTTCAGTCCAAAAATTACTTCATTTATAAAAATTAGATTTTTTTAGGTCATTTTAAGAGCTTCTTTGTGTAAAATTAAGGCCTACTTTTAGCATACTCTAAAAATAATTTTTATGCTGTCCAAAAACTTCTAAGATATCAGTGAAACTTTAAAACCAAGCAAAACAAAAACACCCTTTTTAGCCTTATTTAGAAACCTCCCCCAAAGAAATATAGAGGGAACGTCCCATGGCTTGACAGTAAGTGTAATCAGAGCGGTCACTAAGGATGTGAAAAGACCTGCTACGTCAGGGGTAAACAGATACATTTCCTCCAAGGACAAAAGGTCATTAGGTCATCCCTGGGCATAGTTACTCCCAGTTCTTTGCAAAAAGTATGTTTACTTTTTCTGTGGTAAGTAAAGCTATTATCTCCTGCAAAGAAATACCTAATGGTTTGACAAGTCCCCCTTCTTGAAAAAGTAAAATCCTTGAGAGGAGAAGAGTCCAACCTGTTCATAAGGAATATCAATGTCTTATCTGGAAGGCTTAACACCAAGTGGGGTGGTCAGCTCCCAGTGTTGAAGAGAGCAGAGCTTAAGCATGTCTTCATCACGCTAGCCTGTGACTTGAAATTGGACAATGCCTCCTTCTAGAAGCTCACTGGACTGTGAGCTACACGAGGATATGGACCACGTCTTCTCCCTGTGGTGTTCCCGTATCCTTGGACAACATCTGGCACAGAGTTTGTTATTAAATGTTTGTTGAACTCATTAATTTATGTGTTAACTAGTTAATTAGAGAGGCGTTTGTTTCCCTCCAGCTGTGCAGTTGTTCACTCTCATTTCCATCATTTCCCAAGAGCCTGAAATGTACAAGGCTGATTACACAGCAAAGAAAGGCAATTTTTTTCAAAAGCTCTTGGAATGTATACATCTAAATGGATGGCATGAATTAGACATTGCCTTGGGATACAGGAGCTAGACATGTATGTACACCAATGAGAATGCCACAGCTGAAAATTTTTTTCGAAACTCTATCAGAGTGTGTTAGCTACAAAGGAAAATCAATCATAATGGTAAAAACTATAAAACTCAGCCTGGAGGCAAAGTTGCCAATTTTCTTCAACTGAAAATCTCCTTACCTTTGGGAAGAAAAAAGGCTTGTTGATGACCAAATGCATGCTTTCTCTTGTGAAAATAATGTTTTCCTTCTTGCTCTGAATTTTTCATAAGAAAGTCTTCTTTGGCATACTTTTGGAAACATGCCTTTCTCAATTTTTTTTTCAGGCAGAGAGCCATTTTTCCTCATTTACCTATTTTTATCATAATTCTGAGTTACTTTAGCTGGGTTTAACTAAAGACGACTCTGCAGGAGTCATCTGTGAAAGAGTTTTATAAATAAATGGATCGTGTTTTCTGCTTGCACGAAGCCTTTAAAAATGGAAAACAAAACACCAGCTCTTCGGGTCACTCCCTTTCTTACCAGGAAAGCATGCAGATCATCAAATCATAATTAATATCAGCTCTTTCCTGCCTCAGATGAACAACAAAAGCCCATTTCCACATGTCACTGAAAAGCCTCACTTACTCAGACTACTGTAGGGAGGACCAGGGAGAAAGCGCACTAAGGATTCGATTAGGGAAGGACAGACCATTAAATATCTGAACTACGTCTCATTTTTAAAGAAATACTATTTTATTCCAGACAGAATAAACAAAACCCACTTGAAAATAGAGTCAATAGTTAAGGTTTGCTTTTAAATGTATACTTCATACTATGTCTGCGACTCATTTATTCATTCATTTAATCATGCATTCAGATAGAGTTTGAGAATCTACAACATGCTAAAAATACAGCTATCGACAAGTCAAAGTCCCTGCACCCATGAGTTACAGCCCAGTGGGCAGGTCATGGGCAGAAAGTCGAATACATGATATAATTTCAGGTAATATCGAGCATGAGGAAGAAAATTAAAGCAGGTCAGAGGAGAGGCACATGTGGCATGGACTGTTTCAGGCGGCATGCTCACGGGGGGACTCTTCGAGGGAGGGACTTGAATGAAAGGAGGCCGTGACCCATGAGAAGACCAGTGGAAAATGTTTTCCAGACATTGAAAGAGCCCGTACAAAGGCTCTGAGGTGAGATGAGCTTGTAATTTTCAAGGGCCAACGGGAAGGCCAGGGTGGCAACGTGAGTAAAGGTAAAGCTGACAGGGATGACATAGGCCAGAAAAGTCATCAGGACCCAAATGGTGAGAAGCCCAGAGGACCACAGAACACGGAGACAGGTTTTCAGTGTAACAGAATTGCAGAGACAGAAAGAGCTGGTGCTACTCTGTCTAGGCTGACGTCTCCGATATGATCATGAACAGAGGCAAAAAGACCCACTAACTTTACACGGCCATGGCTGGCTGACCTGGACCTGACTCTTGACCTAACTGAGCCAGTTAGAGAAGACCTCAGTCCCTGCTGGTGGCCGGAACCTCAGTGAGAACGTTCGGGAGCAACAGGTAGTAGTGATCTGCTTGTGGGCCAGAGATGTAAGAACACTGACCTGAGTAAATGAAGAATTAGAGACCAGGGACCCATTGAGGCCCCCAGTACATCTGCTCCTCATTTGCTGCCCACCACCCTCACAAGGCCCCCCTGCCCTTTGTCCTGGAGCTGTATCCTTATTGTAAATTCCACCTTCTGCTTGGGCTAGCTCCAGCTGATTTCGGTTTCTTAAAACCAAAGACTCTCAATGACTAAATATCTTAAACGACACCGCCCCCTTTCCTTATGGTGTAACACTAAAGGCTGTGGTGTACAGGGACTGGCAAGAGTTCCAGCTTCCAAGAGAAATTAGGAGCACCAAATCCATGCTCAGTGATGCCAAGTCAGCCATGGCGAGAGTATTTACACCTTGAAAACTGGCAAACGTGACAAACCAGGGCTTATTTTCAGAGTTGGATGTTAAACACTTCCCAGCACACCAGTCTAGAGGTAAAGACCAATAGGCTCTAGAGTCACAGTTCACCTCCCAGCTCTTCTGCTTCCTGTGTTAGGTGAGTTATTGAACCTCTCTGGCCACAGTCTCCTTGTTGTAAAATGGAGACAATGACCTTATAGTGTTGTGACAGTGAAATGAGATCATATAGGCAGAGCACTGAGAACAGAGCCTGACACACAATAACTGCTCAATACATGTCAGCTAGCCAAGCAGTATTATTCCCGTTGAAATTAGAAATAAAGTGAGAAAAAAAAGTTGTGGTTCTAGAAGTCTGATTTATTCAACACGACACGAAACAAAAGCCAGGAGAACATAACTGTGGAACTGCGAAAATAAATTTACCATGATTCACAATATATGTGATTTTAGGCACAGGCCACCCAATAAGTCAACTGAAAAACTGTTAAAATTAAAAACGGAATTAAGTAGGTATCTGGATAAAAGAGATATATTTTTAAAATCAACAGCTTTTGCAAACCGCTTCTCAAAATTTATTCAATGAGAATAAATATACCCGTGTGCAAAGACAAATGTTCAAGTATAAATAGTTGGCTCACTATATAGTGTTACTTGAAGGTAGATTGTGATATGCTAAAGAAATATACTATAAACCCTACAACAACCACACACACAAAAAAGAGGAATAGCTAATAAGCCAAAGAGAAGATAAAATCAGATCATAAGGATTACTCAATGTGAAAAAAGTCAGAAAAAGAGGAAAATGGTAGACAAAAGAGAAGGAGAAAAACTAGGCCCAAATATCAAGGTGGTAAATTTAACACACAATTTAAACACAGAGATGATCAGACTGAATATAGAGCAAGAACAAAATCTGCTCCCTGCAAGAAACCAACTTTAAATATAATGACACAAAAAGGTTCAAAGTAAAAAGATGAGCAAGGTACACAATGCCAATACTAATCGAAAGCAAGCTGGAGCCTTCATATTACTGTTCCATGAAGCAGGCTTCAGAGCACGTGAGAGGCATCATGGCCGAGGATGAGTGAAAACGGGAAGGGATTGAGAAGTACAGGTGGGTAGTTATGAAATAGTACCAGGGATGTGAAGTACAGCATAGGGAATATAGTCAACGTGTAATAACTATGTACAGTGCCAGGTGGGTACTTGAAATATTGGGGGTGGGGGGGATTCCATAAAGTGCATGATTGTCTAATCACTACATTGCACATCTGAAACTAATAAAAAATAATATTGAATGTAAACTGTAATTGAAAAATAAGATTTTTTTAAAAAGGTAAGCAGCTGAGAGTAAAAAAATGATTTTAAATAACAAGGGGTTTTTCCAGTTCAGTAAAGATGCTGCAGGAGACCCCCTTCTTTGAATGAGATCTGTCCATTCAGGCCTCTTCAACCTAAGGTGGTAGAAGTTTGCCACCTACTGACCCTTTGCTGAAGTAACTTGCTCTCCTCAAAATATTGCTAGCAATCATAATTCAGTGTCAGCAACATACATGGAATGTATGTGACTATTTCCCAATAAACTGTAAAGGATTTTTTAAATTTTCATTAAAAGAATTCTGCAGTGAAGAGAATGCAAAGCTCAAAGACCCCCCACAAATATTAAACAGTATTCAGTGTTCACGTTTATTTGAAGGCCCTCTGCTGACCATTCTCATTACATGTACTGCTTAGGTTTTTGTCTGTTGTTGTTCGTTCGTTTGTTTGTTTGTTTAGTAATAAAACACTGGGGAACGCAAAGGCATTTTTTCCTGACATCTTGGCTCACTACGGCATTTCTTCGCCTGCCTGCTTTCCGCCCTGGGGTCTGAGTCAGCTGCCGGTCACTCTCTCTGACTCTTTCCTGGAAAACAGGTCAGTGGGTCTGGCCCTGACCTCTCTTGTTCAGAGCCGGCTTCAGTTTTTTTCCATGATTCTTTGCAGTTTCTGCTATCTAGTTTCTGGCTTCTTTCCTGAATTTGTATTTCAGAGGTGGTCCTAAGAATAGTCTGTAAAGAGAATACCAAGTCTTTAGAGTAATATCTAATTACTAATAGGCTGGGAGCTCCTGGAGGCAGACACACAAAGCCATCCCCAGTTATTATGTAGTGACCCCTTGCAGACCAGGCCGTGAACGTCTCAGGTCAAGATGCAACACCCACCAAATTCTGAGGGCAGAGCCCATTCCCCTACTTATTCTCCCTTCTCCATTCCCATTTTTAATCTTTTCCTATTCCTATCTCCCCTGCACAATGTGTTAGGCTACCCTTCATCTCTTCCCTCTACTCTGCAGACTAGGATCTTCCCTGTAAATATTGAAAAATGAAAAGTTCTGTCCATTTGTCTAAGGGCAAAGGGAAGCTGGCCCAGAGGATTTCTGAAATCCCTCATAGTCATCTAATTCTATGGTGATAGGTCAGTCCGCTGCGGAGTTGATTTAAAACCCCGTGGCACAGATGTAAATGAGCTGTGAGGAATCAGGACTGCTTGGAGAAATGACTGATTCCAGTAAACAGTACGAATGTACAACGAGATAATGGTGGGCCTCTTTGTTATTCAAGAAAGCAAGAAAATTATCAAATACTATTGTGATCATCTTTAAAGTTTCCAGTAGCCATCCAAAGGGGTTCCAACTACTCAAAGACGGGACAATCTGAGCAAGGAAAGCAAATAACTGCAATGGATTGGAATATGAAATACGTGAAAACCCATTAGTTCATAATAACACTCAAAAGATGAGTATACTGATGATTACTTTGGAGATTTCTACCACACCAACTCATTTTTCTTAAAATAGTTAATAACTAGTAGGAAAGAACTGGTAATTAATCCTGTCTTTCCTGCATAAATTGGATTTTTGCATCATCAAATATTGATAAAATTCTTTGTAGAAAGAGTCCTACTAATAAATGCGAACAGAATGGTAGCATTAGAGTGAGCCCACTTTGCAACTTCTAATAGAATAATGGCTCTAAGCAATCCACATCAATGGATGCTAAAATCTTTAAGTGAAAAGCTAATGGGTATTTTGTAATGGAGAGATCAGGCTGACACCACCTGAGCCCACTGACCAATCTTTTTATTGTTTATTTAAGAATGTATCAAGAGTTGTGAAAGGTCTGAGATTTTATTCTACTTGAAAACTAACAAATTAACCTGTCACAATTTCATGGAAGCTGACAGAAGATACAGATTCTGGGTCAAAGACCATGATGGTTAATTTTTTGTGTCAACTTGACTGGGCCACGGGATGCCCAGATATTTGGTCAAACGTTATTCTGGACGTGTCTGTGAGGGTGTTTCTGGATGAAATGAACGTTTGAATCAGTAGGCTGAGGACAGCAGCTGGCTGCCCTCCCTAACGTGGGTGGGCCTCATGCGATCCAGCAAAGGCCTGAAAAGAATAAAAAGCTGAGTAAGAAGGAGTTCCTTCTCTCCAGCTGTCTTTGAGCTGGGACATTGGTCTTCTCCTGCCTTCAGACTTGGACTCAGACTGAAGCTTACACTGTTCAGCTCTCCTGCTTCTCGGGCCTTGGGGCTTGGATTAGAACATACACCATTGGTTCTCCTGAGTCTGCAGCTTGCTGGCTCTTCTGATCATGGCCTTCTCAGCTTTCATAAACAGGTCAGCCAATTCCTTACAGTAAATCTCTCTCTCTCTCTCTTTCTGTGTACGTGTGTGTGTGTGTGTGTGTGTGTGTGTGTGTGTATTTCTCTGGAGAATCTGGACTAACACAGAGACCAAGGACAGCCTATTGCTAGAGCAATAGCGGTAGCCAGAGTATTATCATTGGTGCCCTGAGCCTCAATTCCAACAAAGAGGGCCAGATAACCCTGTACGCGTGGTGAGCTGCTTTAGAGGAAATGACCCCCGGGCTTAGGGAATTCCCATATTTTATACTGTCTGGTAAGCTTGTCTGCCCTTTGCTCCATTGGGAGACACTATGTTTCTTCCAAGACTGCTTCACTACACAAACACCCTTGAGAATGCAGATGAAGGACAGTTAAAGCCTCTTCTTGTGACATAAAGGAATGTAGAGCCCTGTGGAGAGCTGTCACCCAACAGCCTAATCAACTGATCAATCTTATCATTAAAAATGGGACATCATATGCTCCTGATGAGGCGCAATAAGAAGTACAAAGCACTACCTAGAACATGTTCTTTGCCAAAGAAGGTTTATCTGAATCTAATGAGGCCTGGAGATCTAGCTAACAGTTTGCAGGAAATACAGGGAATAAATACAGAAACAAGTTGGACAAGGAGGCAATTGGCCAAAACTAGAAGATAGGAAGCTGTATGCAATAAATGACCCAGTTTCTCCAACAGATGAGTGGGATTTAAAAAAGTGGGAGAAGAAGAAATAGTTATGTATGAAAAAAGACTTAGGAAATGCAGTGTGTGGATCTTGTTCAATTATAACCTAAACAAACCAATCGTAGGACAATTTTTAGATAATGGGGAAGATATCAGCATGGAGGATTTAGGTATTATTAGAATTACATGACAGAATTATTGTTAGGGATGATAATGGCATTGGGGTTATGTCTTTAAAAACCTTTGTATGTTACAGCCCTGGCTGGTGTGGTTCAGTAGATTGAGCACCAGCCTGCAAACTGAAGGGTCACTGGTTCGATTCCTAGCCAGAGCACATGCCTGGGTTGTGGGTCAGGTCCCCAGCTGGGGGTGTGTGAGAGGCAACCGATTGATGTTTCTCTCACACATCGATGTTTCTCTCCCTCTCTTTCTCCCTTCCTTCTCCTTTCTCTGAAAATAAATAAGAATCTCTAAAACTAAAAACAAAACAAAACAAAAAAAACCCTTGTATGTTACAGCTAGTTATTAAACTATCTATGGGTAAAATGATATAATGTCAGCATTTGCTTTAAATTACTTCATCACCAACAACAAAAGTAGAAGGAAAAAGATGAAACAAGGTTAGTAAAATGTTATTAATTGTTAAAGCTGGGTTATAGTACATGAAAGTTCATAATACTATTTTCTTCTATGTAATTTTGAAATTTTCTATTAAAAATTTTAATAAATAAAACTGTGGACAAATGAAGAAACAGAGCCTCCCATAGTGAGAAAAATTAACTACAAACATGAAAGGTTGTAGGGATCCCTGGTAGACATGTTTTAACTTAGACTTTAGTGGAACATCTCAGATCTTCGGAAGCCTGCCCTTCAAGAGAATAACTTCCACTTCTCCTTTTCAAAGTGAATAGTTCACACCCTTTGTTCAGTGAAAAGATAGACTTCCTATGGAAAAAAAGTGATGTAGGAAGAGAGAAGTAGGGGGAAAAAGAGAAGGGAAGGGAGAGAGACTAATGCAGGTGTACCCGTTCTTGTGGACTTCATAGTCTAGGGCAGGAGGCATGCATTAATCTAACAGTCACACAGATTGAGTATTTAATTATCAGTGGAGTTAAATGCTATGAAGTGAAAGAAGAAATTTCTATAAGAGCAAATAAAACAAAAACTTGGGGGGCACAATCAACCTCCCTAAGGAGGCGACCCTGGCTGGAGCTGAGAACTGAAGGGTGAGTGAATGGTCATTAGGCAAAAGAGTTTGGGAAGAGCTGTTCTAGGACAGTCAGGCAAGAAGACCTCAACCTTAGGGTGCAGAGCAAGGAATGAATTGCAGGGGTCACCAGAGTACACAAAGAAGGGAGACTAGGAGCTTCTTTCAGTGGCCCCACCAAAGACAATGATGGCTTACACTAGAGTGGCTTAGGCAGAGAGAACTGGACCGAGAGATATTTAGAAAGGAAAATTTACTGGACTTGGTGGTTATGAGATATGATGGTAGATATGGATGTTTCATATTGTACTCTTAGTATTATTTCTGCACTGTTGTTGGAAGAAGTCCTCAAGAGGATGTGACTGCCAGCTGACCCATGAGCTGGACCCAAGCAATCAGAGGCTCTCTACACCGTTTCCTGTCCTTGGAAGGTATGTCCTGTTCACCGTTCCCACAGCGGAAGCCAGTTCAAAGACGCAGCCTTGAGAAAGTACAGTGTTGTTGAGCCCATCTAGATTGAATATGTGACTGAACCCAGTTAAGACCTCTATTTAAACTTTTAAGAGTCTGGCTGGTGGATGCGGAGACCTGTTTATCTTGTGGTTGCCCAAGACAAGACAAGCCTCCTTGTAAGTTCCCTTGCTTATTAAACCTGCCACCTACCAATCTGGAGTCACCCACCTCTTTCTGCATTCTGCCCTTGCCCTCCTTGTACAGGAAACAGTTTCAGGTTTCACCAGGGAACTTCCCTAGGTTGCAAACTGCCAGTTATTCACCTATGGCACTGAGTTCGGGGGATGCTATGCCAGTATACCACTGGATAAATTAAGTTGCAGGGTTTCAGGAAAAGGGACCACGAGCTGGTCCCGAAGAACTGATATGAGTGTTTTATTTTGAGCCTGGGGAGACTATTAGGAGAGAACTGGGGCTGCCATCTAGTCTCTCGACATGTGTACCCATTATGCTCACATACTTCCATGCCCACTGCCCGGGCTCTAAGGAAAGAGAAGTAGACTAAAGTCAGACCTTGCCTGAGTTCTGATTCTGGCTCATACAAGCTGAGAGAAATTGGTCAATGCAAGTTTCTGGGTCTATGCACTAAGTGCTGCCATTGAGGCCTATGGACCAATGGTCCCTTGACCCCTGTAACAGGCACCGGGGCTGAAATCTTGAGGGAAAGAATCTGGGGGGAGAGGGATGCATCAAAAGTAGCAGTTTCGATCTGGAAGTGATGAGCCCTACAGTAATCCTTTGGGACCAGGCTGGTCCTTTCTTCTTGTGAAATCACCCAAATGGTCCTTTTTATTGTACAAATGTAAAGGGAAAAACCTCTATGAAATATTTCCATTTCAGAAGAGGGTCTTTGCTTTTAAATTTGCATAACCATAACTTGGCAAAAGTGGAGGGAAACCCCCTGGTTATATCTGAAGTTACATTTGATAGATAATGAAAGAGGAATAAAACCATTTAACAAAGCATGTATCTCATGTGAAAGATCAATGAAGCCAGCAACTAGGCAGCAGCAAGACCCTACACCCAGAACACAGGGAAAATACTACACTCTGGTGACCGTGTACATTCTTATTCTAAAAGACCACCTACCCATGAAAGATCCCTGCCCTCAGGTGAAACAAATCAATCTAATAACTAATTTTTTTCCAGAGTACATTAAGCATAGAGATGTTGATTGTTTGAAAAACTGTGTTCACATTAATCACTGACCCCCATTTCTATATTCTGCTTTAACATTCAAAGAATAGACCTGCTAGTATGGAAAACAAAGTCAAAATACATGAAGTTGGTTGATACAGTGTTTATTGCACAAAGCACTGGATTTAAAGACAAAAGGCCAATGGTTGAAACTCTCCATGGCTACTTACTAGACGTGAGATCATGTGCAAAGTAACCACATTCTCTGCACCTCTCTTTCCTCACCTGTGGAACTGTGATAATAGAGTCACCTACCCACTAGGTGACTTACGAACATTGAATGCAACACACTTGTGAAAGGACTCAACATAAATAAGTGCGGTTGGTAGCTTGCTTTCTTTCTGCTTATATTTTCAGTCATCTGACCTTGTTCCATGGGGAAAACTGAAGAAAGAAAATGGACTTTCACCAGGGATTGAAAGCACGTGAACTCTGCCTCCTGTTACTTCTCAGTCTTAACAAAAACACCAGCCAGCCAAACCCAAAGGCCTGAAGACATGGCCCATCATGTTGGCATCCTGGTGGGAGTAGGGTGGGGGTTGCTGTAGTTCTACCTTGTTGGCCAAGTTTCTGGCTTTGGTGCTACCCCTTGCAGACACACTAGCATGACCTTGATACATGAATGTTGGTAAACAACTGACCCATTTGTCCTGTGATTGCAGGTGTTGGCAGCCAAATTCAGTGCATTGATTTGCTTGTTGATTATGAAAACTTTGACGGATCTAATGACCAGTTCAACCTTGTATATGACCAGGAATAATAGGCCACAGCTTCTAAACTACAACTCTCCTGGTCGTGTGTAAAAACATGGAAATCCAGTGTTTCCCAAGGTGTGGTCCCTGACTCACCTACTCCTGAATCTGCTGGGAATCTCATTAAAACGCAGACATTTTCGGCTACTGATGCCAAATCCCTGGGCGTGGGCCCAGGTATCAGCATTGTTAGCCAGCACCATGGAAGTTTGGATGCCCATTAAAGTTTGAGGACTGATTAAGCAAATCTAGGGCTATTGGTCAAACTACTAAGTAATAAATAATACTTGAAGCTAGAACAATGTTTAAGTATACTGAATTGCTGAATTTCAATGATTAAAAATGAATGCAATCTGAGAAGTTTAAACTGGTGGCAAAATCTAATTTTTGGAATTTTACCTACAGTAATCAAGCACATTAGCTGCACTAAAGTGAGCAGAAACATCCATTATGCAATAAAATGATTGACTTTAATGGCTTCAATAGTGTGTTACATCAGTCTCTGACAATAGGGATGAGCACAGTAGATAATCACTTGCCAAGTCAAGCACTAACTAACAATCGACTATGAACCTTCACTTTGGGTTTTTACTTGTCTGTTTTGAATTTAGAATTGGATTTAAGGAGGAAAAACACATTACACTGAGTAACAGAGCTTCTACTTTAGGCTTCATTAAAGAAAAAATATACCACCTCTTCCCCTTCCAGGTCCTTTAATCAAGGTCAAGAACTCAGCTGGCGCAGCTCACATCGTCAGCGGGACTGGGGCCAAAGAGGTAGCCTACACAGTCAGAACACTGGCTGCACACAGGCAAAACGACAAACTAAGTAAACATACTGAGGCTGAGGAAGCCAAGTCTGTCAGTGCTGGAGAATGGCGTGACAAATACGTAAAAGAGGAAAGGGTAAACCCTGCAGTGTTGGATTAGAATTGAAGGTATGAACATGAGTTCATGGTACTTTAACATAGATGATCAATAGACAGATAGACAGATGTAGATGCATGTGTATGTGAGTGGGTATGTGTGTACATACGTATTTCCTCGTCTGCTGAGAAGAATTAAAAGTAATGACACCCCAATGTCAATGAGCATCGAGATCATGGTTTCTAAGTTACAATCTCCCTGAAAAGGAACCAGGAACATTTAAAGAAATAATTGATTACAAGGCTGTGACAAGGAAATCGCAAATGAACCTAGAACATCGCGTTGAGCCAGAAGGTAAGGAAGTGCTTCAAAGAATGACGGGGACACAACAAAAGGACGTAGAAGCCTGTTCGAGGGGCTGATGAATAGTCACGGTAACAGGTAATAATGCATTGAACAAAACAGAAGTCCATGACTCCATGTTTATATAAATGATTGAACTTATAAATACACGAAGGGAAAGAAAAAGCTCTACCTTATAAGAGAACACCAGGAGAAAATATAGAGGTAATAATGATATTAGAAAATGACCATTGTCAGAAGACAAATAAACAGGAGCCTACTAAAGAAGTAGTTGGTTCTATAAATGGTTTAAGTTAAGAGCTTGTATACCTAAATTAGCAGGGAAAAGGAGAGGGGAGAAAAGGCTTTTCTGGGAAGGATAAATAAGTTTCTTCAGGAGTGATAAATAGGTTTTCAGGATAACAACCAAAAGATAAAAAAGTTAGTTGATAATGGATAATGCTTGTCTACACAGATACAAATGGCCTTCTGTCTCCTGCAGGGCCATGAAACTGTCCCTGGGGAAGGACTTTGGGGTAGGTTTTATTCATGTTCTTCCTTGTGGGCATAAATCTGCCCACAGAAGAAATTTATTGTGGCTTATTTCCCAAAAATTACTGTGTTTAGTTAGATAAGGGAAGCTCCAAGAAGACTTCTTTCCACTTGTTGATTATCAAATTTCTTGAGCTTAAAATACTATTTATACCAACTCTGGAGTTCCAAATGGGTCCCTACATTAAATATTGGGCAATGTTGATGAGAGATATATAGGAGTTCTTTGTACTATTTTTTTCAAGTTTCCTGTAAATTTAAAAGTATTTCAAATTAGAAGTTTTAAAAGTATGTACAGCCCATCCTCACAAATGGGGAATTGAATTTTTAAATATACTGCCAGCCCATTTACTTTATTACAGAAGTGCCAACTCTGAAAGGCAGATTAAATGTAAAAGAAAAAGTTTCCATAAATAAGTGAGTTGCGTCTGTCCTTGAGGAAGAAAGTCCTGTAGGGAACATTAGTAACTCAGTCCAGGTGGAGCAAGGTATTATCCCAGGATCCTCAGAGCTCTCCTGGAAGAAATGCAGCCCTTCCTGTCGGACAACAGATCTCAGGCCAAGTGTAAGATAACCACTTAGCTGAAGGCTCTGCTTTCTGGGTCATAACCCATTGCCATGATGAGCTTGTGTGTCCATAGTTTGGTTTTCTAGCCAAATTCCTATCTTAGAAACTAACATAATGTTCAGATCTTCACACTAGAATAACAGGTTCTTGTTTTTCTAATGTGCAAAATAAAAGTCCTCAGATTTTCCACAACAACTAACACAAGCAACTCACAGGTACTAAATAAATGCATTATTTTGCTTAATCATCTCCATTTCCCTATGAAATAAGAACTATTATTATCATCTTCATTTACAGATCAGGAAACCAGATGCTCTGAGTGATATAACACTCCAGCGTCACAAAGCTCTAAGTGGTTGCATCAGGGTTTGAACCCAGGTTTTCTAATACCAAAGCCCATGTAATTAACCACTATATAAGATGCTATGTTTTGCCTCAACATTCTGTGGTTTCCTCTAGACTCAAGCTTATAACTTAGGGTAAAATCCTGTGACAAATATACCATCTCAGTTGTAAAAAAAAAAAAAAAATAATAATAATAATAATAATAATAATAATAATAATCCCGAGATGCCTAAGAGGAAAACAATGAAAGGTAACCATCTAAATACGAATCCAAGAAAGAAGGGAACAGCTCTGCCCTGCCTTGTGTCCCAGGGGACTCACATTATACTGTTAAGGGCCTCTGGCTGCCACATTGTTGTGGTAAACTGGGAAGTGTTTAGCTATCTTTAGTTGGTTTGGTTAAAGGGCAGGAGGGAGAGGTTGTTCACAAAAGGCAATGAAAAATACTCATTTCCAGTATTAATTACTTTCCCTTTATATTCCTGATTAGAGACTGGACTCAATCATCATTCTTCTTTCCTCAGTTAAATTTTAAATATGTCAAATAGCTATTCCTAGAAAGTATCTACTAAGAAAAAATGGGAACATTCAAGATCCAGAACCAGAAAATCATGACTCCAGCCTCCTAGTTCACTCCTAGGAGCTCTCAAACTTTCTCTCTGCTTCAATACACAATAGTTGAAACGTGACATACACCCTGGCACATTTTTTGGAGGATGAGCTTGAACCCTACTCACTTCTCTTTCACACAAGAAAGAATATCAGAATCAAGTGAGCTCAAGTGACATTATTACAAGATGCCCCTGACTCTAATTTATGAAAAAGAATACCTTCTGCAAACTTTTATGTGTCAGCTATTATCAGTAATAAGTCACAAGTAGTAGCTACATGATATATATCATTGGTATATATATTCTAGGTTAAATTTCATCATTGCTTCCTTTTAGGGCTATCTCATTTCCCTCTCTTCTTTTGCAATTATTTCATGTTAACTAGATCCCTACCAGGCAGATCTGAGAGAAGGGTGACAGAAGCAGAGAAGTCTATTAGAAATTGCTCCAGCCCAAGAATTCAGACTTATCAAGTTTAGACCTGTCCCGCAACACCTAGGAGACAAGAATAGTGAGGACTGGGATGTGGAGAGCAGGCCTGAGGAATGTTTTTCAGCTTCATTGGGGTATAAGTGGTAAAGAAAAATTGTATCTATTTAAGGTGAACAACCTGATGTTTTCACATGCATGTACATTGTGAAATGATCACTACAATCAAACCAATTCACATATCTATCACCTCATATAGCTACTATTTTCTTTCTTTATTTTTTAAAGATTTTATTTATTTATTTTTAGAGAGAGGGGAGGGAGAGAGGGGGAGAAACATTAATGTGTAATTTCATCTTGTGCGCCCCCTACTGGGGACCTGGCCTGCAACCCAGGCTTGTGCCCTGACTGGGAATCAAACCGGTAACCCTTTGGTTCACAGGCCAGTGCTCAATCCACTGAGCCACACCAACTAGGGCTATTTTCTTTATTTCTTTTCTTTTCTTTTTTCTTTTTTCTTTCCTTTCCTTTCTTTCCCTTTCCCTTTTCTTTCTTTCTTTTCTTTTCTTTCTTTCTTTCTTTCTTTCTTTCTTTCTTTCTTTCTTTCTTTCTTTCTTTCTTCCTTCCTTCCTTCCTTCCTTCCTTCCTTCCTTCCTTCCTTCCTTCCTTCCTTCTTTCTTATGCGGTGAGAACACTTAAGATCTAGCCTCTTAGCAAATTCCAAATATACAATACAGTGTTGTTAACAGTAAGCCCATTGGTATACACAGGGGTGGGCAAAAGTAGGTCTTCATTCTGCACCAAAGTGTGCTTGAGTATAGGAAGTAGACTATAAGAATGGGTAAGTCATGAAGACCAGCAATTAACAACTATAAACCTACTTTTGCCAACCCCTGTATTAAGTCTCCAGGACTTACTCATCTTCTGTAACTGAAACTTTGTACCCCTTGATCAACATTTTCCACTTCCTACACATGCACACATACACGCACACCCGCCCAGCCTCTGGCAAGCACTGCTCTCCTTGCAGCTTCTATGAGTTTGCTTATTTTAGTTTCCACATGTAAGTGAGATCATTCGGTGTTCTTTACATACAGGACTCCTCTGGTTGTGAAATATTATCATCCAGGCCCTGGTGGCCTGACTTTGGTAACCACATTTGAGTCAAAGGTGACAGGAGTCAAGGTCCAACAGGATCAAAGGATGGGTGCCTCTGCCTACATGGAAGCCCTACTTGTGTGTACTTATATTTGGATTCTACCCTTGTATTCCCAGACCCCAGAGGGCTGGACAAGTTGATGCCACAGTGCCATCTCCAAACTCTGCCTTTGGTCTCCCTGTTTGAAATAGGTTCTGAATGCTTTAAAGAATGATAATGAGAATCACTTTGAGTACATCATGTTACAGTGACTGGTATTTAATTATAACCATAAACATATAAAGCAACTTTCATTATTCCTTTTTTTCCAGGCGAGAAAATTGAGGTTTACCATATTTAAATAACTCATCCAAAGTCAAACACAGGCATGATTTTGAACCTATATCTCTCTGACTCCCAGGCAGTGCTTTTAACTCCAAGACTTAATTTTGATCAGGCTGAGCCCTTTCTTTGACCTGCTAAACCCAGACCCTGGTTGAAACTCTGATTTTCCTGCAACAACCCTCCAATAACCCTTCAGTCCTTGCTGAGAGGAAACACGAAGGTGGCTGGTGTTGAAACTATTTATGAAAGGGGCCTCAGTCTCTCTACAAGTCTCAGATCTCTTCCAGGCATGCCATGTGTGTCTTTGCACGTGGGTTCCTTGGAAAGCAGACCCTGCGATGGAGATTAGCATGCAGGAAGTTTATCAGGAAGCACTCTTAGGAAGCAGCTGAACGGGAAGGGAAGCTGAACTGATACTCAGCTTCCATGAAGGCTCAGGCAATCCCACCGGGAGTTCTGGCATCCTGGCCTCTTAGAATTGTGGCGGGGCTGCTCTGGGAAGGGGCATCACATTGGGCAAAGCAGCTCTCTTTGGCTGAAGTACTTCCTGAGATACTTCCTGACACTGAGGACTGCCTGCCAGCAACCTCCGGGCCCCAGTGCGCCACTCGCGGGCGCGCGCGGGCACGCGCATACACACACACACACACACACACACACACTCATGCGCATAAAACCCGTAGTATTCATCAATGCCTTTCAGAATTTTTTTTTTTTTGAGGAGGAGGGACAGAGTTGCTACAAAATGCTGATTATAGACTGAAAAAAGAGAATCATTAGGCTGCCAAAAAGATCCCGCTATATTTGCGTTACTCATTTCAGTTTTAAACTGCTTACCAGAAGGATGGCTTCTCCCTTGCTTCCTAATTAATCTTTCAAAATTTGCCTTCCATAGTTCTGACTCACCATACATCTGAATGCTTATTTAAGTGTTCCCATGCTTCCATTAGCATTTGGGGACTGCAGTCTGCTCAAAGAATACAGGTGACACCAGGACCCCTTAGGCCTTCAATCAATGCTTTCTCTTGCCTTCCCTAGCCTCCTGCTCTCTTGGACTTCACACACTTATTTGATGCTAAAAGAGTGGAAGTTTTCTTCTACAGTCTCAGGTGCAATTTCTGGCACATAGTAGGTGCTCAATAAATTTTGGTCAGCTGTCTAAATTGTGTGTTCTAGTTGGGAATTTAGACATCTTGTTGGATGCCAGCAACATTCCACCAGTGTTTGTGCTGCATGGTTTCCCCTGACTGCCCAATACACAGATCCTTTTGCCAGGAGTTAGGCTCAGACTTGGAACCAGAAGGCTTAAGAAGACTTTCCAGGCATCCCTCTACTTAAGTATCCAAATACATTAACTGGTAGTTAGTTCAGTCAAATCCCTGAGAATTTTTTTTTTAAAAAAAGGTGAGGCTCACACATAGTTACCTAAACATTCGTAATGTAAATGAATACTTTGCAACTGAGTCAAACATACACAAAAGTCAACCACATCCCTGCGGTAAAGGCAAATTAAACTCAAAGAAGTGACTTATCTTTCAAAGTAGGTATAATGATTTTGGCTAATATAGCATTTGGGCAAAAACATATATATCCTTGTAACATTTAAAATTTTCTTTGTAAAAATCATTCTGCATTAAGACTCAGAACTTTCTACTTCAGTCCACAAAAATCTCTAGTATTCTTTCCCCTTCTTCTGCCTGTTTAAATAGCCGGGCTGTTGGTCCTTAGTTTCTATTTTGGCCTTGATTCTCCTTACTGTCAGTAGGCTGCTTTGGCTGAAAAGTGAATTCATTTTCTTGGTTTTGTCAGTAAATTGACTTCACAGTCGATTTGGCAAGGTTCTCTGGGTGGGGAAGACAGAAGCAGTATATTGTGAACAAGGAATGGGAAAATTCAGGTTACAGATTAGAAAAACTTGAAAATGTAAGGTTTTGAAAGCTCTGTTGGTTTTAAAGCATTGAAGTTAATTCTTCATAATTGAAGGTATATGCAAATAACTTTAAAACAAAGTATCCAACTGCATTAGATTTATAAAAAATTATTTCTTTGAGGCTAAAATAAATTTGAAATCTCAATTTCCATGAAACTTTCTTATTCAAATTCTTAGGTCTAATTTACAATTCGGGGTTAATCGCATTTGGATTTATGTGTCTGAGTAATTGACACAATAAAAAAAATCTTTACATTCACAACAAATAAAACTCTTTGCTTTTTTTAAAAAATGCAGAGAAATAATTCAGAAAGTAAGATATCTAGGATCTTACTGACTCTCCAGAGTTTTTACCTTGTCAACATCTTTGGCATCATAAAAAATAATTTAGTGATCACCTCTGCATATCACACAAGAGCTTTAGGTAGGTCTGTGAACCCCACAAGAGCTATTCCGTTGTCTCTCTGTTCTCAGTGCCTAGCATGGTGCTTAGCCTAGAGTAGGTTCTCGGTAAAGAACATTAGCAGATGCATATTTGCATGAACAATGCAGGGAAGAAGGGAGAAAGGGAGGAGGGAAATACAGATTGCCTGCCAGTTCACACCTTGGATACCTCTGATGATTTTAAGTGTGAAAACTTTCTGTAGTGCACCTTAAAAAGCAGTTTGTATCAATTAATGTTTACATTATAAGCATTTATTTTATGCCAACTATGTTCCAGGCACTAATTGAAGCAGTGAACAAACACAGCCATGGACAAATTCCCTACCGTCATGGAATTACACTCCAGTGGAACCCACATCACTACCCTAGAAGGTGAATATTGATAATGCCATTTTTATGAACAGGAAAATAAAGATTTTCTCTCACAGTATGCTTGACATCCCTGAATTGCCCAGTGTTTTAAGAGGCACAAGTTTTGTTTATTAGCATCCTACTCTATTTGAGGCCAGCTTTATAGATCAACACAGTCATTTAACATTGTATCACCAGCAGCTGATACTCTAATTCTAGTAAGAATTCTAGAGTATTCTTTTACCACCAGGAAAAGGGCCTACGGGGGGGTGGGGGGGAATACACACACACATACACACACACACATACACACACACACATACACACACACACATATGCACATATATACACAAAAATAATTTTCTAATGTTCGCATTTTTGAGGCTTAGCACTATAAAGAAATTATTAGTGTAATGTAATTTTGCATAGTGTTTTAAGTACTTCACATATTTTAGACTTTAAACTTGATTAATAATGAAGGTAGTTTTTCTATAAACTCCTTTCCCTTAAAAAAACATATTTCTGTGGATTTGAAATTTACAAAGTAAAAGTTTACTGGGAATACAGCAAGAGTTACATGCTACAGCATGATACTTCAAAAATTTAAAATTAAACATAAATGAATTATCTAAATGAGTATTCCATTTTCATACAGTGAGACAATATGTAAGGCAAGTTCACTTTCAAAAACAAATCAATTTCAGTCCCCTTGGAAGATAATTACAGACCTAATTATTAGAAATCCATTAGATGTTAAGAAAAACTACTTAATCCTAAGTGCTTTAATGGATTTTACAAATTGGACCTATTAAATAATTTAATAGGATTCATTAAAGTTTTAATTTTATGCAATAGAATTAAACATACTGGCCTCTGTACTTTTGGGGTTTCCCACCGGGTATGATGGGAAGACGACTAGGTCTAGGGGCCTCAGGGGGCTTGGGTTCCACTGTCATCACTGCCAAGACAGAGGTGTCATTTGTGAGTGTTGGTTTATCTTCAATGCAAAGGATCTTCTTAAAGACTGAGTAAAAAAGGAGGTGAAACTGCTTTGAAACTGTTAGAAGGCAATCTCACTGCAGGCTGTTTATTAGTATTATTCTATTGCTCTCCTGGCAATAGAGGTAATTAATCCAAAGTCTCTCCACCTCAAACAGAAGGGCTCGCATTCCAATAGCTGCAAGCAACCTGTAATAAGGTCAGACCACAGTGATCCTCTGCACCGTACGTTGTGCAAATATGTCCAGGTGTTGCTGTATCCCATCAGGTGTTCTTTTAAACAAAAAGAAAATTGGACTCACTAGTTTGAGAACTACCATTCTATAGCTCTTACTCCATGAATTTAGTGTAGTTGCCATACCAAAAAAAAAAAAAGCAAAAAACCCTCATAAAATCATTTCCAAATTTTATGCATTTCTGGCAGCTCTAGTCAGCCATGAGGTTTAAGGTTTCTTTATAAATTCAAATAATGGCTGTGATGAATTTATTCTGAATTATTTCTACTGATCCCTTTTTAACCACAATATAGGGGTTATTTCAATGTAGGTTAGTCCTTATCTTTTCTCCACCTTTTTCTCTAAAAGAAAACCTGTCTTCGCTTGCTTAACCATCTCTATTAAAATTGTGTCCTTATAGTACCACCTATTTTTTTTCCTCTCCTGTTCACTCAGTATCTTTTCTGCCATGCTTTGCTATTTCAAAAACCCAACCCCTTCTCCTAAAAGTCATTCCTTTGTCCCTGTTGGCAATTTTACCATATTTGTCAACTCTATTTTTTCCCAATAAGTATCTTATAGGAAAACACTAAGTACTCGGGATATACAAGACACAGCCCCTCCTTGCAAACTTACCTCTACTTTTCCACTTGTTTCCTTTAATCATTTGTTTATACCTCCAAACTTACCTACTGAGGTGTCCACTGTCCTTGTAATGGAAATCTTTTATCCTCTTTGAAAGAGTAACCTCCTCCCTAGTTATTATATTTACGCATCTCAATACTGCTATTAAAAACAATCTCCTAAAAACGGGAGCATTAATACTGGTTATATAATGGTTAAAGATGATTGTGTAATGGTATTGTGGCTTTGTTATTAAGTATGAGGCTTTATGCCCTGGCTGGGTAGCTCAGCTGGTTACTGTTGTCCCTAAATGTCAAAGTTACAGGTTCAATCCCCAGTTAGGGCACATACAAGAATCAACCAATGAATGCATAAATAAGTGGAACAACAAATTGATGTGTCTTTCTCTCTTCCTCTCTGTAAAATCAATAAATAAAAAAATTAATTTTAAAAATAAAAATTAGACCTTATCATTTGAGATAAAGTACTAAAATATTTATAGATAAAATATAATCTCTGGGATTTATTTGGAAAAAAATATCAGAAGAGTGGGTCAGGAATGGATGGCACCAGATTGGCCATCGGTATTGGGCCTGGTTAAGTACACGGAGAATTCATTATATACTTTTGTCTACCTATTTTAATATTCGCCACAATAAAAAGGCAAAATGTTTTCTCTTTGCTTGCTAGTCTGGGCTACTCTCACAAGATGTTAACATTTAGATGACCTGCCATTTAAATGGTGCTATAAAACCCAATACCAAAATACAAAACTATATACTACTGTTATATATATATATATATATATATATATATATATATATATATATATATAACCATTATCATTTATTAATTACTCTGTACTAGGCTACTAGGCACTGTTAAGGTGATTTACATAAATTATGTCATTCATTCTTTACAATAAGCTTACAAGGTATTTATTACTGAAGGCTCAGAGAGGTTAAAAAAAAAACTTGCCCAGTATCATCAGTATGGAAATAAACTCTTTGAATGTTCATTATGCATTCCCAATATGAAGAAAATAATCATTCCCACAATAACTCAAACACAATGCTCACATCCATAACAATGTACTTCACTTGCAAATTATTGTAAACTATCAGGTAGACTGGGTCAAAGACGAGGTTGAAATCAGTTTACTTTTACCTAGTTAATACTTGAAGACTTAACAATAATTTTATTTGCATTCACAATAAAATCAAGTATAATGCTAGCTAATTGTGCAAAGAGTCACTATTAACAGCCACAACTGGAGGGAGGAAGGGAGGTAGCAAAGTTTAAAGGCAGCAGGTTTAGCTTTAAGACAGCAGGTTCAGCCTCTTTAAAATGAAAAATCATGTACAATCATGGGAATCTGGCCCTAAAAACGATAGAGGTCAATCCACTCTATGTTCGGGCATCGAATCCTGAATAGTTCACAAACACGCATAAAATTTAGCAATTACTTTATATCAGTTTGCAAAACTTTTATGCAATTGTGGGTTGTAATAAATACAGAACAGTTCCTTAAAATTGTCAATGGTTTCCTTAATGGAAGTAGGGCATTCCAAAACACACATGCATTTTTACCAATTATTACTAATAGCTTTAACTAAATAATTGAAGATTATTTTCCTCTGGAAAAAATACTTAAACCCAAGGAAATAAAACTTCTTAAGAATGCCTATTTTAGGAGCAAAGTTTTTTTTCTTTTTTCTTTTTTCCAATTCAGTGCAACCTGCTGGCTTTTAAAAAGGGTTTCTTTGGCATAAAGTAAAACATAACACATACAAATCTTTGCAGGTGTAAGCGAACAAATGAGGGTACACACTTCCTGGAACACAAATTTCACTAAATAACATGTTTACTGAAAAAGAAACCTCAGTCAAGCGGACCAGAAAAGTCTATGACGTTTTTAAGAAATTTCTAATTGACTGATCATGTAACAAATGTCTTTATACAATTTCTTTAAAAACCAGATCCTTCCTCTAGCATATGGTAAATTACTGTTTACAAAAACATACATACAGATTCTCAGGGAATTGAGGTATTAGAAAACTGAGGTATATTCACATAGCAAAGGGGTAGCCATGAAAACCCATAACTAAAAATGAGCTTATTTCTTAGCACTTTAAAACCTTACATTATAATCCCTGCATTGTTTACATTTTAAAGTAGAAGACATATTTTGGCACTTTGGTGGTCTGTTATTTCTTCTTCATATGAAGTTTAAAGACTGATTGCTCTCAACAGATCATGTGCCTAGATAACCCACCAGTGTTGACAGGCTGAACCAAGCCTAGCATTCCCATTCCCACTCTTGTCTTTTTGGTGTATCACTTACTAGATGACCAGCTAGAATCAAGGGTGACACACTGGCCAGAGAACACAGCAAAATTAATCCGGTTCTCTCAGAAACAAAACCACTTGCCTTTGCATCAGCATGATCAATCTTCCAGGATTTAAAAAATAATGAGTGAAGTATAAATATGGTATTCCTCCATGTTTCACTTTGACCATGGGTAATGAAAAATCAACCTCATTTAGAGATGAAAAGATTTCAAATTCATCTAAAATGAAAATTAGGCTTAACTATGTAAAATGTTTTAATGCTAAAAAGATATGACAGTGTCTCAGAAACCAATTTTTGGCACCTGAATCTGTGCATCTCTGCAACCCAAGGAATTCTCAAATAATAAAAACTGGAAAAGGCTGCTTTCCTCAGAAGTACTACATGACAACAGGAGCAGGAAGTGAGGTGGTGTCAGTCAGATATTGTATTAATGATAGCTTGTCAACATAAACAGTGAAGCTATACTCTTTGCTCAGAGGCAATTTTTAATCATGATCCCTGTTTCATATTTCAATATAGTATGGTCTTAAAAATCATTCACATGCTTTCCTCAGCTTTTGCTGTTTAAATGTTATCTAAAATTATGCTGTCCAATGCAATAGCCACTAGCCACATGTAGCTATTTAAATTTCAATGAACAAAAATTAAAAATTCAGTTCTTCATGCTAACCACTCTTCAGGGCCTTGGCAGCTATATGTTACTAGGGGGCTAGCATTTTGGAGAACATGGAGAACATTTCTATCATAAAAAGTGCTACCAGACAGCACTGATCTGTAGAAAATGCAGTGTGCCATATGCTCATAATGATTTTCAAACTCGTCTTTTCTTAAAGTTGTTTAAAATTATCATTATATTTCTGGGCTAGAGAATAATACTTATCTCTGTTCATAGGTGTGAAAGAACAGTATCAACTTTCTGGTCCTTACTAAGACAATTTATTAAGTATCTGATGTTCTATATAAGGCCCAAGTAAAACATAAACTTGGATATTTTCATAACATGATCATAAAAAAAAAAACAAAGGAAAGATTTGGTATGCATGATTAAAGTAACTTAACAGTCAAGATTACAACAGGCCTCTTCCACTAATGTCCATAAATCTTGATAACGAAAGCAGACATAAATATCATTTAAAGCTTCTTGCAAGAATGGGACAAAAAGCCCTGTATATAATGTTCTATTTTACTTTGGGGTCTTTGCAAGGGTAAAAAAAATTAACTACAAACAAAAATAGAAAATTAAAATAAAAACTCTTAGGAATAAACTGCTATGGAACAAGGACAAAAAAAGTTTTGATTTAATACACTCATTTGTACTGATATCTGATGTACGAGTTGACTAACTGAATACGTTTAGGAAAATCAACTTCAGGTTATTTTCTAATTTACTTTGTCAGGACACAAAGTAGAGATAACAACTGTATATCCCTTCTTCCACATAACTCTTCCATAGGAGACAGGAAGCGGGGAACAGAATAGATTGCTTGGGTTTTATTCTTAGTAAGTAAAACAACTCAATCATAAAATGCACACAGTTGTATCTAAAAGAAAAATGCAAACACAACGTAACCATACTTTATTTGACTGCATCTTATTTAGACAGCTTGCACATTTCAAACCCCATTAAATCTCTCTCTCCAAAAGGATATGGGACAATAGAAGAAAATTATGCAGCAAATATCCAGTCATCAAACAGCAGTCCAATATTTTGAGATACACGTGATATTTTATAGATACTCAACTCATATCTGACGTCAATATAATTTATGGTTATGTCTTTACAAACCTGAAAGCCCTGTAACATATTATAGCACTCAGTTTAGTGATGTCATGGTGCACTGAAAATTCTGATGCACTACCAATTTGTTTTTAATCTACACTCTTGGGAAGTGATGAATTTCATGATTTTTAGACACCATAAAATACGCATCCAGTCTTATACAAGTCAGCCAATACCATAACACAGGGCAAAGTTAAAACACGTGACAAACAAACTTCTTTACATAGATTTGTCAAGCAAATGGAGAGGGTAATTTGGGGAAGAGGCAGAAAATATCAAAACCAACTTTTTAATAGTAATTTTTTTCTTTCTTTTTAAAATTTTGCTGGCTTCAACTTCAAAAACTACTGTCTGGTTTCTGATCTGTGGACTTCTCGAGTAGTTTTATTTTAACATAAGGAAAATTATAACCAGTCCACACATCAAAAATGGTAGTATACCCGTTAGCTTCTTCAACACTAACATATATATAGCTTCATGGTAGCATGTATAAAAAATGTTCAGCAGTATTAACTGCCAAACCAGTGTCAGTGGATAGAACAGTCAGTCTTAAAGAGGCAGCACCCCTTTAAAAGAAAGTTGCACCAATTTTGCTCAGTTTTAGCCAAGTGAACTTGCTATATCAATTTTAAATGGAACTGTTTGAAGATTATGGAAGAAAAATAAAAACCCAATACCAATGCCACATCAACTGGAATAGAGATTTAGTTCTGGTACTGGGTTACCATGTTAGAGGTTAAAATTTTAGTAAACAATTTTTGCTTTCCCAATTAAAGACAAAGTGATACTGTTATGCAACATACACCAGTTTAACAATATGGCAACTATGCGACTTTTTTAGTCACATAGTTATGGTCTTATTTACAAACACCCAGTCAATTCAGCAAAACTTGGTCAGTTCTGGGGGAAAAGGTCAGTAGTGATGGTTTCATTGACAACCTGACAAAAACATAATGGTTGAAGTGAAAATCCAGCATGTGTCTACTTTAGAACTGTCCCCATTAGTGAGTCAAGCAAATGTATATTCATCAACAATCATTACCTATGAACCAGCAAGTCAAATATAAAGTAATATGGATAAAATCTGATAATGTAAGCACTGAACAATTTTAGTTCAGTTCCTCCTGTATTAAAAAGTAACAAGCATCACAATGACTGGTATTCCTAAATGCTAGAGCCCCAATGAAGATTGACCAAAAACATATTCAAAATGGTTAGCTGGCAAGTTGAGTATTGTGTGGTCATATTTTTAATGTAACCATATTCTGCCCATTAAACTTTCAAGAGCAATGTAAAATGTAAAGAAAAAGTTTTCTTTAAAAATAAGAAACTATAAATGATCCCACCAGCAAAAACTTTATTTTCACCAAATCTGTGTATCTTTATTTTAAAAGTACTTGTTACCATGTTCACTTTCAAGACATTACACTGAGCAAAGAGCAGCTTTCCTTTAAAAAAAAAAAAAAAAAAGAGACAGCAAACTTTCCTGAAAGGGGGCTTTTACCAACTGTTAATGGAGGTAGGGTTTTAAAAATACAGTAATTATAGTCATAAAATAAAATTCAAACCAAATCCTAGAGCAGAAGTAAAGCATATCCAAATTAAAGAAAAAAACATAGATTCCTATAAAACATTTTTCACAGAGAATGAATCTTTTTTTTCCCATGGGTACCTAGGTTTTCCAGTTAAATAAATTATCCATCACAGGTTTCCTGACTCAATTAAAAGCAATTAACTTTAAGATTCGTTACAGTGAACAGACTGGCCAAAACATGGTATAACTAATGAACATGGTGATGACTACTGAAAACCCATAAGAATGCATTCCAAAAAAAAATTTCCATTTCTCCCTTTTGTTTTTCTAGGAACTAAGCAAAGCACTCCAAAGAATTTGCTCAAATAAGTGGAAAGTATATAAAATCACTTTAAAGTGGATACAATGCACCTTGAAATTTATTTCCAAGACCAAGAACCAAAAGTGAAACATGTTAAGAAATAAAAGAATGTGAATCCTAATCAAGTGGGAAAAAAATTCCAACTACATTGTAAAAGCTGTCCTTCACAGCTTAGCAATAATTTTGATTAAATAAAATCATATCAGTTTACATTAATTTTCTATTATTTTCCAAAAATTCCCTCACTCTCAAAAAAGAAAAGTGCATCCAAAACCCAGCAATTCCCGGCTCCATCAACTTTTCTCATCCCCTTTGAGCCATTTCTCAAAGATTTTCCAAGTAGATTCAACTTCTTACTTTAAAGTAAACCACTCTGTCACTCACCTGGAAAAAGTATCCAAATTATAAAATCTGAAATAATTTATTATCAAATTTAGAATTTAAATAAAAACAAAGTTTGCTTGCAAAGGCCTTAAAAAAGAAAAGGAAAAGGTAGCATGCATTTAAAAACTAGAGATGAAGACAAATATACTTATCTATACAGGCACTGGCAGACGCAATTTAATTGTTATCTTTACTCATTGTAAGACACAACCAATCCTAAATTTTTCATTCACTAATCACTGAGGTACCAATATTCAAGAATGGAAAATTTAATATTGAAAAAATAAAACCTAAAATTGAAGCTTTTCCCCCACCCCCTTCAGAAAATTATGGCAGGTTTCATGTGAAATGTTAGAATACTTAAGAGATTTTTATAATCTACATTGGCTTTTTTAAGGAACAAAAATCACGTTCCACTTACTGGTTCTGTGGTAAAATGATCACTGTGTAAATAACATTGTCAGCAGACTTTGCAAATGAACAAACAATCTTGGCTATCAACTGGCACATCTTGTTGGTACCAAAAAAACTCTTTTAAGTTTAAAACAACCTCTTTTAATTCAGAACAAATGCGCCATGCCAAAGTGCAACAAATATTGTGCGACACTCAATGAGACACTGACAGATAAGAACTGCATGGAAATTACTAAATCCACCTGCAAAGCAATTCTGTACAAATTGCATTGCATGCAAAGGTCGATTCTGCGTGGTTGGAAAGTTGTTCCTTGATGTCAGTTTCTCAACGCAGCCACAATTTAAGTCGCAGTGCATCAACTCCATTTAAATAGTATCTGAACAGCCTCTTATCTCGAACAAAACCAAGATTTTCATAAAGTTTCAAAGCAGACTTATTCGTTATTTCTGTTTCCAAAACAACCTTCAAAAAAAAAAAAGAAAAACTGTTATAATGTTATAAATTTGAAACTAATTTATAATTTCATAATTTGACAAATCACTTATAAACAATAGATCACAATATTTTCCAAAAACATACCACAGTTGTTTTAAAATTGATGGCAAAACAGTAATTATTAATGATACACAGAAAAAACCCAAAAATAATCATTAAAACTTTAATAGTAATTCTCTTTTGGGGCAAGCAGGGTGGGAACACTGAGACATGTTTTCTGTTCTACTGATTTTTGTGATGTTGGAATTTTTAGTAACGAGAATATATGTTTTATATTAAGACAAAGATAAATTATTTCCCTGTGGAGAAAAGTAGTGAGACAAAAAGATAACAAAAAGGAAAAAAAGCAACAATCAATGGTTTAAGAAAATAAGCCAGTTTTGAAAGTATTCATATTGACTTCCAACTCCTACATTTTCTTTTGTTTGTCATCATTTATCTTGGTGACAACTACCATACTTGTCTATAGTCTTAGACCAGAGTCTACAAACTACAATCCTTGGATTAAATGTGCCCACTGTCTGTTTTTGTAAATAAAGTTTTACTGGAACACAGTCAACCCCATTTGTTTGCAAGAGGTCTACCTATGGCTGTTTTCTCAGTAACAGAGACAGAATCAAGTATTTACACCAGAGATTTATGGTTCACAAACCCTTAAATAAAATATTTACTATCCAGTCTTTCACAAAGAAAACTTGCTGAACCCAGACCAAAGGTATCCAAACTTTGGTGTACCTGGAGGGCTTGTTAATATAGATTGCTGAGTCCCACCCCCAAAATTTCTGAGTAGGTTTGGGGTCTAAGAATCTGCACTTTTAAAAATTGCCAGATAATGCTGATGTTGCTAGTCAGGGGACTAAATTCTGAGAACCACTATCTAGGCATCATAAATATCAACACTTCAAGCAGAGAAACACATAAAGTATTAATGTCTTTCTGGGTCTTTTTTAGTATTACTGAACCAATGGCCCTGACAACATAGAAATGCTACTTTTGAATATTATATGATTTTCTATCCTTAATTTATTTTACCCTCCTCTACCAAAACATCATTTATCTGACCCCCCCAACTTTCATATTCATAGCTCTATTTGCTTTTCTATTGATTCTAAACCTACCTCATTAAGAATTATCAATAGAGTGAGCCAGTTACTGTCTGAATGTCATCGCCCCCAGGTGTTTGGAGTTGGATAATAAAGGGCAAAACATAATTAAAAAGCCCAAGTGAAGCCTTTGAGCCTCTTCCTATTCCAGTTCAAGCCACCAAAAAATCTGACAAAAATTCAACCAAACGATGAAAATTATAGAGAAAAGACTGTACCGCAACTCATCATATACAGAATTGAACTCATCATCAATTCCTCCTCCATAATTCCATATGTTAGTAACAAGATCTCCATCCCACCAATGCCTCAAACCTGAAACCTGGGAGTCATCTTGGAACCTCTTTCCTGTCCACCCCCATAAATACATTCAAGCACTGAGTATTTTCAATTTTCTCTCGTAAATCTCTCCCAAACTGATCCTCTTCTTTCTATCCCCACTGACAGCACCTCTAGTCCAAGCTGCCATCAACTTTAAGTACAAGAGACTCCTAACTCAAAGTCTCCAATTCTAAGTAGTGTGATTAATGCTCTTGTTAACTTCCTGCCTGTCCTCAAGGTAAAGCCTGTAAGCTAATCTAAAGAGACCTAAAATGCCAAACAAAATTTGGCCTCTATCTACCTTGCCAACTTTACATCTCTCTCTTTATTGCCCACTATCAACACTAAACTTTCGGTTTCTGGAATCCACCAAGATCTTTCCTACCTTATACCTTTCGCATACTCTGTGTAGGAAGAATGCTCTTCCTGCACTCACTGCTTTCAGCCTTAGCTTGTCACTTCCAGACTGAGTGGGGTACATCCCTTTCCTTTTATATAATGCCACAGCACTCTGCACTGTTTCTTATTCCACTGCACTCTCATTTACCATTTAAGTAGTATGTCATGTCCCCTAGCTGGTGAGCCCAAGGGCAGTGATCATGAGGTACCTACCGTCATAGCTTTTTCCTCTGCACCTCTCACACTGCCTGGCACATAGAAATCTCTTAAATATTTGCTAATTATAATTCATATGTTCTCAGCACCTTTTATTATATTACATAAATAATCACATGCTAAACAGAAACCTTTGAAAGATCTAAGAATGAGTAATTTACAGTTCAAGATCAAGAGAAAATGTTCCTAAGACGGCATGAAATAAAAGTTGTACAGTAAACATAGTGGTTTAACACAAGAATAAAATGTCAACAATTTCCCTCTGGTCTCAAAAAACCAGAATTTAATTTTTAGTAATGTATGCTATATAACACTCCAGTCTGGTCAATACAAGTTTTCAGTTTTGAACAATTCTCTTGGGTAATTTCTAGAATTCGCTTTTAGGCCAGCACCTAATTAGAGCTAAAATGTTAAATCAAAGCAATTAATATGAGAAGCAATAAAGCTACAACACAAAACTTGGAATTGATTTCACAGAAATTAAAAGGAGTGACAGTTTTAAAAAAATAGCTAGTATTTGTTAAAGGCTTACTAAATGCTATGTAAAGCATTTTAAGTGCATTATGTCATTTTACTTGCATTTGTCATTGTTATTTTCACAATAACCCTATAAGTAAATATTATTACCTCCAATTTACAAATAAATGAAACTCAAGGCCAGTCTCTAAATCTGAACTAGAGCTTAGCAGTACCCATTATCCTATACCTCTTCCTGACTACTTTCCAAAGCAAAAACAATGCAGCAAATGGGAGCTCTAACCTACTTAAGAAACAACAAAGGAGATCTAAGTCCATGCTCATTAATATTTGGCAATCTAAAATATTCAGAACATCTGTGGCTAACTACAACTACATAAAATACACAGAGGTTTTGAATTATATAGAAAAAAATTACACCAAGGACTAACCTTAGTTAAAACAAAAAGATTCTCTTGGCACATTCACATTTTGTAAACAAAGAGGTCATGTATTATTTGACATAATAGAAAATGCCAGAAAAACATAACTATTTTTTAATACTTAATCACTTATATTCTTACATTAAAAGAGAATCTGGGTTTCTACTGGAAATTCACTATAAAACTATTTAGTCCACATCACGAGAGTATTACATAGGAAGCCAACGGATAATGAGGTTATTTTGGTTCTAAAGAAACTTGGCAAAGTTGAATTCTACTTAACAGAAAAAAAAAAGGATTACAGTGAAGTTCCACGAATTCTCTTAGCAACAAACCATTGTTAGACTAAGCCAAACCATTACAGTTTAGAAAGCCTTTTTTAATATATAGGCTGGAAGCTGCTGGAGGGATGACAGGCTTCTTCACTGCTAGAACCTAAGCACTAGCACACTGTCTGGCACCTCACAAGCTACTTAGACTGATATTGGTGAAAAACACCTTTAATGCACTTCATAATATCCCTTTAACATTAGAATTACCATCTTATTGCACAAAGAGACAGGCCATAAAAAGTTAAACGACTTGCCTACAATCACACAACTATACTGAGTGACAGAAGACAGATCTGGAAGCCAGGCTTCTCATACCCAGATCTTTAATTAGGCTAAACTCAGCCAAAAATCTTTACAGCTTAAATAACTCCATTTTATTCTGTTCTTCACCCAGCAGCCTCAGTCTCAGTGCCAAAATATGTTTCCAGTTAAACTAAAAATGTTAAACATACAATTAATTATTAAACACAAAATCCTTAAAAGTAATTTTGTACATTATCATAAGATGTAAGATAATGTTAATATGTAATACATTTTTAAAATACATTAGGCCACTACTGGTGGGAATGTGAACTGGTACAACCTTTATGGAAAATAGTATGGCGCTTCCTCAAAAAATTAGAAATAAAACTATCGCATGATCCAGCAACTCCTCTTCTAGGTAAATACTTATATATCCAAAGGAACTTAAATCAGAATCTGAAATCGCTATCTGCACTCCTGAGTCCATACTATAGCATTATTCACAATACCCAAGATATGAAAACTTAAATGTCCATCAAAATATGAATGGATAAAGTGGTGTGTGTGTGTGTGTGTACACAATGGAAGATTTTTTAGCCTTAAAAAAAGAAATCCTGACATTGTGTCAACATGAGTGAACCTAGAGGACATTATGGTAAGTGAAATACATCAGACCTAAAAAAACAAGTACTGCATGATCTCACTTACATGTTGAAACTGAAACGGTCAAGTTCATAGAGGCATACAGTAGAATGGTAGTTGCCTAGAGCTTGGCGGGGGCGGGGGGGGAATGGAAGATGTTGGTCAACTAAAAATATTTAAGGTCACACAGTGCACACTTCCGTTCCATTAAGAAGTTTTGATTCCAGTGTATTCTCATCATATGAATTAGTACTGAGTATTAATATCATAGTAGTCATACCTTAAGTCTAAAAATAATTTTAAAATTTTTATCTCCAGAGGTTAGGTTTCAAAGATACCTACAGATTAAAAAGCAAAGCACCGTTCGTGCTGTTCGATCACCTGCTCCATTCTAAATTATCCCATAAAAAGTCCAAAAAGTTACCTGGCCACCATGTGGGTTCATTATTTTACGTATACAAAACCTACTTTAAAAATTATGGTACATTTTAGAAAACTCACTCATGCTATTTGTATATGTTTTTCTTACTACTTCCCCTAATGTAAAACACAAACCCAAGATGCTTGTTCTAGTATCACCACAAGTCTGTCAGCCAGAAAACTGGATGTAACCAAATTTAAGCCAGATCAGCAATATGGGTAACGGATTTCTTATTCAGGAAGCAATGAACGCACTTGTTTCTTTTTTTGATGCTGTAACTTTTTAGTCGGCTCAAATTATATAAAATGAAAAGATCTTTAGTTAATAAGCTGTTTTAACACGTCTAATTCTGACATAAAAAGTTAGAAAAGTCACAGTAAGGAAAAATAAAAATACATGGAGAGTATTATCATTACTACTTGGGCAAAAATCTAATCCACTATACACACACACACACGCATGCACGCACGCACACACACACACACTCTCTTCAACTCTATGATTACTAACTTTGGTTTAACTTACTCTGAATTTATCTTAAAATGACAAGGGGCAACCAAAAGCAATATAAACATGACTCAAGGTCACAAATTCTGCAAACAGAATAGATAGTAAAAATTGCCTGGATGTGCACCGGAAGGCTTCACAGAATTTTCCAAATGTATCTACTAATAGGTTCATATATTTTAAAATATCTACTTTTGTAATAAAAAAAAAAGCCTGCCTAAGTTGTAGAAAATGTAATTTAAAAACCATTCTCAAATGTCTTTCTGATAATTTATCAAAATTCCTTAACACTTTAAAAGAGAGGAAGGTTGGTCTAAGTTAATGAAAGTAAAATCACATGTTGATTATTTTAAATTGGCCACTATATTCTTGGAGAATTATAATTTCTAAGTTTTCCTCAAAACAATGAATTATGTACAAGACTATTTTTACATACAATTTTGCTTTTACCAAAAGGTATTTTAACAATTGAGTTAACCCTGCAGATACGTTTTTTCATCTTGCTATGTATGAAAACAAGTGAAGCAATTGCTGTTCCTAGAAAGGGGTGCAGATAAGATACTGGAAACAAAGAACTAATCATTCAACAAAGACTGGTTCAACAAAATACATTTAAGAACCATGTACTCTACCATAACTGCCACACTAAGAATACAGTAGTAAACAAGAAAAAGCATCTCTGCTCTCCTTAGCTGCTAAGACACAGACTCTGTACAAGAAAATTTACGCGAGGTACAGCAGCCCCCCTTATCTGCAGGGGATATGTTCCAAGACCCCTAAGTGGATGCCTGAAACCAGTATATATAGGGTAGTCCCGAACCCTATATATACTACGTTTTTTCCTATACATACACATGTATGATAAAGTTTAACTTATAAATTAGGCAATTTCACAGGTAGAAGATTCATTCTTACTACAGATCTTAGCAACCTCAACATACAATTTTTAAGTTGAGAACTTTCAACTGTCCACTTAAAGGAAGCACTTTATGGCTTTTCTTTGGCATATGTAAATTGCCAGCATAACACTCCTGCACTTTAGAGCCATTATTAAGTAAAATAAGGGCTACATGAATACAAGCACAGCAATATTGCAACAATGGATCTAATAACCAAGATGGCTACTAAATGACTAAAGTGCAGGTAATATACACAGCGTGAATACACTGGACAAAGGGATGATTCAGATGGAGCAGCACATCACTGGCAGGATATTTCAACACACTATTCAGAACTGCAGGCAAATTAAAACTATGAATGGTTTATTTCTGGAATTTTCCATTTAATATTTTCAGTCCATAGTTGACCACAGGTAACTGAAATCAGAAAGTAAAACTGTAGATGTGGGAACTATTATATTACAAAACGGGAAGTCAAGGAAATCAGAGAAGGTGCAGTGGATTGTGTAGAGAAGGATTAAAATAAATTAAAGAAGTTGTTCATATCTGAATTGGGTATTAAAGACTGAAGTATTTTAATAAGCAGAGGAGGACCAAGAAGCTACTGGTTCGAACAAATAATCACTTATAAAGTAGTTACAAAGGAGTAGAGGAGGAAGACACCATACCAAACAGGATGAAATGGCAATATAAAGTGGAACCAACAAACACACTACTATCAAAAACTAAAAGGAGAGATGTCTGGCCAAGATGGCAGCACAGGTAAACATGGCTTGCCTCCTCGCACAAGCACATCAAAATTCCAACTAAAATATAGAACCATCACTAAGAACTGTCAGAAATCGAGCTGAATGGAAGTCTGACAACTACTAAAGAAACCGTATCCATCCAGACAGGTAGGAGGGGCAGAGACACAGAAGGGCCAGTCCCACATCCATGTGTGGTGGATAAAAATTTGGGAGGGACGTCTTAGGAGGGAGGAATTCCAGGCCCACACCAGGCTTCCCCAGCCCACAGTTCCACTACCAGGAAGGTAAGTCCTCATAACTTTGGGCTGCAAAACCCAGCAGGGATTGGGTCGATGGAACTGTTGGAGTCCCAAGTAGTTCCCCTTAAAGAACTCACACACAGACTTACTCAGACACACTGCCTCTAAGCTCCAGCACCAGGGCAGCATCTTGAAAGGCACCAGTGGCATACAGGGAAGGACTGATGTGTTTGGCATCAAGGCAGAAGCTGGGGGACAGCTTTCTCCCAGACGGAAAGGTGTACAAAGGTCATTGGACTGTCTTTTTCTGAACCTCCCCACACAGAGCTAAAGAGGCGAAAGGCCAGGGGCCATATCTAATACTACAGCAACCTGGTTAACACTGTTTGCCCCACCTTGGAGATCCCCTGAGACTCCATCCCACCCAACCTATGGGCCCACCCAAACTATTAACTGTGATTTTTCCATATGAATGACTGGTCTTGGTCATGCTTTACAACTTCTTAAATCCTACCAAACAAGCAACATCTAGCCTCAATAAGCCCTTGGCCCTCATATTTCTGAAGTGGCCCCAGGCCCAGCACTAGCCAGCCTAGATTCACAGCTTGGCTTTGCCTTGGAATCTTCAAGCCCAGCACAAGTAGCAGCCATCTCAGATTGTTTTATGGTTCATGCAGGGTGGCTCTGGGCAGAACACAGGTTGGGGCTGACCTGGGCCTGCACCACCCTGGAAACTCCAGAGCCTGCGCACCCAGTGGACAGCTACAGACCACACTGGGGCACCACCACCCTGCCTCTGCACAGCTGATCCTCCACAGAGAGTGAAGGTTAGTGGTCAGTGGTCACAGCCAATCCTTGCAGCTGACTGGCGTGAGTAAATCCCTCCCACTGACCTGCCTACAGCAATCAAGGTTCAACTACAAGAGGAAGGTGAACTCAGCCCACACAAAAGGCACAATCTCAAGTACCGAGCATCAGTAACACAGGAAGCTGTGCCACTGGACCTATAGGAAATCTACATTAGGCCACACTACCAAGACATGGAGTCACAGCAGCTCTACCTAATACATAAAAACAAACACGAGGAGGCTGCCAAAATGAGGAGACAAAGAAACATGGCCCAAATGAAAGAACAGATCAAAACTGCAAAAAAAGAACTAAACAAAATGGAGATAAACATTTAATCAGATGCAGAGTTCAAAACTCTGGTAATAAAGATGCTTAAGGAACTTACTGGGGACCTCAAAAGCATAAAAATGATACAATCAGAAACAAATGATACACTAAGTGAAATAAAGAACAATTTACAGGGAAACAACAGTGTAGTGGATAAAGCTGAAAATCAAATTAATGATTTAGAACATAAGGAGACAAAAAACAACCAGTCAGAACAACAAAAAGAAAAAACACTCCCCTCGCCCCCTCAAAAAAAAATAAAACAAAACCAAAAAACCCCCCAAGAATAGTATAAGCAGACTCTGGGACAACTTCAAGAGTTCCAACACTTGAATCATAGGGGGGTCAGAAGGAATAAAGAGCAAGAAATTGGAAATCCAGTTGAAAAAATAATGAAGGAAAAACTTCCCTAATCTGATGAAGGAAACAGACATGCAAATCAAGGAAGCACAGAGAGTCCCACACAAGATGGATGCAGAGAGGCCCACTCCAAGACACATCATAATTAAACTGCCAAAGGTCAAAGGTAAGAGAATCTTAAAAGCAGGTAGAGAAAAGCAGTTAGCTATCTACTGGGGAGTTCCTGTAAGACTATCAGGGGGTTTCTCAAAAGAAATTTTGCAGGCTAGAAGAAATTGGCACGTAATAGTCAAGGTCATGAAAAGCAGGGACCTACAGCCAAGGCTCCTCTACCCTGCAAAGACAATATTTAGAATTCAAGTGCAGATAAAGAGTTTCCCAGACAAGAAAAAGCTAAAGGAGTTCATCATCACCAAACCATTATTACATGAAATATTAAAGGGACTTATTTAAGAGAAAGAACATCAAAACTATGAACAATGGAAATAAATACATATCTATCAACAATTGAATCTAAAAAACAAACTAAGCAAAGAAGAAGAACAAAGACAGAATCACAGATACAGAAGAGAGTGTTCTGATGGTTGCCAGATGGGAGGGGGTGTGGGGGAATGAGTGAAGAGCAGAGATATTAAGAAGTATAAACAGGCAGTCACAAAATAGCCATGAGGAAGTAAGTACAGTATTGGAAATGGAGTAACCAAAGAACTTATATACATGGTCCAAAGACATTAAACAACAGTGTGGGGACTGCCTGAGGGAGTAGGGGGTGCAGGGTGGAGGGGGGCAAAGGGAGAAAAATTGGGACAACTGTAATAGAATAATGAATAAAATATAATTAAAATTTTAAAAAATTAAAAGGAAAAGGGGGATAGACGAGTTTGTTGCTATGGTTTAAAACTTAATGAAAGGGAAAGAAAAACCTTATAAAGAGTAAATGAGACTTCTATCCTTTCATACAGCAAATCCTTTATCTGAACACTTTTTTAAACCATGAAAGACTTCTCTAATCCAGAGGCAGAGCTATTCACACTGCAAAAACCATCCATTTCAAACCATACATCTAGAACAGGTTCATGAAACTAGTCCTATTTCAGTCTAGGATTAAGTACTGCTCACTGTTTCAAAAGAAAGAAATACGAATAAGAATTAAGTTTTTAGGTCCACACGAAAAGACTATTTCTACCATAAAATATATCACTAATGTAGGATTTAACCTTGAGACTAAAACAATACAACCAAAATCTCCAAATCATTCCTCCCAACTTTCAAAGATAAACCAATAGTATTTAAATATTTGATCAGTTAAGTAAAGTATGTCTCATGGGTATTTGACTAAGGTAATTCAGAAAAGGCTTAATCATAAGGAACACAGTACTCCCTGCTCATAGCAGCCCTATTCACTGGAAACCACTCTACTCAGTAGCAGTAGAGAACCAAAGCACACTCTCACATACCAAAGTTTCTCCAAACTGTTATGCTGCTTTTGCAAAGTTTGACATTCTTTTTGATGAGCTGTTTAAGCCAGTGTGGCTATGGTCCAAACATACAGACTTATAAACGTATGCAATTTTAGTTACCAGCCATGTAAATTATCAAGGTCACTGTACCTTTTACTTTTTGATATTAAAAGCTGCGAACAATATGAGATCCTCCACCATGTGTAATTATCTTATTTGGAGTAAAATTAAATATCCTTAAATCCCAGGACTTCTCTGTGCTGCTTAGTATGTCTGTAGGCCTTCACACACAACCACCATTTAGTGTGATCTGTCAGAATACAAACTAATGTGAACGAGAAGCATGAGAATACTCTGCGGTAAATCTCTATATTCTGACATGGAAATGTGCTCATGAGATATTGTTAAATGGAAAAAGTATAACAGGATAATAATTATGATTTGATTTTTATAAAAAAGTATTAAACATTTGCATACAGGTGCGCTTAGAAAATGGGAAGATGTGCATTGGAAGATTAATAGTTCTAAGTGGAAAGATGAATGAAGAGTTGAAGAGCATGAGGACAGTGAAAGAAACTTTATACAGAAAGGTGCACAAACACACAAAATGGTTAACGACTGTGTCTAGATTTGTACAAAAATAAAAAAATAAAAGACAAAAAACTTTAGAAAAAGGTAACCAAGACAAGTTACTTAGTAAGGTCAGTCTGTTGGAAGAAAAATACCTACTTCTGAGTATTTTGTGAACTTTCTAAGGTGTTTGCCCTCCAATAATAAAGACAGCTGTCACCTGTCTTGCTCATAAAGTTCCTAAACATAAAAATGCAACTTTGTTCCTTCTCAGTCATCATTACTATACACACATCTATACTTCCCCTAATTTGTACTTATTCCTTCCCAAATTATTCAATGGTAAATCTTAACATTGACATTCCCAACCATTACCATTACTTATTCAACATCGCCATGTTTAAAGCCCAGGGCTATAGCATACAAATTATACCTGCCATCAGGCCTTACAAACAAGCTGAAAAGAGATGCTCTTAGGTTAATATATAGATAGCTCTACATTTAGAAAGTGGTTGTCTTCCCCCCACCAAGCATTATCATTATTTAATGCTGAGAGATACTGTAAACCTATGAGGTGACAGCCAACAGTTAAAAAAAAAAAGTTAGAGAGAGACTAAGGCTTATATGTAAATAAATTATAATAAGGTTTGCAAAAAGAGCTATCTTAAATAACTGATAACAAATCCTCTGAATACCAATTCCTCTGAACATCAATTATTTACTGAAAATGTCTAAGATTTCACCTTTACATTCTGACGCAAAACAAATTTTAGCTCCCATTATCATCTTAAAATTTATTCTAGGTCAATATTCATGTGTGTTTAAATAATACACAATTTCACTACAAGCTGTATTTGTATAGTAATAGTTTGCAATAAAATCTGCAGTACAGTTATTATGGGCTATTTATAAAAAAAATACCCAGTACAATACTGCCCAGGATAAAAGGTCTTAAACATTTAGAAAGACTTACCTCATCACAGTCTCCTTCAACCATGGCATATATAGCTTTCTTAACCAAGTTAGTACCTAGAACATAGATCTGAGTATTAATGAAGGAAGAATGTAATTAGTTTCTTAAAGATACCTAGATTACAGTACCATAATAAGCACAGAAATGTCAAATGCTGAGTTCTATCTTGAATGCAGATACACAGATTATCTCGAATTAAAGAGAACATTTTTATTTTATTTTTAAAGATTTTATTTATTATTTTATTTTTAGACAGAGGGAAAGGGAGGGAGAAAGAGAGGGAGAGAAACATCAGTAAGTGGTTGCCTCTTGCGCACCCCCTACTGGGGACCTGGCCGGTAACTCAGGCATGTGCCCTGACTGGGGAATCGAACCTGCGACCCTTTGGTTTGCAGGCCGACACTCAATCCACTGAGCTACAGCAATCAGGGCTGAAGTGAGAAAAATTTTAGATTTCAAGTGAGAGGCCAACAGAACCTACACATAGCAATATAAGTTTCCTCTTGAAAGACCTAAGTCCTGACATATTTCTTTTTCTCAGGTGTAATCATTTGCTCCAAGCAGGAGTTTGTGCTATTTTGTTTGAAGGGGAAAGGGAAAAAGGAAAAAGGCAAAATATAGTATGGCCGAGCAACCCAGGAGCTTCTTGAGCTGGCTAGGACTGACTACATGACCCTTGAACCAATCTTTACGAAAATCACATCAGAACTGCTGTGACTTAAAAGTGGGCCCAAGACACTGGGTTGGTTCCTACAATCCTTATAATGAGCCTGAGCACACGAAAGTCTGGCACTCCCAAGCATTCCCAAATGATGTCAGTGGTGTGTCTGCAAATGTCTACCAAAACGTATCCTAGTTTAGGGTCAGATACATTTGGTACATTAAAGGGAAAACAACTGCCAAATGTGATTTTAAGAGAAGAAAGAAATCCAATTTTATAAGAAATCTCTTCATTCTCAAGATGTGAGCAAACACGCACTATATGGGCCAAACAAAATGTCTGAAGGCTAGAAAGCAACACTCAAGCTACTGGCTTCTGTCCTCTGAAACAGCCAATTGCCTATCACTCACCACGTCCTTGTCAGTTCTTTTTAATCCATCAATGTCTCAAACCTGGCTTATATAATAAGCCTGATTCATTAAAAATCTTAGTGGTAAACTATAGCATTTTACGTTGGTTAAGCCTAATGTATATGTAAACCTATTCATAATTAATTTCTCATGATATCTAAGCTCCTGCCTTAAACTGGATAATAACACTAGTAGTTGGGGGGGGGGGGGTGGCGGGACCTACAACTGACAAAACTGCTAGTCATTAAAAACTGCTACAGGCACCAAATATTCTCTCTTGAATACTAATTTAGCTTTAGCATATCCCAGAATTTGACATATTCAGACAACTGCTTGTCTACCTGATCTTCCATCTTCAACACAGAGCCAGCAGAGTTCGTAAACACTAGGACAAACTTAAACTTACATCACTGTCACCTGGGGAAGCTTCAGTCCTTCTTCTAACAGGACAAACAAGATTCTCAGGGGGAGGGGCCCAAGTAATTTGTTTTCAAACTACCCAGATGACTCTAATGGTCATTATAAGAGTAACTTAAAAATGCCAAAAAAGGAAGACCCAAGAAAGAGATGACTGGGAATAGTAAGAATTTTTTTTCCTGGTCTTTCCTGAATTGTTAATATAATGTTTGATAACTAGTGCTAAATAATGGTAACAATTTCTCCATAATTTTGCCTTGACTGAGGTGCACTTTACCCAAGTATTGACAGCTGCTTGAGGGTTATGACCAAGTACCCAAATAATGCTATCAAAAACTGCAGTACTTAGTATAACAAAGCATTTTGAACATAAAAAAAATGTTTAGAGGTAAAAAAAAGGAAACAAAACAAGACCAGAGGCATGTATACATGGAACAGACTGACAGATCTCAGAGGGGAGGGGAATGGGGGTGGAGGGAATGGAAGAGATTAGCCAAAGAACATAAATGCATAGCCTATGGACACAGACAACAATGTGGTAAAGGCTACAAGGCAGAGGGAAATGGGGGACATGTGTAATAGGATCAACAATTAAAAAAATGGTCACCTGCTAACTAGAAAGATAATCTCTCAAACAATTAAAACAATGAAAAATTCATTGAAAACATTTTAGAAATAGTTTGAAATAAAAACAATCTTAGCATCATGATCATTTCTACGTATTTACATTTAAGTCTTATGCTTCAAAAAGTAAGAAAAATAACTTAATGCATTCTTTTAGTGACATAATATTTTCTTACCAATGCCATTTCTCCTGTATTTGGAATCCACAGCTAACATGGCTATATAACCTCTGCGGAACATCTTTTTGTGCATATCCAACTTGCAAACGATGGCACCTACACACTCCTCCCCTACCATGGCCTTAAAAATAAACAAACAGTTATGAAGAACATACTGCCATCAGGTACTCCACCCAGGGAAATAGCAACCAACTACTGGTCAGCAACTTTGAGGGAGGAAGAAATGAGAATTCTAGCAAGAGAGCAGAAGTTTCAGAACTCTAAATCCCAAAGATCTTTCAAAGGTTCTAGTTTTAAAATCTTTCAATAGTCTTTAGAACATGAATTTCTTATGCTTATTATCAAAGCATAGGGGGAGAAAGAAAGAATTCCGCAAGGTAAATATTCAAGTGTTTTATAAAAAATTTCTAATTATAATTAGCTTTAAAAGAGGTTTATCACTATAATTATTTGCAATAAAGACCTACATATTTGTTTTGGGAAAGGGGGAATAAGTGAAAATAGTTTCTTAAAGAAAAAGCCTATTCATTAGAATATGATAAAATATTGTGAAACTTGCTTATTGGCAGAGGACAATAATTTTAAATTTAATTATAATAAAGCTTTAGTGAAAGATATGACATGATATTTATACTTGAATAGTAGAGTTTGGTCAGGGGAAAAAAGGTAACAAATTTTCAGAAAAAGGATCATTTTAAGGTATTCCTTGGATCCTACCCAAAGGGTTTATATTATTGAAGTACTACAAAGATTAGAGATACGACGGTCTCATTTTTAGGACACTCTTGGCAGTGTGAGTCATTGTCATAAAGCTCATTGAATATCTAGAACTCATTATCAGACCTTTCTATTTTAACAAAAATGTACAGCTTTCCAGAGTCATTAAGATTTCCAGTGTCACCACTGAAAATGTTTTTCAAAAATTCCATCACTGATAGAAAGTTCTGGTAACACTCTATTATGGAAAATGTAAAGAGGGCAATTGCTCCAATTGTTTAATAATGTGTCAGCCAGAAATACTTATTTGCAGTAAAGAGCCCTCTTTAACAAAAAAAATTAAAACTTCAAATTATCTCTTAATAAAATTGACTTTTCAGAAGAAACTTTCAACAACAAACGGGAATGGGTTAAAAAATTATTAATTAAGAGTCCAATTTATAATTAATCTCCATTTTAATTTAAATTTGTTGTGAGATTAATCATTTTAAAGAATGCATTAAAAGCCCTTTACTTAAAAAAACAAAACTGTGCAGAAATCTTTTAGGCAAGATAATTTTAATCCATCTCATGCAAACCTCAACCTCAACTAGGTCAGGAAAGTCCTACTGAAGGAATATTAAATTCAACAATCCACACTAATTAATTTGTTTTATCACAGCATCCACAACTATTTTGGGCCAACAAACCTCTAAATTATTTCCATTCTGAATCATGATAAATCAATCTGGTGCTTTCAAAATCTTTTGAAAACTAAAATTTCTGTATTAAGACCTGAAATATACATAAAAGTTGTTTGGTTGAACAACTCTAACAGCATTTTCTGGTATGAAAACTCACTTCAAAAATATGTCTGTGGTTGTGTGAGCGTGTGTACACGTCACAGAACAAATAGTACATTAAAAAAAATTGGACTTGACCTCATTAGCTAGGGAAAATGGAAATTTATATAAATCTATAATATGAAACTGTATAAGAGCTATTCTTCACAGTTGTTAAACCATCCAAAAGAAGAAAAATTTAAAACCACTAGATACCATACAGCTGGACAATACTTTCAGATTAGACATAAATTTCGAATCTTTGTCCTTCAATCAAGGAAGTAAAAAGCAAACAGAGTATATTAGTTTCCTCTTGGACTAGATTGATTTCTTCCTAATTAAAAATCTGTAGGAGCAAAAACCAAGTTGTACACATCATTTAAAAATAAAAGCCCAATATATAATACATTATTATTAACAGGATGTTGGTAGTAAGGAAGCTCAATGCTATTTTTTTCCTGATAAATTGCTGATGAATATACACTTATAAGAATCACTAAACTGCTTGTCAATTTTTCCAAAAAGCTATTGTACACACATTTGGAACTCATGCTACTAAATGGGTTCTTTTTTCAGATGGGAACTGAAAAATTCCTAGCAAGATTAAGACTTAAGACTATAAAGGCCAAAGGCTTATCAATCTATAGTGCTTGAAAAATCTAAATTGTGTGAATTAGAGATTCCTAAGTTCCAGAACACTAAAAATAGGAAAGAAGTGTTTTCAGAGGAAGCCAGAAAGTTAAATTTAGAACAAATAAACGGAAGTACTATACATCACTGGTAGTAAGTTTAAGAAGTTCAAAAACACACCTACAATTGAAAATACCATGAACTCAAAAAGATGTAGTGGGACATTAGTTAAGTACACAGTAATTGACAGTCCCTCCCATTTGTATAATACTCTTACTTTCACATGTTACAATTATTAGGAAGAATCGTAACAAAATGTCACTGTTAGTCAAATATAATCAAGTATTGTCAATTTTCTAAGGTTCAATCTCACTTATTTCATTTGACCCATTACAGGTTACTCATGAAAACCAGGAACAATTTGGAGATTTCTAATCACTGAGATTGATGTTGGTAAGGACAATCTGTCCCTTGATGAAGCATAACTTTGTGACAATTGTCTTTGATGAATGAAGCAAGGTTATGTCATTTTTCAGGTTCTTGTTTCCATGAGGCCAGGAGGCTTGGGTTCTGGCTTTACCTCTCTGCCACTAAATATCTAGTGATTTAAACACTGTAAAGTGACTCTGGTCCTTAATTTTTTTCATAAAAAATAAAGCTGAGCTAGATTATCTCAAGGGTCCTTTACAGTTCTAAAATGTTGTGATTTAAAATAAACACACACTTAAGTTTGTTTTAAATTAGTTCTTAGGTGAAATTCAAAATTTTAAAATGCCAATATAAAGGTCCCAGTGCCACAAGTCCTCTAATTGTTTAGCTATTTTTTTATGTTCCATACATAAGTAAAGGTTATCTAAGTAAACCTTATATATGTCAAACACTTGTGTATATGTCCATTTCTACATATTCAGAATTTAATGTTAAACTGACTCTTAAGGGCTAAAGTACAAATTGGTGAACTGGGAGGAATCTACATAAAATCGAAATTAAAGTTTACTAATATTAAGTTTATCAGAGTCTAAAATGGCAGACAAGTTGAGAGAGGCTTTGGTAATACCAGAACTCAGAAGGTGACTAAATATCATATACAAGGATGAGCAAAAGTAGGCTTACAAGTTTTTTGTATGAAAAATAATACAATTAATAAGTAATACAAGAGTAAACTGTTTCACATAACTTTGTGACAATAGTCTTAGAGAAATCATCAACTGTAAACCTATTTTTGCCCACCCCTGAGCAACTATTTTCTGAAATTAATGGAAATACGTATGCTATTTCAATTTGAAGTGTAAGTCAATTGTACACTTCTGTGGGTTAGTTTACAGTTAAATAAATCTACAATTTTTAGCAGTTACAACGGCATTTGATATGACATTTATAACAGTGCCAAAAAATCATTTTCCCATTTTTTGATACAATGGTTAGAATCCTAAGAGGCATTTTGTAGAATATAAACTAGTTCCCATGATTGAAACAACCGTACTAAACTGAAGTATAGTAACGTGAACACAGAAAATAGAACTACCATTAATTACAATACTGAGAATATATTTTCAGGTTATCACTAAGCTATAAAATCAAAAAGATGGATTTCTGAAGTACTGTTAAAAAGTCTTGCAGGGAATTACCAACTGCAACTAAATCAATGCTGAAACAATAGTGATAGTGACTTTTCCATTTACATATCATAAAATACTCCTTAAAAGCATGTTGCCTTCCAGTAAAATTAAGTGGAAACAATGTGCTTGTGTGCACACGATACAAAGTATATACCGGCAGTTAATATTTAAAGGTTTCAAACAGAATGAAATTGGTTAATATAAATGAAAAGAAACTACTATGTATAAAGTTTTAAAAACTTGTTCAGCTTATTTGTAGCCAGATCTTTTTAGCTTACATACAAGTAAAAAATTTCTGTCAATTACACTTCACACAAGTCAGTATTACTACTAATATTTAGGCGTATCTACGACCAGTTGCTTAAAAAAAAAATTAGTTAGTTTCACACTTAAGTTTCCTACATTTCGCAAAAAGGTATTTTGTTCAAGTTTCAATTTTTCAGCCACCAGAAGCGTGAATAGTGCCTTCTGCAATCAAGCACCAGAAAGGAGGCTGACTACAACTGTTAATTGTCCTGTGGAAGTAAAAGGAAACAATCTCCATAATTATAGAATATGCTTGTAAGATTTAATTCTCCAACGTGGGCCACAGTAAGTTTACTGACAATCATGTTCACCAAAACATGTTTATGCATACATTCTTCCCTGATTATAGCTGTAATTGAGAGATTAATAAGGTCTGCAACCGAACAGAATCATGTTCAAATTAAATGAATGCAAAGTACTTTGAGAATGAGGGAAGGTAATTAAAGAGGTTAAACAGGATACAAGACCCCCAACACGCACTGTACAGGCTTGTTGCATTTACATCAACATCAAGTTAACCGGGATCACGAAGTCTTACCTTCCGAAACTTTCCTTAAACACCTAGGAGCGCGTACACGCACTGTACATCCTGCAAGGTACTACGAAATGCAGGGCAGATCCACTGCCACTCTGCCCTCACACTCCCTGCCCTGCACGGCCTGGGTCTCGCTGCTGGGTTCACCCTCTTTTCATTCCATCCACTTACCAAGAAACATAGCTGTGGCCAGTTGTGGATAAAATATCTATAGGTATAAATGGAGTAGGGTTCAGACAGATCTTTGGTGATCAGTCTCATGATATCGGGCATTTGTAGCTCGGATTCGTATCGGACATAACGTATCGTCCGATCCTCCCCAGGCTCAGCCTCCCTGCCGGAGGGGCTTCTTAAACTGCAGCCGGCGGTCAGGGACGAAGACAGCAGCCGCACCTGCTCGTCTTCCTCCTCCTCCTCCTGCTCAGTGCCCTCCGCCAGTCCATTGCGGGCCGCCGCTGCCTCTGCGGGGCTGGGGAGCGCAGTTCTTGCATTACTGGGGAGGCAGTGAGGGGGGCTCTCGCCCGAGTGTACCCCGGATCCTTTTGTTGCAGTTGCTCTGGGGCCCCCGTCAGGGGTGGCCGTGGTCGTGGCCGCCTCGGCCGCGCTTAAAACCTTGCTCTTGAGAGAGGCGGCCGCCCGGAGGTGCCGCAGTTCGGGGCTGATCAGTCCGTTGAGCTGCAGCTGCTCCTGCGGTGGCTGAGGGCACCGGAGGCACTGACGCCCCTTGGCCGCCGCCGCCGCCGCCTCGCTGCCCGCCGCACTCCTGCCGCCGCAGCCGCCGCCGCCTTCGTGCTCCTCGTCGTCCTCCTCGTCCTCGCTGCAGCAGACGAGGGCGGCCCCCGCCGGGAAGGGACAGCGGGGCTCAGCCACCGCCGAGGCCGGAGGTGCCGGTGGTGGGAGGAGGCTGCTAGGCCCAGGCGGTACCTCCGCCATCCTAGAAGCGACACAAACCGAGAGCGGAGGCCATGAGACCCGGCAGCCAAGCGCGGTGCAAAGGGGGCGGCGGGCCGGGGACGGCGGAGGTGGGGGAAACAAAGGCAGAAACCGTCCCTCACCGAGGCGTCCCCCCAATTCCGCGGCTCCCCCCACCCCCTCACGCTCTTCAGCGCCGCCCAGCTGCTCAGCCGGCCACCGTTCCCGTCTGCCCGGGCCCATCCGCCAGCCCTGTCACCGCTGCCCCTCCCAGCCCGCTCCGCGAGGCTCACCCGGCACAGGTCCCCGCCGCCACTGCCGCCACTCCTCTTTCTCCTCAGCCGCTGCCGCCGCCTCCTTCGCCGCCGCGGCCGCCTCCGCCGCCAAGGCTCACACTCAGCCGCCGTCGCCGTAAAGCGCCTCGGCTGTTACCCCGGGTAAAGTTTCCTGGGCCTGGCTTTACGACACTTCCCTGCCTGCCGGCTGCCGGGGCCAAGGGAAAGGGGCGTGGAGGGAGGTGACCTGTGGAGGGGCGGGGCCGAAGGTGTCTCCTGCGGGCTTTGGAGGAGGTGCGTGCTAATGGGTGGGGCTGTGGGGCGGGGAAGTCGCTGAGGGCTCTGGAGCAACTTGCTCCCAGCCCGCTCTGTCCGGCCTTGGGGCTCCTCAGCCCGCGGAGTTGGGTGCGCCGAGCCGGAGAGGGATGGGCCGGACGGGAGCTCCCTGTTCCAAGCATGTCGTCCCCGCGGAGCTGCGGCGAAGCCCGTCCGCTCCGGGCTTGTCGACCCCGCCATATACAAGACTCCTAAAAATGTTTTTGCTCAGCTGTATCTCCTTTAACGTTTTCCCTACCGAGGGCGCAGCGAGGGGGGAGTGGGGGGAGTGGAGGTTATCCGAGTCTCTTAAACATGGAGCAAATCAGAGGAGAAAATCGAAAAGGAAAGGAAATTAAAATGTGACTTAAGTTTAACTAGACTTTACCTCTTTAAGGCTAGAGAAGGTGGACAGGTAGTCCTCTTCCTCTGTAAGGATCTACCTCTTCACCCCGCCCAGGAAAATTGGAGGTAAATGTGATTAACAGGTGGTGGGCTGCAGCAAGCACGCCTGCGGGAGAGTTAGGATGGAAGAAAGTGACGACGATTAAAAAAGCACACTCTAATGCAATATACAGATCACGTACCGTGGAAATATACACATGAAGCCTATATAATCTTATTAGCTAACGTCACCCCAATAAATTTAATTTAAAAAACTTTTTAATAAAGCAGATCCCTAAACTTGTGACAGGAGTTTAATAGGGCCAAAAGCATGGTGAAGAAGCGACCTGAAGCTCCTCCCCACTCCCCGCTGGAAGGCCCGCCTTGGCGGATACAGAATGGATAGCACTGGGGCGCGCTCCAGGGTTGTGGCTCGCTCTTTCCACTCGGGTCCACAACTGATGATTTTCAGCAGACCTGTTCTAAGAGGAACGCAGGTAGTGTAACTCACCAGCACACCGAGCTAATTAACTTTTTAAGCAAGTGATTGGTACAGCGGGTCAAGAATGCAGCAGAGGGATGTTTTCAGGGATATAATTCTATGACTAATTATGTTTGCAAGTGTTTGCTATAATCTAAACTGTAAACAGTGGTATGCACTGAACATAGCTGCAGTTAGATACATTTGTGAGGGTCCTTGTCACTAAAGATGTTAAGGAAAAACTACCACTTTCTATATAGAAGTTCAGCTTACACTGATTGAAAAGTGATAATAAAAATTTTTTGTTACTATTTGTGAGACACTGTTGTAAGTATCTTACATGTATTTATTAACTCACGCATAGGTTTCTATAAGAACTCACAGGTTTTTGTAGAAGTACTGACGGTTGTGCACATATAGACATAGAAGCTTATTTATTTCAGCCTTGTTTATAATAGGAAAAAAATTCCCAACCACCTATCTATCAACGCAAGAATGACTAGATGCATTTATGATACATAAATAGTATAGAATAATACTGTTCATTGTTATTGTTTAAAACATTGAAATAGATATATAGGTGATCTTGCAGTTACTTTGACTGCATTGCAAATTGCCCCTAACAACATAGTGGTATAAAACAACCATTTATTATGCTCACAGATCCTGTGGGTCAGGAATTCAGATAGCACAGCAGGGATGACTTTTCTTTGCTCCATTATGCATAAGGCCTTAGCTAGAAAGTTTAAAGGCTGAGAAGGGAAGTCATCTGAAAACTCTACACTCTCATATTGGTGGTTGATGCTGGCTGGGGGGCTGCAAACTGGAGACCTCAGTTCCATTCCCTGTGGACCCCTTCATGTTGTCTTAGTGTAGACTGGTTTGGGCTTCCTCACAACATGATGGCTGCGTTGAGAGAGAGAGAGAGAGAGAGAGAGAGAGAGAGAGAGAGAAGAGGGTGGGGGAGAGGAGAGAGAGAAGAGGGGAGGGGGAGGAAGGAAGGGAGAGAGAGATTTTTTTTATGATGACCCAAGCTTAGCAGTCGCACAGTGTCAATTCAATCTTGCTGTATTTGATTTATCCCTGCTATTCCAAAGCCCCATTCAGGTTTAAGAGGGAAAATACACCCTACCTCTTGATGGGGAAGAAGCAAATTCTTGAAGAGTGTGTGAGACCAGAAATATTGCTGTGGCCATTTTTTGAAAATACAAGTTTGCCACAGATGCTTACATTGAAAGAACTCTTCTTAAGTACCTTAAGGGGGTAAAATAAATGAGATGCATAGTAAATACAGTGTGATACCATTTATGGTTTATAAAAAATACAAAACAAACCCATACTTCCAAATGTTCGTAGTGTTTAAAGATACATATTTTTCAAAAGACATGGTTTCTCAATGTCACCTGGGTGTTCAGCAAAAGAAACAATCTGTTCAAGTCATGCAGGAAAAGCTGATCAAGATGGCCCCACATAACTCCTTAAGGCATGCTTAAGGGTAATTTTTACTTAGAGAAATGTCTGTCACTCACTGTGGAATGTAACCTTCTCATTAGAAAGATGTGACTCTATTGTAATGAATGAGTGATGGAGAGTCTTCATGTTCTTTCCATACTGTAACTTGGCATTGAGCTTTCTTACACTCAGGAGCTGACCTGATGTCACAAAGTTATTTTCAGAAAGATGAGAGTTCTAAAGACCTTGAGGTCAGGGGCTGAGTCTTCTTAACTTTGTATTCACATATCTAACATATAAAATAGGACTTAAGTTTTTGTTTTTTTTTACCGAATTATGCTATTCTCTCCTTCAGCAGTCCAGGATGTTTATAATTAACCAAAGTAAATTCTGACCTTCTTACTAATCAATAACCTAATAAGAGTTCTGATATCTAAGTTCTGGTGACTCCACATTATATCCTAGTATTAAAATCCCAATAATGATCTTCTAAGTCAGATGATGTCTCTTAAGAAATCTGTACTTATACTTATGAAATCTTTTCTTTTTTACTTGTACTCTCTTTGACTGGTGTGGCTCAGTTGGTTGGGTGTCATCCCACAAAGGGAAGGTCCCCAGGTTTGATTCCCTGTCAGGGCACATGCCTAGGTTGCGAGTTTGGTCCCTGGCTGGGACACGTGCTAGAAGGTCGATGTTTTACTCTCACATCAATGTTTCCTTCCCCGTCTTTCTCCCTCCCTTCCTCCTCTCTTATAGAAAAAAAAAGAAATAACTCTTCATTAAATCAATTAGAACAACCAATAGCAATATCAAAAACAAAATCCTAAAGCAACCTCCTGAAGTTAGCTTGGAAGGAGAAAATTCATTTCCTAATTCTTTTTAACAGCTAAATATTTTCCTCTCATTGGCAACGTTTAAAGGGGAAATCCAGCTGTGTATCTACCTGAAAGGTAACCATAGGAATGAAGATATTAATAAAGGAGAGATGCTTTAAGTTCCCTCGACTCAGCAGGATGACATGTTATGTGCCATAGGCACACATACTGAATAATTTAAATATTTGTGTAGTTTTATTTTACACTCCATGTGGTTCTTACTAATCCTATCTATTATACATAAAGCCTAGAATATGACTTTGTTTTATCCTAAATGAAAGAAAGAGCATACATCAAATTTGAGGGCTATAGAATTTAATCAAAGGTTGAATATTAGTATATTGTTTCAGTACCTGTAATCCTGGAACACTGTGCGGTTCCCAGGTAAAGTGCTTTAATTAACGACATGATTCTTCTCCCCTTTGAATTTTGAGGTGTGACAGTCTGTTCTTTAACCCTCTTTTCCTTTGAGAACAGTGATTGGAAGTCCCAATTACATACACAGATTTTGTTTGTAGAACTGAGGCCTCCGGAGAATATGAGGAACCAGAGAGAACTATGATTAAATGATCCTCATTTCCATTACTTTTAACCTCATACTTACTGTTACTTTCATGACAGGCTGATTCGCATATCTCCAGTATGGCTTGTCAGCGGTACTGGAGAGAACCATATTCCTACATGACTAAAGCCGCTGGAAATTCTTGGTCTCCAACTTAGCTGTGCCATAACTGTCAGGACTCTAGAATTATTTTATCTGTCTTCCGGGCTAGCTGCACCCCACAGCGACTATTCTAGACCACTGCGTACTTCACGCTCACTCTCAGCAGACAACCCTGCCTTCATTTCACCAAGAAAAATGAACTCTCCCGTAGGTGCACTCTCTCAACTTCCACTCCTTCCCCATACCTATAAATGCATCTATATCTGAACTTATGCTTACCTCCTTCCTCCCAGTCTTGGGGGGGGTGGGGATAGATGGCCTGATTCTTCAAGACTAAGGCTGTCCTCTGCCTGTGGGCTTGATGCCATCCCTTTCAGTGTCCTTTGGGACCCATCCCATCATTGTTTCTCTCTTGAATTTTCAACAGGACCTTAACTTGCCACTGCCTCAGAGTTTATAAATGTACTCCACCTGGAAAGTTCTACCACCATCCTTCCTCCTTCTCCTTTCCATCACAGTGAAACTGCTAATCTATAGTAGGTAGCCCCTGTCTCTGCTCAGGTGCAAGTTCATTCTTCAACCAATCTGTTGGCTTCCACCTCAACCCTTCCACTAACACCATTCTGGCAACCACCCCTCATTATGTCCCAAATGGGGCTAGACCCATTAGACTCTTCCACTTGTGTCACTTTACTCCCCCATGGCACTTGATCCTGCGCTGCCCTTTTGGAAACTCTTCCGTTGGCTTCTGTCACACCTCTCTCTTTTGCTCTCCTTCCCTGAACTCCTCTTCTCAGTTTTTCTTGATAATTGTAGTCTATAATTATAATAATAATAGTTAGCATTAATATGGGCCTATCATGTTTAGTATATTATAAACAATAGCATATTACTTCTCATAATAACCCTATGGAGTGTGCAATATGAAATTGTGGTTAGAAGCCAGACCAGAATTGGGTCACCAGCCTATTCCTGAGGCAATCACTGGAAAGGGGCTGGGTTTACTCATATCCATTAGGCCTATTTAAGGCTGAGAATGAGATGAGCTGCTTCTGATATGTGTGTGTGTGTGTATCTGGGAGTGAAGGAATGTCTATAATGAAATTGTCACTTACTAGCTTCCTGTTCTTGGACAACTTCATGTCTCTGGGCTTCAGGTTCCTTTTATTGATTGTGGATACTATTACATGCTTCATAGGATTTTGGAAGGGTTAAATGAATCAATATGTAAAAGTGTTTAGTACAAAGTGCATAGTAAGCCTTTCATAAATGGTAGCAAGTCGCCCATCCTGTCCATCCATTCTCAGCATTTCTGCAACTGCTCTCCTTGTAAAATGCAAACTGATGATGTCAGTCTCCTGCTTAAACATCTTCAGTGACTCCCCATTGGCTAATAAAATCTAAACCTTGGTTAGGGAGTTTTGGACACAAATAACAGAACAACAAATGTGATCTAACTTTTTTTAAAAATGAGGGAGTAAATTGGATCATGTAAAACACTACCAGAGGTAGTGTAAAGTTCAGGGTTAGTTGGTTCAATGATAGTATTGAGAACCCAGGTTTTTTTCTGTCTCACTCAGTGTTTAGAGTCAGCTCCATCGTAAAGCTGGTTTCCCTCATAGTTATAATATAGTTGCCGTGAGCATTTGGAGCTATGTTGTTTCTCTCTTAAAAAAAACAAAACAAGACATTTTATTTATTTATTTTTTTAGAGAAAGGGTGAAGGGAGGGAGAAAGAAAGGGACAGAAACGTCAATGGGGGACCTGGCCCGCAACCCAGGCATGTGCCCTGGCTGGAAATCAAGCCAGCAACCCTTCAATTTACAGGCTGGCGCTCAACCCACTGAGCCACACCAGCCAGTGCTAAACAAGTTCCTCTTGATGATCTTACCTTGAAGCACAAGTTATTTTTGCCATTCACAACTTTAACTCAGAATATTCAGTTAATGATTATTGTATATACGAACAAGTGAACTTTGAACCAAACTACTACCCGTAGTTCCCAAAATGTACAAGATGATCTCTGGTCTCTGTGTTCTTGCTGCTACTGCTTCTTGAAATTATCACCCCCACCACGCCTAATCAGTTTCCCTCTCTCAATCTGTCTGTTTCTCTCTCTCTCACACACACACACACCTTCTCGCCACTTACAAAACCGACTTGTCGGTGCTGTGAGTGCTTTGGATTTCCGTGAGATATTTGTTTACAGCACTTCTTTACTCATCTGCAACTTCTTCTAAAATGGAAGCCTTTTAAGAGTGGGAATTATGCCTTTTTCCTTTTTTTACTGGAAGACGCATAATACATTATTCTGAATGTATGACTGAAAGATTGACCTTGCTCTCCAGCTTTTCAGATAGTAGCCCTCTCTCTTGGTGTAAATGCCTTAAAACCAGTTTATTTATATAGGACTTCTCATCACTAGATGTGATAAAAGTGTCTTCTACAGTCTCAGGGGTCTAGTCATGTCTTCTATGGTCTTTTGCTTAAGATTCTTTTGCTTAAAGTAGTCACTTACAGATACATTTTTTATTATTAAAATGAACACTTTGAGGCAATGTGTTCAATGACAACACTACAGTCTACATACACACGACTGACTGGATTTTCTGGGCTATAAGTCACCACAGCCCGAAAGAAATAAGTTAGTGAAGAGACAATTTCATCATTATGGGGGCGGAGTCTTGTAAAACCAGTCCAGGAAAGGTAAGTGATTTTGTAGACTTTGATAAGACGTTAAAACACAAACTATGTGAAACAAAATCCTTGTTTTATTACTTTTTTTCTGAATTAGAAAAATATAGAAACTGTCAAGACATTAAAAAGTTAGGTTTAGAAAGCACAAAAAGAATGTAATACTAAGAATAGTGCTTCAGTGCTCATTGCGGGTATATAAGTCTCTAGTCCTAATATTTTGGTTTGTTTCTCAATGTGTATATAAAACTCTAAAACCTTAAATGCAACCATAGTAGGGAAATAAAAAGAATGTGGTAATCAAGATATTTGTAATGTTATATTTATAGACGGTAATGGAAGTCTGTGAGTAATCTATAAACTCACAGCTGCTTCTCCAAGTTCCCATAGGATAAACCTTTGAAGTTCAGGGAGTGGCTAATGGTTCCTTTGATCTTCTTAGTCTTTTTGCACTTCAGGGGGTTTTGGAAGAGGGCAGTTTTGCTTATCACTATACCTATTGTTAAGCAAAAGAAAAAGCAACTTCCTCGATCTGTTGAGATAGGTGGTGCAGGTGAGGGATTTTCCCAGACTAGCTGTCTGAGCTGCTACTTTTGTCCTGTTTCAAAGAGGTAATTCTGCCCAAGGTAGCCTCTCCCCAGTCCACTTCAACTAAGCACAGTTAGCTCATTGCCGGTAGCCTATCCTTTAGTATGTTTAATGTCATTTTCTTGTACTAGGCATAATAAAATGCATTAATTTTCTTTCAAAACCATTTCATAAAATACTCTTTAATAAAATTGCCTTCTCTTGAGAAATACGAAAAACTCTAAACATAAGGATATTTGAGAAGTCAAATTCAAGATGGTTATAGTTTCTAGTAGTATAGTTTCTCCTTCTAGTAGCATCTGCATTAAAGGTCGTTGCATTACTAAATATATTCAGTATAAAATATTTTAAAATATGTATGTGCTCTCTGAAAAAAAATTCATGCCTATCCTTTAGTCTTAAAACAATTCTGAGACAACTGCGTACACAGAAAGGAATTAATCTTATTATAAAGACTTTTGACTCTTTAAAACATAATGCTTCAGGTTTTAACAAAAGTAATACATGCTTATTCTAAAGAGAAATACTGAAAAGTTTGAGGACATGACCCTCAGAAATAATCACAATATATTTTTGATGCATTTCCTCTCAATATTTTTATTATGTAAATATATAATACGTACATTTCTTTTCATGTGGGAGATATTAGCTTATTTTGTATATGTAGTTTGTGTACTTAAAAAACCTTATCATATATTATTATTAAAATGTGTATATTATTATCTTTACCATGTCTTTAAAGATTTTTATAACTCTTATAAATTATAATTTATTTACTCCCCTATTGTTAAATGAATATGTCATTATATTTTAAGAATTAGAAACAATTGGCCAGTAATTCAGAATATTTTTCCGTGAGGGTCTTGAAAAAGTAATATGAAAAATCTCTTAAAATATATACACACAAACACATGTATCTGTTACCTGAAAACAAGATTTAGGACCTCAGTGCTGAATGAAGAACTCACAGCATCCCAAGACCACCACCATCAAGATGTGTACTCCTCCATCCTAATTTTGATATGCATTTGCATCGGAATACCTCTTTAAAGAAAGTTTAGGGGAAGTTAAATTTAATCAGACTATCTCACTTGTTGATCCAGTAAGTAAACATCTGTTGCTCCCCTGTTAGGCATTGTAAGTACCAAGGTGAACAGGGCCTACTTAGCCCTTTCCCTCCTAGAGCCTAGAGCCCAGATGAGGACAATTAAACCAGGGAATTTAGTGACATCCAGAAAGGGCTATGGTAGGGAAAGCAATGATTATGCTGGGTGCACATGGTGGTGGCAGCTAAGTTTTCCCAATGAAGGCAGTGTTTAAACAGATACTTGAAAAGTAAACAGGAATTAGACACAGGGTGGGTCATACTGGAGAGTATACCAGAGGCAAAGCCTAGTGGAGATCAGAAGCCTGGAAAGTCGAGAGAGGAAGCAGAAGGGAGGCCACAGGAGTAAGATGAAGTCAGATCATAAAAGGCCTTGTCAGCCGCCATAAAGAGTTTAGAGTTTATCCACAGGGGCACTGGGAATCTATTGAAGGTTTGCTCTTTGAAAAGATCAGCCTCACTGCAGTATGGAAAATGGACGGACATAGAGGCAAAAGGGAGAAAAGGGATGTTGCAGAAATGCAGATAGGAAGCCCGGCTCATTAGCTACAGTTTAGCTGAGGAAGTCTTACGGGATGGCTGGAGGTGAAATTCTGGAACTGTCCTTGTTCATTCAGCCATTTATCACATTTAACTTCTGATCCTTTCAACCAACCTAACACATATTCATCATTTAATAATTGTTGCTCTTTTATATCACCTGTCTGTTTTTTCTTCTTTCAAAAAATTAAGTGTTGGGAGAAAAAGTATCCATCCTAAGGACCTTTCCCATTCTTTTTGTGACCTAGGGCCCCTCCACTTTCCCACAATCATCCAACTGGATGCTGTATCCCAAGCTAGTTGCTAAAGTCCTGGCTTTCTTTATAAAACCTTTCTGAGTTTACACAGAAAGCCCACAGAGAATTCCTGATTTCTATAAAGAGGGCAGAACCTGGATTCTGCTGATGTTAGGAACATGGGGACTTCCCCTATTATAACGGTATTTCATATTCAACATCAAAATGTGAAAAATAGAGACAAATGAAAAATTGAACCCTGGCTGGTAAACCACTATAATATTTTGTGACATTTCATATTAGTCCAGATTTTTAAAAACTTAAAATCATAACATAAAACAATGGTATTTTAAATATTACATTAAAATTGTAATAGTTGCAGAAGATTCCACAGTATGATTGTATTCCAATTTTAATTCAACATATAGGCATATTTAGGTTGTTCATGATGTTTGTGCTATAAATTATGCTATGATGAGCAGTTTCGGCATAAAATTCTTTGGGTACTTAGGATTACACTCTTGAGATAAATTCCTAGAAATAAACCTAATAATCCTTTTTTTAATACACTGCCAATTTGATTTACAAAAAGGTATACCAAGTTTACATTTTCACCAGCAGCATTTGAGAGTACCTGTTTTAATTAGGCAACATTAAAAAAAAAACCAAACTTTGCTAACTTAATAAACAAGGAATTTTTTCAAAATAATTAAAAATGGTAGATGTGCTTTTATATATCCATAATAACTAAGTAAGCTAAAGGAAGAAACTGATTGCAAGGATATTAAGCCAGGCCTATACTAATAGTTTAACTGGCTGCATCTTCCATTACTTGGTAATATGGGTAGTTAGTACCAGGGTTTTAGTATTCCTTGACATTATTCTAAATTTTTATTTATGTATTTATGTCTGTTTGCGTCTGCTTTTTCTTAACTTTCAGCCATAGTATTTTATAAATTAATTCTGAGATTTAAAAGAACAGAGCTGTACCACAAACCCAAATACTAACATTAACTTAATGATCTGTATGGTTTTGACTATACAGCTTTGAAGTTCACTCAGTAGTGAATTGATTTCCTTTTCTTTTTTCTTTGTTGAAAACATTTTTTAAAATTTATTTTTTATTGTTGTCCAACTACAGTGTTCCCATTTCCCCCCTACTACTCTCCCCCACCCCACCCACCCCCACCTCCCACATCAGTCTTCCCCTCCTCTTGTCTTTGGCCATGGGCTCTTTATACATGTTCCTTGATGACCCTTCCCCATTACTGAGTTAACTTTAAATACAAAAGTTAAAAACTGAATGTTGATAAACTGAAATTGATAAAAATAATAATGATCTAACTAGAGAACACAAGAGGGCAATCTTGCACAACAATAAAATATGTTTGCATAAGATAAAAATATTTCAACATTTTTAATCAACTGTGATTTTGTTCAATAAAATGTTAAGTCTTGTTGTGTGTACTATCTTTTTATTAACAAAGAAATATAGAGTCAACATCCATGCAATAAATTTTGCATGTATTTGAGTTATATTTTTTAATCCTGGAAAGAAGTGGATCTGTTTTCCATTGATCATTACATATTGCCTGATTTCAGTTTATAGAAAAGTGAGGAACTAGATCTGCTATAGAAGAGGCATGAAAAAAATATTTTTTTCTCTTGTTTTCATTATATATATTTTTCAAAATGAAAATTGTTCTTTTTTTCTAATTAAGAATGTGTGATCCACTAAATCTCAGTGAAAGAGATTTCTTTAAAAAATAGTTTTTTTTAAATAAAAAATGAATAAATTGCTAAAGGAAGAACATAGTCTCATGATTAGATCAGGAAACATGTATGATCTTTTCCATACTTTAATTTCCTGACACTTAAATAGAACTATAATTTATGTTAAATCACTAGGCACTAAAAACCAAGGGCATAAGAAAATGGGAGATTTAAGAGAACTGCATGCACCTTTGCATTTGCAAATTCTCACAGATCTTGATTTCATCTACAAAGCAAACACAGAGATGGCATATGTGTGGTCATACTTCCAATACTCCCAAACCCCACCTCAAACTAATGTGGAGTTTAGAGTGCCAACGAGGATAGGAAACAAAAAAGGAAGTAGAAATAGGTGTTTTTCTAATCATACTGGTAAGAGCAAGTCTTAAGAATTCTGTGATCAAGTACCTGGTACTTAGAAAAGCAATATAGCATAGCAGTTAATCACATGGAGTTTGACTCCTCAGTTTCTTCCACATATTAGCTATGTGACTTTGGGCAAGTTCTTAATCTCTTTGTACCTTATTTTTAAAACTTGTATAATGCAGTTATAATGGTACACATCTTGTGAGACTTAAATGAATATGTAAGAATATGGATATCTATTAGGGCAATGTCTTGTAGAAGGTAAGCTTTTATGCAAGTATTTGCTGTTATGCTAGGGGGCAGAATCTGAAATACAGGTGGGAACCCTATTGGATTAATAGAAGAGTCAGCAGAAAGAAGAAAAATTCAGACTGTAATCATTTTCAAGCTATACTTGGCTCATGATTTTTTCCCCAGTTCCTAGGAAGAAGGAATTGGCAATTGGCAAAGCAGTTCATTGAATGCTGCAAGGGTTTTTCTTATGCTAATTATGCAGAAAACCAAACTTTCTTTTTCCTCCATTATGAAAAGTGGTTAGTCATTCTAAAGTACTCTTACTTAATGCTCATAAAACTCTTCATTAAAGAGCCCTTGAGGCCCAGTGTTATTATTGATAAGATCTGAACTGATAGGTATTATTTGAATAGTGGATTTAGGATATGGGTTTTCTGAGACAGCAAATGAGGTAAACAGCACCTTATAGAAGGAGGTACTTTAACAAAGCTTATTTCTGTCAAAGCCACGTGACTAGCAGTGGAAGATTATTCAACCAGGTCACTTTCATATATTGAAAATAGTCTCTCTCAAAAAAGGAAAACAAAAACAAAAACAAAACTGAAATTGGAAACCCAAGACATATACACTGTATTCCTATCACTGCCATTGATGCATTTTGAAATCAGACAAAGAATTCTCCCTGATTCTGTGCTTTGGGAGAATTTCCCATCTTCATTATCATGGTTTCTAAGCAGTTTGAAAAGTTTGAGTAGAAAGATAAGTGAGTCATAAAGAAAATTATTAACAATAATTATCCTTTTCATGTTATTCTGTTTATTTTAGTTTCCACTTTAGAGAGAATGCTTAAAATTTGCAATATCTTACTATGAAGCAATAATTGTAGTAATATATGTGTTTGTGCACATTTCTATAGAGATCATTTTGGAATATCAGTGGAAGTTTCTAGCATAGCCCCGTGGAACACGAGCAATTCTGAGTGCCACTGAGGTTTAAGATATGTGTGTTGGAAGAATTTTGCCAGGAAAACTGCCTGATTGACATTATTTAAGGTAATTTTATCTTGGTGAATTATGTGAAGTCTACAGCTTTAATTTTCCAAGTTCTGGCATTTACTTTCCAGGTTCTAGTCTGAATGGATCAAACTAACCAAATTTATGAGACTGATGTGTAAATGTAATGAGCACTGCATGAAAGACAAACACAATTTCCATCCTCACTGGGTTTAAGTGAGAGAAACAGCAAACAAATAATTGTACAACTAATTAATAAATTAAAACCTCTGAGTAAAAAGTCTTGGGAGCTATAAAGCATGTGATGGGGCATGACCATCAAGTAAATCATGAGGAAAGACATCTTTTTTAAGGTTTACAATTTGGTCTTTTAAACATTTATTAAATATGTGTTATAATAATTTGCTGTTTCTGTCTCTACAGTAGAGATATCTGTTCTACAGACTTATAATTTACAGTTTGCTTATTGGGGCTCCCCAATTTCAAATTGTACCTTCAACTTCTGCTTTTTCTATACTTTTGTACAAGCCATTTTTAATTGCTGACATTTAAAAAATATACTAATACCACAGATCACCTTATATAAAAGAAAGAAGTTCTTTCAGCCTCAGAGACTTGTCTTTTACTATACGTCATTGCAGTCCCTGAGTTTGTGTGTTATTTGGTACCCCTTATAAAAAATGGCAGCCCTGGCTGGTGTGGCTCAGTGGATTGAGCACTGGCCTGTGAACCAAAGGGTCACTGGTTCAATTCCCAGTCAGGGCACATGCCTGAGTTGCAGGCCAGTCCCCAGTTGGGGGCATGTGAGAGGCAACCACACATTGATGTTTCTCTCCCTCTCTTTCTCCCTCCCTTTTTCTAAAAATAAATAAGTAAAAATTTTTTTAAAAACCTCATGGCAAAAACAAAATAAACTGTTCAGAAGTTAATGTATGTTCTCATCAAAGCCCTGTGGTTTTAGAATGAAATAGAAAACAGCCACCCAACAGAGGCATAAAAATTCATAGCAGCATTATTCACAAGAGCCAAAAGTAGAAACAACCCAAATGTCTATCAGCAGATGAATGTATAAACAAATGTGGTATATCCATACAGTGCAATATTATTCAACCTTAAAAAGGAATAAAGTCTGATACATGCTGCAACATGAATCAGTCTTGAAGATATTATGCTAAGTGAAATAAACCAGACATAAAAGGACATATATTGTATAATTCCCCTTATATGAGGTAGTAGAATAGTTAAATGCATTGAGACAGAAAGTAGATTAGAGGTTACCAGGGCCTGTGGGGAGAGGAGAATATGAGTTATTGTTTAATGAGTACAGGGTTTCTGTTTGGGATGATGAAAAAATTCTGGAAATGGATACTGGTGATGGTTGCACAACATTGTGAATGTACTTAATGCCACTGGGCTGTACACTTAAAATGATTAAAATGATGAATTCTATGTTATAGATCTCACCACAATAAAAAAAAAATACAAAAATGAAACTACGTGAAAAGTGCCCAGATGCTGTCACTAGGGGATGCCTAATGTCTGTGAATCAATATTGTTTCTGTAATAAAGTTAAAAACAAACAAAATTCCTTAATTTTTCTCTTCCACATTCACTCTTTTCACCTCTTTCATTTACCTTACAGTTGCTTTATTTTGTCATCCACAGAATTTTCTGCATGTAAGTAATATAGTATTACCATTTCATCATTATTATATATTCTTGGATTGCTTCTATTGTCCTGATGTCCCATTTATATTGAGAGCTTGACATACTCAATATGAGCCTGTAACATGTAGAGTAAAAGGAGAGTATGATAGGATAGTGCTGTTGACAGTATAGTGGTTTTGTCTGACTCTATTGTGCTTTTGTTCTTTCCTTCTTGACCTTGAGAGGATGCCTGAAATATGATGAGGTCCACAAAAAAAGCTGCAGGACTGAAGGTGAAGATGGTCTTCCGATACAAGAAAACACTTTTTCACTGGAAACATATGCCAAACCTTTCTATTCTTCTAACACTTACTTGACCTTGTAGAACTATTTTAATCACAACAAAATGTTCTTGCTATGCTACATTGACAGCAAGGGAGACATATGAGGTCTGTCCGGAAAAAGTCCAACCATTGTTAATATAATGAAAATGGTTGGTGTGACATTGATGTAACCTGGCAGCCAAGGAGAGTGGACTGCAATGCGCATGCATGAACAATGATGACTTCACTGTACTAGTCAGTGGGGGCAGTAGACACCCTTGAGTGAGCATGTGTACGGTGTGACCATCACATTCAAAATGACTGAACAAGTAGAGCAATGAGTCTCCATCAATTTTTGCAGTAAGCTTGAACATTCCTCTGCAGGAACTACTCAGATGATTCAGAAGGCCTCAGCTATGGGCAAATGGTGATCAGCAGCTTCATCACGACACGCCTACTCATGCATCACCTCTTGTGCAGAGTTTTTTGGTGAAACATCAAATCACCCAGGTGACTCAGCCCTGCTACCGCCCAGATTTGGCACCCTGTAACTTCCGCCTTTTCCCAAAACTAAAATCACCTTTGAAAGGGAAGAGATTTCAGACCATCAATGAGATTCAGGAAAATACGATGGGGCAGCTGATGGTGACTGGGAGAACTGCGTGAGGTCCCAAGGCGCCTGCTTTGAATGGGACTGAGGTGTCATTGTTCTACATACAACTTTGAATTATTTCAAACAATGTGCCTTTGAATACAGTTGTTCATATATCTTTGAGCACTTGTCTAAGTCCCGCCAGAGGATAAATTCATAGAAGCAGATTATTAGGTCAAAGGTATGTGCATTTAAAGTTTTGGTAGATGTTTTTCAAATTACTCTCCAAAGAAGTTGTACTAATTTAATTTTTAATGATCATGTATGAGAATGCTACTTTTATCAAATCTATGCCAACATGATATATTAGCAAATCTGGATCTTCTCTGTATATAATTGGTAAAAAAAAAAGTAGCTTGCTTTTATTGGTATTGTTTAATTATGTGTCATGTGATATTTTTCCAAATTTTTCATACCTTATTGTGAGAATGGCCTGTTACTATCCATTTCTCATTTTTCCATTGTATTTCTAAGAGCTCTTCCCAAAGTGGTTAATGAGTTAACAGATGATAATCAAACATTGTCTAAAACTAATTTCTTGTAAGTTGTTTATCACTGATATCTTTAAAAAACATAGATTCATTTTACTTAGGTCACTAAACATGTAAGGGAAACTTTCCAAATGCTGAATTGTATGCTCTAGGGGAACAAAAAGATTAAATGGAAAGAGGGTTATCTCAGGGAACTCTCAATTTAATACAGAAAATGTAGGTTAAAAGACATGCTCTTAAAATAATATTATGAGGCTATAGGAGAGCACAAGAGATTACTTTAGACAGATTGAAGTTGGGGAAGTTTTAATGGAGTAGGTGCCATATAAATTGGGCCTTGAAGGATGAATATATTAGATTCTCAGGGCTGCTGTGATAAAGTACCACCAACTGGGTGTCTGAAAACAGCAGAAATTTATCGTGTCACTGTTCAGGAGGCTAAACATCCAAAATTAAGTTGTTGGCAGGACCATGTTCCCTCTGAGATTCAGATCCTTGCCACTTGCTAGCTTCCGGTGGTAACCAGCAATTTTTGGCATCCCTTGGCTCATGGCTGCATCAGTCCAGCCTCTGCCTCTGTCATCATATGGCTGTCTTCACATCATCTTCCCTCTGTACAGGTCTGTGTCTGTGTCCAAGTCTCCCCTTTTTATAAGGGCACCAGTCATATGGATTAGGACCCACTCTAATGACCTCAACTTAATTTGATCACCTGCAAAGAGCTTATTTCCACATAAGGTCACTTTCACAAGCACAGGGGTTAAGACATCACCATATTTTCTGGGGAGTGGGGAGGAATTCCATTTTAATCCATACAGTGGATAAAATTTCAGTAGAAGACAACAGAGTGGGGAGGGTAGTGGGTACAGTGTAGATATCTTAGAAGAAGAGAATAAAATGATTCCTGTGAGCAGGAAGCTCAGGTAGCATGTCTTGAACACATCAAATACTTTGTCCAGCTTTTTGAGATTATGCTGCAGGTAAGGAAATTGTGGGAGAGGGTCTTAATCCCATTCAACTCTCCACGGAATGGGCAATCCCTGAAGCTTTCAATCAGAGAGCGCCTGGTTCAATCACTGGGGCCTTAGGGAAATTATGCTCTAGCTGGGTGGAGGATGAATTAGATGAAGAAAGTAGCAGAGGCAGGAAGACTAGAGAGGAAACTATTGCAGCTGCCTTGGAGAGTCGAGCAGCAAACAATGAACTTGCAAAGACAGTGGGTTAGACCCTCTCCAGCTGGGATACAAAATTGCTGCTTACTTTGATTTGAAAATTTCCATAATCCAGAGGGACCGCCCTGCCCCATCAGAAAAATTGCTTGAAATATACTCATATTTTTCTTCATCTGATTGGGTTGCTTTATGAGTAGCAGTATTACACTTTGACAAAGGTTACACATGTTGCTCACTCTAAAAGAGGCCCCAGGGTTCTTTATGAGTCTTTGGAAGGCCTTTCTTTCTGCTTTTTCCCTTAGCATTTTCAGACTGACTCACTAAAACATCTTGGATCAGAAAATGAGATTTGGAAAGCATCTTCTCCTTTAATTTTTTTAGGAGCTTTTTCACACCTTTTGCTGAAAAGAATGTATAAAAGTGGGTTAATGGCTGAATTAAGCAGTGCCAACCAGGTAGACATTGTCTGCATCTGCGGAGGAAGTGTCCACCCACTGTTTACCATTGTGCTCCCCTGCAATATGCTTACAATTATGTAGGGGATCCAGCAACAAAAGAAAATAAGAGTCACCAGAAATAGATGAAAAGTAGCATTGTATTTGGGAGCAGGGCATTGCACATTTCAAAATGTCCTGTTTTCTGTTCCAAGGAAAAGAGAAATTGAGTACGAATAAAATATCAGCTATCCTCTAAGACTAGGTAGTGTTCCTATCTAGGGCTGTTTCTCTTGAGATCCTCAAATACATTTAGAATCTTCTTGGCTCTTCTTTATAGAGAAAGCTATACTTGGATCATCTTTCTCAGAAATTGACATTCAATGTCACATAGCCAATTGGCTTGATCTCTAGTTACTTCTGCTGCAGGAACATAACACAATGTGGCACATTGGTAGGGGACAAAAGAACACAGAGGTAGGGGACAAAAAGAGCAAACTTTATAATCCTGATATACACTGCTCTGAGCATGCAGTGTTGCAAGCAGCCAGCTAATTTTCAAGGGCCACCATTTTGCAAAGGAGAAAAACCTTGAAAAAGCAACTTAAATTGAGATCCAAATTCCAGTGCTAATATTCGTTTTAATGCTATTTTGTGTGCTGGGTTAGACACTGTGCATCTTTCTGTATACTTTGCAGCCAGTGTATATGCTCAAGATAATGCAATAGACTAAAAAGCTATTGTCCGTGTAGGTAAAAGTGAATGCAGTAGTCTGAGATCTAACTGCTAACATAGCATTTATAATTCAAAACAAAAAACTACACTAAAAATGTTTGTATCAAGATTAGGACTCTTAATTATCATGTTTTCTTAATGCAATGTTATAAATTCTTACCCCAGGTGTATTCATTGCCCTCTGGAAGACGTAGATATCAGTTTTTAAGCAAGTAGTTTGACTGAAAATAGAAATGGCTTCTGTAGACACTTATCTACAGTTTATTCATTTATTCATCATTTTTAGCACCTATCATCAGTGAGACCTAAAGTATACTCTAAGCTACTCAATTATCTTTTAGAATAAACAATTTATGAACACCTTAACAGCAAATATCAGCATAGGAAAATCTACACAAGCAGTGCTTTTTTTAAAACCATAAATAATAACCACATTACATTATCCTTGTATTCAAGAATATTAAGAAATATAGATCACTTTAAAAAACTTCTTTTCCTTAAAACATAATAACAGGAAAGAAAAGCACTCAGGACCCCTCTTTCTTAGTACTGTGTGTCCTCAGGACATAAAGACATTTATTCAAAGAAGAATATATGTATAGACTCTCGGTCAAGATGGAGGCATAGTCAGACACGCTTTGCCTCCTCATGCATCCACAGAGAGGATTACAAGTAAATGTCAAAACAAATAACACCAAGAACTGTCAGGAAATAGAACTGCATGGAAGTCTGACAACCAAGGATTTAAAGAAGCCACATTCATCCACATCAGTAGAAGGGGAGGAGACCTGGAGATGGGCGGAGAGGCAAGGAGATACAGTATGGTGTGGAGGAGATAGAGTATGGCAGCAGAGGAGGAATGGGCAGTCCCAAATTCACATGTGGTAGATGAAAATCAGGATCAATTCCAACCCCAAGCCAGACCACACAGCCCAGGGTTCCATTGCCAGGAATATAAATCCCCGTAATTTCTGGCTGTAAAAACCACTCAGGGTTGGGATGGTGGAACTAGCTGCCTGATTTTTAGGAGACTCTGCTTAAAGGGAGCACACAGTCTTACAGCATTCACAAACACACCCTCTCTGGGATTCAGCACCAGGGCAACAGCTAGAAGGGTGCCAGTCACGTATAGGGAGTGGGTGAAGTGACTGGAAACACGGCAAGGGCCAGGAAGACCTCCAGAAGCCAGGCATTGGCACTGTCCCCTTTTCAAACCCTCCCTTCACACAGAGCCACAAAGTGGTGAACCAGGTTGCTCTTCTAATTACCTTGGGCTCCACCCCTCACAGTTGACCGGTGCCTTTTCTACAACAGGCCATGCTACTAAGACAGGGTGTCAAAGCAGCTCTACCTAATACACAGAAACAAACACATGAGGCTACCATATTGAGGAAACAAGAAAATATGAGCCCTGGCTGGTGTGGCTCAGTGGATTGAGTGCCGACCTGAAAACCAAAGGGGTGCCAGTCCGATTCCCACTCAGGGCACATGCGTGGGTTGCAGGCCAGGTCCCCAGTGGGGGGCACATGAGGGACAACCACACATTGATGTCCCTCTCTTTCTCCCTCCCTTCCCCCTCTCTAAAAATAAATAAATAAAATCTTTAAAAAGAAGAAAATGTGGCCCAAATGAAAGAACAGAACAACAACCCAGAAAAAGAATAAAACTAAATGGAGATAACCAACCTATCACATCCAGAGTTCAAAACACTGGTGATTAGGATACTCAAAGAACACATTGAGTTTAGCAACAACATAAAGGAAGAAATGGAGATTACATTAAGTGAAATAAAGAAAAATCTGTAGGGAACCATCACTGGATGGGAGGAAGCCAGGACTCAAACCAATGATTTGGAACATAAGGAAGAAGTAAGCATTCAACCAAAACAGCAAGAAGAAAAAAAGAATTAAGAAAAAAAAAACAAGGATAGTATAAGAATCCTCTGAAACATCTCCAAATGCACCAACATCCGAATCATAGTGATGCCAGAAAGAGAAGAGGAAGAGCAAGAAGTTGAAAACTTATTTGAAAAAATAATGAAAGAAAATTTTCCAATTTGGTGAAGGAAATAGACATACAAGTCCAGGAAGCACAGAGAGTCCTAAACAAGATGGACCCAAAGAGGACCACACCAAGACACATCAAAATTAAAATACCGAAGGTTAAAGATAAAGAGAGAATCTTAAAAGCAGCAAGAGAAAAGCAGAGAGTTACCTACAAAGGGGTTCCCATAAGACTGCCAGCTGATTTCTCAGAAGAAACTTTGCAGGCAAAAAGGCAATGGCAAGATCCAAATTATGAAAAGCAGGGACCTACAACCAAGATTGCTCTACCCAGCAATGACAGGATTTAGAATCGAAGGACAGGTAAAGAGCTTCCTCACAAGAAAAAATGAAAGGAGTTCATCATCACCAAACCATTGTTATATAAAATGTTAAAGGGACTTATTTAAGAAAAAGAAGATCAAAACTATGAACAATGAAATGGCAATAAATACATACCTGTCAACAACTGACTCTAAAAAATGAACTAAGCAAACAAGGAGAACAGGGACAGAATCATGGATACAGAAGAGAGAGTTTCGATGGTTGCCTGAGGGGAGGGGAATGTACAGGAATGGTTGAAGAGGTGAGAGGATTAAGTACAAATAGTTAGTTACAGAATAGCCATGGGGATATAAAGTACTCTATAGGAAATGGAGTAGCCAAAGAACTTATATACATGTTCCATGGACGTGAACAAAGGTGTGGGGGTTGCCTGAGGGTGTAGGTTGTGCTGGGTGGAGGGGGGCAATTGGGAAAAAATCAGGACAACTGTAATAGCATAATCAATAAAATATAATTAAAAAAATAAGTATTCAAAGTGATGAAAAGCAAAGACCTGCAACCTAGATTACTTAATCCAGCAAAGCTATCATTTACAATGAAAGGACAGATAAAGAGCTTCCCTGATAAGGTAAAGGAGTTCATCATCACCAAGATATAATTACATGAAATGTTAAAGGGACTTATTTAAGAAAAAGAAAAAGATCAAAACTATGAACAGTAAAATGGCAATAAATTCACAACTATCAAGAGCTGAATCTATGAAAAACAAACTAAACAAACAAGTAGAACAGAAACAGAAGCATAATTACAGAGATCATTTGGAGGGTTATTAATTGGGAGGGATGGGGGAAAAGGTACAGGGATTAAGAAGCATAATTGGGAGGTACAAGTAGACAGGGGCATGTTAAGAATAATACAGGAAATGGAGAAACCAAAGAACTTATATGCACAACCCATGGACATAAACTAAGGAGGATATTGCTGGAGGGAAGGGGCATACTGAGCAGAGGGGCACAAAGAGGGAAAAATTGGGACAACTGTAATAGCATAATCAATAAAATGTATTTTATTTTTTATTTCTTAAAAGATTTTATTTATTTATTTTTAGTGAGAGGGGAAGGGAGGGAGATAGAGAGGCAGAGAAACATCAGTGTGTGGTTGCCCTTCACATACCCTCTACTGGGGACCTGTTCTGCAACCCAGGCATGTGCCCTGACTAGGAATCCAACCCATGAATCTTTGGTTTGCAGGTTGGCACTCAACTGAGCCATGCCAGCTAGGGCTTGATAAAATATGATTTTAAAAAATAAGTATATATGTATATTTTTAAATAATAGCAACAACAGTAGTAAGATTTGTAGAGAATAATCACTTCACATGTACCCTTTTTCCTTTTTTTAACCTACCTTCTTTCTTTCTTTCTTTCTTTCTTTCTTTCTTTCTTTCTTTCTTTCTTTCTTTCTTTCTTCCTTCCTTCCTTCCTTCCTTCCTTCCTTCCTTCCTTCCTTCCTTCCTTCCTTTCATATCCTCACCTCAGGATGTGCTTACTGATTTTAGAGAGGGGAGAAGAAAGGAAGGAAGGAAGGAAGGAAGGGAGAAAAACATTGATGTGAGAGAGAAACATTGATTGTTGCCTTTCATGCATACCCCAACCTTGGACCAAACCTGCAACCTAGGCATGTGCCCTGACTGGGCATCAAACCCGCAACCTTTTGATTTGCAGGATGATACCCAACCAACTGAGTCACACCAGCCAGGGTTCCCTCCACTTCTTTTATCTACTTTTCTCTTTTCTTATTTTTTTATGCTCTTCCTTGATTTTGGTTCTTTTCCCTTTTACCTTCACTTTCCTTTGTGAAAATTTTTTTTCTCCCTTCCTTTCTCTTTTTCCTTGACTTTTTTCTTCTTTCTCCATCACTTTATAAATATAACAATATACAATATATTTTATTAAATATTAAACATATATTAAGTATGAAATTTTAAATAAAACCTTCCCAGAACTCATGCCTGTAAGAAAAAATAAAATACAAGAAATTTAAATCATTTATCTGCCTGTTTCTCATTTTATGTAGTATTTACAGGCAAATGACTTCATCTTTCTAAAAAAAGTATATTTTATTGATTGTGCTATTACAGTTGTCCCATATTTTTCTCCTCTTTATTCCCCTCCATCCTGCACCCCCCATCCCACCAGCATCCCCCACTCTTAGTTCATGTTCATGGGTCATACATATAAGTTCTTTGGCTTCTCCATTTCCTTTACTATTCTTAACCTACCCCCACCTATTTTGTACCTACCATTTATACTTCTTATTCCCTGTACCTTTTCCCCCATTTCACCCCTCCCCCTCCCCACTGATAACCCTCCATGTGATCTTCATTTCTGTGATTCTGTTCCTGTTCTAGTTGTTTACTTAGTTTGTTTTTGTTTTTGTTTTTTAGGTTCAGTTGTTGATAGTTGTGAGTTTGTGGTCATTTTACTGTTCATAGTTTTGATCTTCTTTTTCTTAGATGGGACCCTTTAACACTTCATATAATAAGGGCTTGGTGTTGATGAAGTCCTTTAACTTTACCTTATCTTGGAAGCACTTTATCTGTCCTTCTATTCTAAATGATAGCTTTGCTACATAGAGTAATCTTGGATGTAGGTCCTTGTCTTTCATGACTTTGAATACTTCTTTCCAGCCCCTTCTTGTCTGCAAGGCTTATTTTGAGAAATCAGCTGATAGTCTTATGGGAACTCCTGTGTAGGTAACTGTCTCTCTTTCTCTTGCCGCTTTTAAGATTCTCTCCTTACCTTTAATCTTGGATAATATAATGATGATGTGCCTTGGTGTGTGCTTCCTTGGGTCCAACTTCTTTGGGACTCTCTGAGCTTCCTGGACTTCCTGGAAGTCTATTTCCTTTGCCAGGTTGGGGAAGTCCTCCTTTATTATTTTTTCAAATAAGTTTTCAATTTCTTACTCCATCTCTCCTCCTTCTGGCACCCCTATGATTTGGATGTTGGAACATTTAAAGTTGTCTTGGAGGTTCCTAAGCCTCTCCTCATTTTTTTTGAATTCTTATTTCTTCATTCTGTTCTGGTTGAATGTTTATTTCTTCCTTCTGCTCCAAATCATTGATTTGAGTCCCAGTTTCCTTCCCGTCACTGTTGGTTCCTTGTGTATTTTTCTTTATTTCACTTTGCATAGCCCTCACTTTTTCCTCCATTTTGTGGCCATACTCAGCCATTTCTGTGACCATCCTGATTACCAGTGTTTTGAACTCTGCATCTGATAAGCTGGCTATCTTTTTGTCACTTAGTTCTTTTTCTGGAGTTTTGATCTGTTGTTTCATTTGGACCATATTTCTTTGTCTTGGAGCACCTGTTATGTTTTAAGAGGTGAAGCCTTAAGTATTCGCCAGGATAGGGCCACCCACATCGCTGAGTTGTGGTGCAGTCTGGATGAATGCTTCTTCTTTAACTCCTTGGTTGTCGGACTTCCATATAGTTCAATTTTCTGGCAGTTCTGGTGTTTTTTTGTTTTTTAATTTGTTGTTGTTCTTCTTTTGGTTGTGTGAGGAGGCAAAGTGAATGTACTTATGTCTCCATCTTGGGCATAAGCATCCACCTTTCTTATTCAAATACCAGAAGGTAAAAATTAAAAGAAATATAAAATTACTATTTAATCAAAATCAGTTATAATGAGAATTTAAAGTAAATCATATAGTTTTAGTGGTATTGTTTCTCTTACCTTTATATTACCAAAGATAACACATCTGGCAAAATATTTGCCTATATTCGTCACCCTTTGTTCATAAGAAATAGTGACATTACAGAATAAAAATACTTGGTGACAGAAAATACAACAATCACAAGAAAGTTCCCTAGGAAAAATGGTGCCTACAGATCAAAGCAAAGCATTTTAGATACTAGCAAAGCATGGTAACTTCAAAGGTTGTTCTCTGCACAGCTGTGAATCTGCTTTAGGTATAAAGCTTGCAGGAATTGAGCATCCTGAAAATATTCCAGATTAACTTCCCAGTTTGACAGAAAGCAATTAATGGCCCTGAAAAGGATAGTTTGAAACCCAAAGCTCAGAAATTCGTTTCTAAGATATTATTTTCTCCAGGAATCTCTGTCTCAAATAAAAGCATGACTGAATACTCCACATTTGTTCAGGAACTGAGTTTCATAAACTATGAATATTCAAATTGAGGAAGAATGGCAAACATAGATAGATTCTAATTTGTAAATGCATTAAGTACCAAAGATCACACCAATAATACCTGTTATTCTTTCCTTTCAGGGGTGTCCAATGTGTGACCCATGGGCTGTGTGCAGCTCAGGATGGCTATGGATGCGGCCCAACACAAAATTGTAAAATTATTTAAGACATTATGAGATATTTTTTGTGCGTGTGACAATGTGTCTATTTAATGTGTGGCTCAAGACAACCCTTCTTCCAGTGTGGCCCAGAGATGCCAAAAGTTTGGACATCCCAGCTTAAGTTTTGCTGCACAGATGCCTCACCACCTCTTCATCTCTTTCATTACTTTTGATCATATTGCATCAAGCTGCTTCATTATCACCTTTCCTGTAACTGCTTACTTTCTGAGACTTCTTCAATATGCTCCAAGGGTGACACTTTTGTTATGACACTGGGTTACACGGTAAATGTTGCTCAGAATTGCTATTTCAATACAAACACAATATACCTTTGTATTGTAGTTAAACAAATGTTCATCCCCCTTTGTGCATTCAACATCAATTTCTCGCTTCTCTTCCTTTGCCTCAGGGATGCATTTTTTTCTTCTATAAACCTCAAGAGCTATTGCCCATGCTGAGTGCCCAGCATGTACCTGCTAAGATTTACAAGGGTCTTTTTCTATGTTGTTCCCTTCCCTGCCAAATGTAATTTTGATTTTACTGTACACTGGGGCTTTCTCCTCCCTTGCTCTCACATTGTAATGCAACTCATCAATTGTCCAACAATAAATCATCAGGTAAACTGTCCTCATTGCATATTTTACTAACAACTAAATTTTCAAATTAAGAATAAATTGCTTTTGTTAGCAGGAACACACACACACACACACACACACACACACAGATATAATAAATACACATAAAAACTCAAAAGAAAGTGCCAGGCAAACCAGAGTGGTTAGTGAAGGGAGAGCGGGGATAATATTTGGTCTCCTGACTTCCAGTCTAGGATGCTTTTCCCTCGCTCAACCCCAGTTTAATTGGTATAAACTGACACACAGCACTGTATACATTTAAGATGTACAGCACCATTACTTGAATTATATATATGGTGAAATAATTACCACAATAAATTTAGTTAACATCCATAATCTCATATAAATAGAAAAAAATGTTTTCTTCCTCTCGAGGAGAATTCTTAGGATTTACTCTCTTAACAGCTTTCAAATATACCATATAGCAGTGTTAACTATAGTCATCATGTTGCACATTATATTCTCAATATTTGTCTTATGACTGGAAATATGTATCTTTTAACAATCTTCATCCAATTTCCCCACCTTCCATCCTCACCTTTAATCACCACAAATCTGATATATGATCTCTTTTACCATGAGTTTAGTTATTTGTCTGGATTTTTTATAGTTCACATGTAAGTGATATACAGTATTTGTCTTTCTCTGTCTGACTTACTTCACGGAGTACGATGCTCTCAGAGTCCACCCATGTTGTCATAAATGGCAGAATTCCCTTCTTTTTTGTAGCTGAACAATATTCCATTATATGAACAATGTGTTTTTTCCTCTAACACCAATTATATTCTTATGCAAACCACAAATGGCATCAGTCTGTCTATCTAGGAGAGGGGGGGCATTATTTGGCAAGCTATTCTTTTTAAATTTAGCATTTTTTGTGACTCTAAGATACCTCCTTCCTCTGCCCCATTGACTCCCTTTCTGTTTTTTTATATTTTATTGATTATGCTATTACAGTTGTTCCAATCTTTCCCCAGTTGTCTCCCTCCACCTGGTACCCTATTCCCTTCAGCAATCCCCCCATTAGTTCATGCCCATGGGTCGTGCATATAAGTTCTTTGGCTTCTCCATTTTCCATGCCGTTTTTAACATCCTCCTGTCAATTCTGTGCCTACCAGTTTATACTTGTTAACCCCTGCACCTTTTCCCTCATTCTCCCCTGTACCCCTCCCAACTGATAATCCTCCAAATGATCTCTGTATCTATGATTCTGTTTCTGTTCTGCTTGTTTGCTTAGTTTGTTTTTTTAGATTCAGCCCTCGATAGTTGTGAACTTATTGCCATTTTAATGTTCATAGTTTTTATCTTCTTCTTTCTCTTAAATAAGCCCCTTTAACATTTCATGTAAGAATAGTTTGGTGATGATGAACTCCTTTAATTTTTACTTGTGAGGAAACTCTTTATCTACCCTTTAATTCTAAATGATAGCTTTGCTGGGTAAAGCAATCTTGGCTGTAGGTCCCTGCTTTTCATGACTTTGAATACTTTTTACCAGTCCCTTCTAACCTGCAAAGATTCTTTTGAGAAATCAGCTGATAGTCTTATGGGAACTCCTTTGTAGGTAACTTCCCTCTTTTCTCTTGCTGCTTTTAAGATTCTCTCTTTATCTGTAGCCTTTGGCATTTTATTTATGACATGTCTTGGTGTGGTCCTCTTTGGGTCCATCTTGTTTGGGACTCTCCATGCTTCCTGGACTTGTATGTCTATTTCCTTCACCAAATTAGAGAATTTTTCTTTCATTATTTTTTCAAATAAGTTTTCAATTTCTTACTCTTCCTCTTCTTCTGGCACCCCTATGATTTGGATGTTGGTACATCTGAAGTTTTCCTGGGGATCCTTAGCCTATCCTCATTTTTTTGGATTCTTTTTTCTTCTTACTGTTCTGATTGAATGTTTTTTTCCTTCCTTATGTTCCAAATCATTGATTTGATTCTTAACTTCATCCCATCCACTGTTGGTTCCCTGTAGATTTTTCTTTGTTTTACTTAATATAAACTTCATTTCTACCTGGGTCAGTTGAAGTACCCAATGAGTTCCCTGAACACCCTTTTCACCAGTGTTTTGAACTCTGCATCTGATAGGTTACTTATCCCCATTTTGTTTAGTTCTTTTCCTGGAGTTTTGTTCTGTTCTTTATTTAGGCCATATTTTTTTGTCTCCTTCTGTTGACAGCCTCTCTTTGTTTGTTTCTGTGTTAGGTAGAGCTGCTTTGACTCCCTGTCTTAGTAGTGTGGCCTACTTTAGAAAAGTACACCTGTAAGTTGTATGGGGTGGAGCCTTAGGTAATCGCCAGGGCAGGACAACTCATGTCACTGCTCTATGGCTCTGTGTGGGGGAGGGCTTTGAGAGAGGACAATGCTGCTGCCTGTCGTCTGGAATTTTCATGGGAGAAAGCTGTCTTTTGGCCCTTACCTTGATGCCAGTCACTTCAATTTCTCCCTGTTTGCCACTGGTGCCCTTCAAGCTCTTTCCCTGTTGCTGAATCCCAGAGGGAGTGAGTCTTTGTAAGTCCTAAGTCTGTTGCGGACCCTTTGGGTAGAGTCTCCTGAAAATCCCACCGTTTCTCCTGCCACCCCATTCCTCACTGGTTTTTACGGCCTGAAGCTATGGGGACTATCTTCCTGGTGCTGGAACCCTGGGTGATCTGGTCTGCGGCTGGGATCCCTTGCTCCCAAGATATCCCTCCCAATATTTATCCATCACATATGGATGTGGGACTGCCCGTTCCATGTCTGTGTGCCTCTTCATGTATCTCTGCATCTCTGCCTCTCCTAACCCCTTTGGATTGATCTAGCTTCTTTAAATCCTTGGTTGTTGGACTTCCATACAGCTCGATTTTCTGACTATTCTGGGTGGTAATTTTTTTTGCAGTCTAGTTATAATTTTGCTGTAGTTGTGCGAGTAGGCAAGGCATGTTGATCTACACCTCCATCTTGACCAGAAGTCTCTGGCTCCCTTTTTAATGAGTTACTCCCTGCCCCTCACCCCCAGACACCCTGGAATGCCTCTCTTGAGGCAAATCCAGTTGAAAATTAGTGACTACCTGTAGTACTCTGCTGGAAAAGATTCTGGGCCATAGAGATGCTACACATGTGTCTTGCATTTGCTTACTCAGACCCCTGAGTATCATTACATGTATCATCCTCAGAACTACCATCATGTTCACAACTTTTCTTCAGGGTAAAGGACTCAGGACATTAAGAATTTTTTGAAATTTGACAAAACAAAAAACAAATGCCCAACACTTTAAGACATTGTGTTCTGGGTAGTCATTTGCATCATTACTCTATTTGGTCTCTCTGAGTTGCTTTGAAAAGTGTAGGAGGGTTATCAGTTGCCCAGAATTGTTTTACTCCTTTTGAATGGTTCCTTTCTTCTTGGTTGTTAAGAGTTTGTATAATTTTATTTTCTCTGCTATCACAATGTCTTGGAGTAATGGAATCATAGATCTATTTTATTCTTTTGATGCTGAGTATAACTATACTCATACTGACACTTTTGAATTTTTTTAATCTCCATGAGGCTCTATAGCTTTATAATTCAGTGTCCTATCTTTATATGCTTACTTCTGTCATATATAGAACTATTAAGTTATACAGTATTACATTATTTTAAAGTTTATCAACATTCTATTAAAATTATGTTCCAAATTCAACTCTTGTATATTTTATCTTCTCAGTTGAGTAAATATCCAAAAAATGTTAACAATCAATCTTGCACTGAATCTAGCTAATGATAAATAATGTCCTTTTAAAGATTCCTATGCTATGGCTGAGTAACTCAGTTGTTTAGAGCATTGTCCTGATATGCCTAGGTTATGGGTTCGATCCCCAGTCAATGCACATACAAGAATCATCCAAGAATGTATAAATAAGTGGAACAACAAATCGATGTCTCTCTCCCTTTCCCTCTGTTCCTCTCTCTCTTTTCCCCTCTCTCTCTATAAAATCAATTAAAAAATTAAAGATTCCTGAAACTGTGAATCTTATTTTCCCAAGACCTTATAACCAATGGAAATGTTTTTGATAATCATGAATAAAAGCGGTAAAAGGGTTTTTTAAAAAAAAGTATAGGAGGGAAGGGCAATTCTATGCTTAACTTTTTGTGGAACTGCTCACCTGTTTTCCACAGTGGCCACTCCACTTTACATTTATACCAGTAATGGTTGAGGGTTACAAGTTCTTCACATTCTTACCAATACTTGTTAGTTGGTTGTGTTTTTTTCCAATGTTTTATTTATTGATTTTAAAGAGAGGAGGAGGAGGAGGAGAGAGAGATATCAATTTGTTGTTCCATTTATTTATGCATTAATTGGTTGATACTTGTATGTGCTCTAGTTGGGGATCAAACCCATGACCTTGGTGTATTGGGATGATACTCTAGTCACCTGAGCTACCTGGGCAAGGCTAGTTTTTAAACTTAAAATGTACAAAAAGAAGACATTTTAATTTTTAAAAGGACCCTAATAATCAACAAACTTCATGTTGCACCTTTTAAAAGGCCTGATTTTTTTAAAGATGTATTTAACATTGCTAAACACTCAATAATAATCTTTGAAACAAAAAGAAACATACTGCTTAAAGCTGTTTGACACAGGGAAAGCATTATGAACCTACAAATCTCTTTTAGTTCTAAATCTAAACTGTAGCTAATTCTTTTTTTCTTGAGGATACACTAGGCAGAACTGAAAGATCAAAATATTCCGATAAATTTGATGAACTCCCCAAGGTCAATGATTAGGAATACATCCTCTAGCAATGACTATAGGCTTAACATATGCTAATTTTTTGCTACTATATGACAGTTGTTTTCTTACTGGGTCTGAAGAGCAGAATTTCCTTTTAACCTCTTGTATTTCCTAGCAGTTGCTGCCTGTGGTATGATCACCTGATGGTGTACTTTTAGCCAGCGATGTGTCTTCACAGGGCTTTGTGTGTCTTGAGCATTCAAAGAAAAGGAATGGTTAGTTATACATAGACAATCTTGTAAGATAAGATTTAAAGCAGACTTAGATAAAAACCAACGGAAATATCATGTGAGTTTTGAAGGAAGGGGTAGCAGATGTAATAATATGAAAAATCATTAAAAATAATAAAACTGAAAAAATTATGAAAACAGGTAAATGGCTGCTTTAGCTAGAGGTCATATTCTTGGAAAACTAAAGCTATGAAGTATAATTACGTGGCTTTGCAAGCACTCTATTACTCAGAAACAGCAGAGGGTTTTTGCCTTATAGGTTGCAGGAACAGACAGGTGGTGGATGACAGCCGTGGTAGTAGGTGACCAGTACACACAGGCAGAAGCAGGCAAACATTTGAACATGACCAGTCATGTCTATGGCTCTTGGTCCAGCTAAACTCTAAATTGAATTTTGCTTCAAGCAAGTTCAAAGCAAGCCCAACAAAAGAACTTATGGTGTTGGCATGTTTTGGATACTATGTGCTATAAATAAAAGAGTCTTGCGGATTCAGGCTTTTAAATTAATTCATCTGCTTTACTCCTCAGGGTCTGTGTTATTTTTTAAAGCCTGCTCTGGATTTTATTTCACGAAGTGCTTGTTCCTCTGAAGTTTTATATGACTGCTACCACATAGCCATGAGGACATGGCTTCAAAACAATGTAACAAAAATTTGTCTCTTGACAGATAGTCCTTTTGTAGATGTTATCTTTTCTCTTTTACCTTAGATACCTAAGAATCTGGAAAGTTTTCCAAAAACATGTTCTTCAATGTCATAGCTTCCAACAAGGATGATTATGCTTATTATGCTTATTACAAGAAGCAGAAATGGAAATTGTTGAAACAATTTGTCCAAATGATCTAACAAATTCATGATAGAGCTATAATTTAACCTGACTTGGTAGGGTCCTATCTTAATGATTTTGCCATTGTATGTTCAAATAAAAGGATGTTGATTTTAAGGCAATCACAACTGAGATGTAGTTCATATTTCTAATAATTTTCCCAGTCATACTGTTTCATTTCTCACCTGGAAGTAAAAGCATGTGTAAATGTGTTTAAATTATGTATTTCAGTAGCACAGTCTCCAGGTTTTCATAAATTAGAAAAATTATAAGATGGAGGCTTAGTCAGGAGTCAAAACAAGAAATTTGAGATATTAACATATAAGATCCATATTATACTTTGTATTTCTTGAAGAAATAGTAAGGAGAAGAAATAACAGAGTTTCAAATAGATAAAATACAATATTGAGACTGACCTCAAAGTAAAACAAGTAAGTACCTGTGTTTCCATCAAATAAACCAAAGCAGCAGGGTTTATGTAATTGGCTAACTGAATTTTTAAATTCTAAATTTTCAAATGACCATCTCCATCAACTAGTTCCTTTACTTCAGCGATAGTACTATTTGAAAGCATAGATTATTTACAGTGAACAATGGTTATATATTCATTTGCCTAGGATAAAAATAAATTATGCTAGATAACCTCCCTGGGATACTATAAAATTACCGAGATTATGGTCAGAGAGTTTCATTTTTATTGAACAGGTAAAAACAATTTTTAAAAATTATTAATTGAAATTAATATACCTTCTGAACCAAAACTGAAAACAATTGCATAATTAAGCATATACAAAGAAATAATACCTTATTCAAAAATTCTAATAGAACAGTTACATTTATATTGGCCTTACCATTAATGGCAAGTATATGTTTAAATATGCATAGCTTATTATTGTCAAAACACCCAACATTACATTATTGACAATTATAAATAATAGCAAGATAAGCATCTTTTTAAAAAAGGTTTTATTTATTTTACTTTTTAGAGAGAGGGGAAGAGAGGGAGAAAGAGAATGTGAGAGATACATCGGTCGGTTGTCCCTCGCACACCCTCAACAGGGGACATGGCGCACAACCCAGGCATGTGCCCTGACTGGGAATCAAATCAGTGACCTTTCAGTTCACAGGTCGGCACTCAGTCCACTGAGCCACACCAGCCTGGGCAAGACAAGCATCTTGAAAAACACAAAATATCATGGAACAGTTGCATAGTTCTTTTATCAAAGTGTTTTCAAGTTTATTATATCCTTGTATTCTCAATTTAAAAATGATGACTTTTTTTACCTCATATGTATTCACATAATTAAAAATCTCTTTTCAAAAAAAAAAATCTCTTTCCACTGAAGAAAAACCAGCCAAATATTCACATACTCTTCTACCAATTATTTTTAAACTTAAGTTGATTTTCAATGTTTGTTATTAACTCTCGTTTCACAGCCTCTACTTTTCCTTGTTTTATTCTCTGGAATACCGCTACCTCAGGAAAATCTTTATCCTCATGATCAGAATTCTTTTATTTTTTTTTCTTTCCTTTTCCCATTGCCTAGCACCAATTCATACGTTTCTTGGTAACTAGGACATATTCTTCTTTGTATTATAACACCATAGTGTTTTGCAGCAAGATGTACTATTCAGATTATTTTTCCATATTTCCCCAATTCATACTTTTCATTCAGAACATGGAGTAGAAATAATAAGGATTTAATAAGGAATTAAGTTTAAAATACATTTTTGTCTGCTCTATAATAAAGGGCATATGTACTTGTTCTAATTTTCTTTAAGACATCAGAAACACTATATCCCATATTTTCATGTTTTTATAACAATTGCTCCTTGGTTGAAACAGCTATAAGTGCATAACAATATGTACTTAATAACTATTATTGTAACCAAAAAATATTCTTTTTTTTTTTTTCTGAGCAGATTTTATTACCCACAGAAGGGATGAGGCTCAATCCTTCTTGGTTGCTGCCTCCCTCATGGCTGCAAGGACATTGCTCAGCTCATCTCTCTTCTCCTTGGCACGGATATGTGTGCCCACCCTTTTCCTGGTGAATTTCAGGGCCCTCTTGTCCTTCGAGGCCTTGAGCAGCTCCATGGCGCGCCACTCACAGCGGGAAAGCCACACACCCGCCTGATCACGTCTCTCACGAGCTTGGTGAGCTTGGTGAGCTTGGTGAGCTTGGTGAGCTTGGTGAGGCGCCCGCTGTGGCTGTGCCTGGGCTTGCTCAGGTTCTTGGTCACTTTTGGCCCTTGTTGAGACCCATAGCGATAGTGTAGTGCAGAGCCATGGCTGCTGTTCCTCAATGGTTGCCGTGGTGGAAAGGAAGCAAGCAAAAAATTTTCTTAAGATACTATCTACTGAATTGTCATTAATATGTCTATATGAAACCAGAGACTTATCAAGGTGATAAGTTGTCTTATTTTTATGCTTCTTCATATAATTTTTCCTTTGCCAAAACTAACATCCTGTTTATTTTTGTGAAATTTTTTTTTTTTTTTTACAGAGACAGTGGTATCAGTTCCTTTTCTAAAATTATTGGCTTCATAAAATCTTAGAAAACGTGTTAGGTCTATTGGCTTATGATGACTATACAAATTGTATGAACTTACAAGCTCACCAGTATCATAATACCTACTGTTCAAGATTTGTGCATTTTCTATTCTTATATGTTCAGTTGTCTAATCACACTGAGAAACCAGATTACCTACTACTTTGTTCCTGCAGCCAGCTTATATGGGAACTATCCAGTTGTGACTTTTCATAGGAGTTATTTGTGGCAAGTGATTGATGTGTATCTTCCCGAGCCTTTTGCTTCCATCACGGCCGTTGGTGCCCTGTCCTGTCTCATGATGACCGTCCTGGTCCATAGTGAAGGACTGCATGATGGACCACGAATGAAAAAGTCACTGTCATTTTTCACCTGTTTTCTTTTTTAAAATGGACTCTATGAATGAATTACTAAACATGTGGATTACTAAATCTACTGTGACACAGCTATGTTGTTGACCCTTTCATGCTATGTTTTCTTAGCAAGTTGTGAGAATAAGCTGTTCGGGTACATTTTAAGAGATAGTATTAGTTGCAAGGATAGTCATTGCATTATTATAAACTATTTAATGTCTTTGTTTGCAAGAGTCACAGACAATATTTGAACTTAATCCAGTGCCATTTCCATCTTGTTCAAATAGGAAAGTGGCTCTCATGGGAATTCTTTTCACTGTTTCCATCTGCCACCAGCTATTAGCAGATTAGAGCAAACATTGGGAGGTGCTGTGTCATCTAAGTGAACAATAGCGCATTTGTTTACCTTTCTAACTTCAAGGGTATTTTGAAGAGAATGTTTTTTCAACACAAAAATAGACAGATAGCTGACTGGAATAAGGATCTTCTGACCACATAACTACAGATAAGAAAGAAAGCCTAACGTGACAGACCAGTTCGCTACGCGCCTGCGTGTTCGGTGTGCTGAGGGCCTCCCCGACCCGTAGACATTTCCCGTTCAGAGAGGCCCTGTTTTAGAGATGGCCAGCATCACACTGGAGCTGCGAATAGTTGTCAGCAGTCCTAGCCTACACTGACGTAACAGAAAATCCAAAAGGGAAAGTGTGAGGAAGTGTTTTTTTCTTCTACAATTTTATATTCCATAAAGTATTGAAATATGCAGATTTCTTAATACCATTCCTGCATTGATAAATAACAACACAATAGCAGTTAAATCATTTCATAGGTGGCTTTCCTGGAATTTTTCACATCCCTACTACATAATAGGGGTCTGCAGAAATCATGCAACTGGCCTTCATTTCCTTTTCTATAAAACGGAAAGAGTAATGGGTGCCTCTTTCTTATACAATAGGATGTTCTATACATGTTTCGGAAATGTTCATTTAAGAAGTGAGCCCCATGGACAGACAGTTCCTAAGAGCCATAAGTATCTTATTCTTGATATCCATAATACTACATGAAAGAAAATGTTTTTTCCATTTACTTCTTATTAAAGAAAACAGTGATATTTTTTAAAAGTTGTTATACCAACTGGCAGGAGACACTCAAAAGAGTGGCCTGTGAGGATTAGTATTACAGTAAACAGTGAATGGATAATTGAAAGTTTGGGTTGTAAAAGGGTGATGCGGGAGATACGTGCTAATAATAGAGGCATGTGGCTAATTCCATATGCCTCCAGAACAAGAAAACTGCACTTGGGTTTAGTTATTGAAGAAGGAATTATTTTTAACAGTTGTGTCGGGCCTCATTTTATAGTTCATTAAAAAAAAAAAAAGCTCAACCTTAAGATCGGTGAAGCCTGAGGAATAAAATCTCCATATGAATAAGCATTCAAACATATACGGAAACAACGGCTTTCAAAGACCAGAGTTCTGTCGTCTTGCTGTGGAGAGTTTTCCAGAGGTCTAGCGAAGGAGACGTGTCCAAGCTTCAGCTGGACGCAGGTGCAGCCGCTCTTCCACAGAGAAGGAAAAATGTCAGGAGTCCTTGGTCTGGCGTACCCCGTGGTGACTGCCAGTCGTTTGCAGGCTTTTGTCTATTCTTTGTGTAGTGCTTGACTCAGCTTGAGCCAAAAGAATCAGCGGCTAAAGTTGGAGCCTACCTCTCTGTAGAGAGAGTAATGTTTGATGTTTCTGGACATTTTTGTAACACGTAATCGCTAACCCAACCGCCTGCTGCCTTTACCAGCACTTCTCACATGAAAGCACAAGCCACAAAAACTAGTACCTTCCACACACTGTACTCCCATTGAGGAGGCAAGCAGACAGTGTTTTCCGACAGCTGGCTGTCCATCTGGTGTTTGATGTGGGGCAGAAAAGCACGGTGGGGTAATAAGGGAGATGGATGTTTTTCTAGGTGACAACCTGGTGTTCCTGAGAGCAGACTCCCCTGGGCGCCCTGCCCTTTTGCCCCGAGCGCTGCCTCTCCCCACAGAATGGCAGACGCGGTCTTCCATAGTGCAGCTAAGCTTTCTCTATGAACCTACCTGGCTTTTCACCGATTGGCAATTTCTTCATAACAACAAACATTTCAATCACTTCGTTATGGTGTTGTCAGCATGAACTCATTGGAAAGGGTGTTTTTTTGTTGTTGTTTTTTTAAAGAAGCTTCCATTCTTTTTCAGTTTTTATTCATGCTTTAAATTCTCCTAGATTTTATTCATTTGTGAACATTTTCTAGCCTCTCTGTTCTAGAAAATTAGGAGGAATATGTATGCTAGACAAAATGTGGTCACCTGGCAAACTGTCAGGTCAAAGAAAAATTTTAAAAACTTTAATAATCTTCAGTTTGTTGTGTTTGAAGTTTATAAATAGTTCAAATATCAACATACTCATTGTTATGCTATACAAATCCTGTTTAAGGCTTGTTCAGGCAGATATTTTCTGAAATAACTACATTTAAAAACATGTTCTTCATGTCTACAAAAATGTTTTGCATTTTTGACAGAAAATTGTTGCTTTATAAGCAATAAAACTTGAAGAAACATGAACTATTTAAATGACAGAAGTCAGAATTTCCTTATTACAGCCCTCACCGGTGTGGCTTAGGTGGCTGGGCGTCCTGAAAAGCAAAAGGTCATTGGGTTCGTTCCTGGCCTGGGCACATGCCTGGGTTTTGGCCCAGTCCCTGGTTGGTGTGTGTGCAAGAGGCAACTGATCGATGTTTCTCTCCCTCTCTTTCTCCCTCACTTTCCCTCTCTCTAAAAATAAATAAATAAAGTCTTAAAAAAAAAGAATTCTCTTATTACAGATAAAATGACTATTTTAAAAATAATATGAACACCAAACTTACAAAAACCAATCATGTATACACTTTAAATATAGGAAGTATTTTTAAATCAGGTTATTTTATTTTATTTTATTTTATTCTTCATCCAAGGAAATTTTTTTCATTGCTTTTAGAGAGAAAGGAAGGGAGAGAGAGGAAAAAAAACATCTATTGGTTGCCTTCTCTTACATGCCCCGACTGGAGATGTAACCAGCAGCCTGGATACCTACCCTGACTGGGAATCGAACCCGCGATCTTTCAGTCCACAACCAAAAGTTAGTTTCACTCCAACCAACTGAACCACATGAGCCAAGGCATAAACATAGAAAATATTTAAAATTTTATTTCCAGTCTTAGCATGTGATCTGAAAATAATACTCATCACTTAGGACTGATTAAAGAGAAGCACCCAAAGGCTGTGATTTGAAAGGGAACGGCTCTTTTGAGCTGTGATTATTAGGACATTTACTCCAGGAAGAAGGAGAGGGGCACTGCAAGGAGTAGCTGGCCTCCTCGCTGATATGGGGAACCTCATTGGGATCCATGAGCATTTTGCTGCAACGATGACACCAGCCTTCTTTCTCCTTATTCAGTGTTGTCTTTTCAGTTTCTTGCTTTTCCTCCTCACATTCTTTGCTAACTGGCAGTGAGAGCGAGGCCATTATTATTGGCCATGGCCTGGTATCTAGCCTCAGGAATCCTTTAGTTCGGGAGATGGGAGAAAACACCTTGGGCTTGCCCCTGCCTTCAGCACTAAAAAACCGATATTTTCGTTCTTTCCTAGTACACAGAAGGAAACAATGGATGGGATATTTTTGCTGGTTGTGAGGCCAAATTGCCTGGATGTCAGGTTAGCTAACTGGGTATCTTCGCTGTGGCTGAAAACACTGAAAAATGACTGATGAAATTTAAGGTTTCCAATAAGGGAACTGAGGATACTTCCTGGGTGTTAGGACATTGCTGTTTGTCTCATTTAAAATGGGGTGGGGAAAATCCTCTTGTTTTAAAAAGCACAGTTTTAAGAGGCCTAATGAGGCATCTAATATTTGCAAGTAAGTAGATTAAAAGGTAAATCAAGGGAAGACAGTCAGTGATTCCTGTTCTCAGTGCTCCAGTCAGAAAGCGTCTGTGGTCTGCATCTGTGGAGCAGTTCATTGATTCGGCCAGCCTTCCAGTAGAAGCCGAAAGACAAACAAGTAAAAAAAGCCAAAAACCAAAACAAACAAACAAAAACCCAAAGAGCAGAAACTGTCATAGTGTTTTTTATTCAAACACTGAATTCTCTCCTTAAACTGCCTTGTTCTTTTTTTTACTTTTCAGAGTCCTCAGGTAGTTGTTTCTTATCCTTTTTCCAGAGTTTTTATTTATATTCAGTGGGAGAGATAAAGTTAAACATATAGTGTGAATATATGTATATGTATATATAGGTATAAAAATAGATGAAATTATATATACTTCTTAAAAAAAGACCAGAAGGTCAAAATTATTACCTTGGCTATTTCAGACTGGTGAAATTATTTTTTCCCTCTGTTTTCTATTTTCTAAATGTTTTATAATTCACCTTCCCTTCAGATTTAATCATTTTTTTCTTCTGAGTCATTGGTTAGCTGAATCTTTTCTAAAGGATCACGTAGTTTACAATCATTATAAACCATTGAACTCTGTACCAGCTAGATTGCTTTCAGCTGCAAGAAACAGAAATTACCAACTCCGTGGCTTAAACAATAATAAAATATATTTTCTCACATAATTAAAAAATCCACGGGAAGGTAGCTGCAGGGTCGGTTGATACTGCAGCTCTATCTTATCACCTGAATCCTTCTGTTTGGCTTTGGCGCTGGCTGGTTTCCTTCCTGGTAGCACAGTGGCTGCAGCAGTTCCAGGCATCACTTCTAGATACAACAGCATGTGGAGGCTTAAAATGGGCCATCTCTGTCTTTGAATTAGTTAGAATTTGGCTTGATTGTAAAATGACAGAAAACCCAAAATAACAGTAGGTTAAGCATGGCATCCTTTTTGTTCTTCTATACATGGTCTCCCTTCCCAAGGTCACTGATGACCTCAAGTGGTGATTTCACCTCCAGCTGTCACATCCTCATTCCACATAGCAGAACATAGAAAAGGAGAAAGAGCAGTCAAGTAAGGAAGATTCCCGGGAGTTGCCGCATTGCACTTCTGCTTTTCTCGTATTCGTCGGAAGCTTTCAGGCCTAAATGGCCTATAAAAGGGGCTGAGAAATGTATTCTTTATCCTGGATGTCCATGGTCACAGGTAAACTTCCTACTGCTGTGGACTAAATGGAACATGCATAGTGGGTAACAACGAGCAGTCACTACCACATTCTTGTACCTCTCAACAAGCTTTCTTAGAAGCCACCAGAAGATTTTCCTTTATGTTTATTGGCCAGAAGAACATTGCATGCTCATACCTAAGCCAAAATCTTGGCAAAGGAATAGTACTGTCATAGTTAGCTTATGTCAATCAAGGTCCACGGTCTAGGCTTGGGGCTAGGACCATCCTTGCAAAAAAAAAAAAAAAAAAGTAGATAAGTACGTGAATAAAGTCAGAATTCTTAGGAAGGAGGAAGGGGTGTAGGAAAAGAAGGGACCCAGAGTAAAAGAGGTGGACCAGAGCACCTGCACACTCTCATTGTGGAGCACAACAGTGTCCGTGTCCCTGCTTTCATTTTAAATGTCATTGAAATGTTTATCTGTGATAGCTCCTGTCACCATTCCATTTCTTCACAGCTGCTTATGTGGGGGGTGAGAGAAGGGAGTGGAACAAAGCCCAGTAAAATTCAGTCACTGCTAGTGGCTCCCCCAACATGCATTCTCTCATCCTACCTAAGAACTCATTTGAATTCAGTTCTGAATGTTGAAGATATTTTTATTGAGAAGTACAGATTAGATAAATGCCTCAGAAAAAATGTGTTCCTTACTTATGGTTGACTAGGCAGATCCCTAAAGAGAATAAAATAGGGCAAATAAATTGGCATTTAGGGGTGTTTTGATTAGACACCTCCATACTTTCCTTACCATACACAAACATTTTGGGGACGAAGGAAGCCAGCATATGAAAAACGATGAACAAATGAGATGGAAGAAAGTGGCAATGAATGAAAGTAAGTGAAAGAGAAACAGTAATAGGCATGTATGTGAGACGGTGAGAAGACACTGCGTGATTTTGTCACCTTTATGTTGCTATGGTAATGAAGCAAAATTAGGCTGATATTGCTGTTAGTTTTGTTTTGAATGAGGGACCAAATCTGTGCAAGCAGAATTACAAATGAAGTCTTTAGTAAACCAAAGAGATGGTATAACGGTATTTCATCTAAAAATTCAATATGATTTTGTAAGAACTCCCACATTGCATTAAAATAATATCTGAAGAAGTTTCTGAAGACATATAATAATTTTGAAGGTTTTTTTGTGAATTAATTTCGAATTAAAACTTCTCAGTTAGAAAATATATTTTCGCTGTAGAAAAAAATTTAAATACATAAATGAACAAAGCAGATGATTAAAAAAAGAAGAAGACACCTGGGCCTGTCTGTTAACTTTTTGATGTATGTGTTCTTCAGTCTTTTCATTTATATGTTTTTACCTAATGGGTTGGCACTTTACATAAGTCGAATGTTTCGAATGTTTAGGTTAATTCCAGTTTTTCATTGTCTTAGCTTGGGCTGCTATAGCAAATTGCCACAAAATGGGTGGCTTAAACAAATATTTATTCTTTCTCACAATTCAGGAGGTTGGGAAGTCCAAAATCAAATGTCGGCATATTCTGTGCCTGATGAGAGCCTCCTCTTCGGTTTCCAGACAACCACCTTCTGGTTGCATCCTCACATGGCGGAGAGTAGAGAAAGAGACAGAGCAGCTTTCCTGTCTCTTCTTAAAGGACACTAATCCCATTCACGAGGTTTCCACCCCCATCTCCAACTACTATCATACTACGGATTAGGGCTTCAACATTTGAATTTTAGAGGGACACAAATACTCAGAATGTAACACCGTTATAAATAAGATTTTAAGGAAAAAAATTTACATACTATTTTTGTGTACCTTCAAAAGAGTACCTAGAGCTGCTCTTGACACATTGTAGTCATTCAACAAATAGGAATTATCATTTTCACTAACAACCACACCTAAATTTAGTGGGTCAATATTTGTTGACTTATAGACTAGGTTGCTCTTCAAATGTTACAAAAGGTTTCTCGCAGGGGTCCTATTCAAGTGTATGGCTAGAGAGTCTAGCAAGCCTTCCAGAAGACAGAGGGTTCTTTCTACAGGTGGTATCTACTTTTCTCTGTCTTTCAAACCTGAGGTTTTGCAGAGCCTGCATCTACCTAGTAGACAGAATTTGGAGATGCCAGCTCAGATAACTAAACCCAGTAGAGATGGCTGAATTAAATTCTAATTGGCAATGATAAATATAACTGCCAGAAAGATGGTGCATTCCATCTGCACAACCAATATATTCTCTTCATTAGTCAACCTAGCAAAAAGAAAATGTGTGTTATTAAAAAACAAAATCAGATAATGAAATGTGTATGCAACCTTGTCATTTAGATAGATCACTCTCCTTTCCAGAGAGTTAATACAGTCTATCTCCAGTTTTGCTACCGTATAATTCACTGTGTGTTTTCCCTTTTTATACACACTTGCAAGGTTATCTTGATTGGAATTGTGGTCGTTCCTAATTGTGGGGGGTGTTTAAGTCACATGTTAACCAAGTCTTGGTTTACTTCCTCAGATGGCTGGTTATGTTCATTATATGTAGATATTACTAGTTTAACTCTGGGGGTTACTGAGTAACCATATTTCTCATTATCACATATTTATCAATGGTCCCTGCTGGATGGGGCATTTTAGCAGAGAGATTGAAAAGATTTCGACCTATTTATTAAAATATGTACAGAATAAAATTTTAAGGGCAATGAATGTAACTTGAAAATATTATTTGCTGGACAAATATTATTGAATACTTCCTGAAAAACAAGTGGAACACCTCATCAAGCCCAGGAACTGTAGCTTTCTCTAACGGTATGGACGACCTGTCATTTTAAAATTGTGGTAACATTCACTGGCATGTTCTGAATTTCCTAAGGGGAGAGGAAAGGCTTTGGCCCAGGAACTCCACCTGGGGCCGCTTTAAAACTACTTGGTTTGGGACTGTGCAGAGTGGTCGTGGGCAAGTCAGCTGAGTATCACCTGAACTAGGACATGTCTGGGAGTATGTGAATATTCAGGTCTCAGCCCCAGGGATCAATCAGGATGGCCAAGGCCCACCCTCAGGCCGGTCAGTGTCAACTGTGAGTTTCCTGTGATCCTAGTCAGACCCACAGTCAGAGCAAACATGATGACCCTTGCGGGCCAGGCTGGAAAGAGAAGGAAGTAAAGCTGGCAGGAGGCTGATACAATGGCCACATGAGCAAGGGACTGCTGGCTGGTGTCCTGGATGAAGCTGTAGTTTAGGTTAAGCACATGTGCAAGACTGAGAGTGGTGGAGACAAACGTGGGGTGAGAGAAGGCTGTGATTGGGGAATGCCATTTCTGAGGTGGAGGAATTCCACAAGTATACCTTTTCAGGATGTGGTCAAGAGAATGAGTTCTTATTCACAATGGATGGAGGAATGCTAGGGACATTTGTGGCTTCGCATAGCGCTACTACATCCTTTGGGATATAATCCTTTCATGTAAATGGTCCTGGCAGAAGCTGCCAATTAATGCAGTCCACCTCTTGGTCACAGAGTTGGGCCTATCACCCAAGCCAATCAGAAGTCTTCCACAGAAGTTTTTAACGCTTGGTTAGACAAATGGGTGGCAGAGAGAAGAAGGGAGTTTCTCTCTTGGGCATTAAATGCTGAAGATATAATCCTGAAACATTGCTTCAGTTCACTCCCAGATCTATGTCTGTGGCTCTAAGCTCACCTTTGTCCTTTAGAATCCGTTTAGACATCTCCATCTGGGGGTCTCATTAACTCATGGCCCAGACAGAATTCTCCATTCTTCTCAGCCCAAGTTGATCTCCATCCTTCGTTGTTGTGCATGGCACCAGGCAGCCAAGCTAGAAGTTGTCCTAACTTCTCCCTCTCCCTCATCCTCACCATCAGACACAATCAGTCACTAAAACCTGTTAATCCTACTTTATAAATATTTATAAATTCCTCCCCCTCTCTCTATTTCCACTGCTGTGGCCTTAGTACAGATCTTTATCATGAACTCTTCGCTGGTCTTCTTGCCACCAGTCTTAAAATCCAATCTGTTCCTTCCTGTTCGCCACTCCACCCTCGCCTTGGTAGAAGAGGTTTTTTCTTCAGCACCTGAGGGCTTGCTTCTGCCCCTTCTGCAGCCATTTCCCCGGACACGGCCCTGCTCGCCAGTCACAGTGAACAGCCTGCAGGTGCCTGAGCCGTCCATGGGTTTGCCCCTGCTCTGGGCTTTAGCTAAAGGCTGCTCACTTTGCCTCAAATGCCTTTTTCCTTTGTGGTTATCTTCTGTTCATGTTTTAAGATGGAGCCTGAGTGTTGCCCCTCTGGGCATCCTTCGGTGACATTTTCACCATTGCCTTCCCTGCTGAGATCCTCCCGGACACGTTCTCACAGCGCTGTGACACGTGAGCAGAGGGCTCGCTGCCCTGCGTTGTGAAAACAGGGCTGTTCGCCTTTCTTCCCCACTAAGCTGCACGTTCTTTAGGGAATAGACTGAATCTTATCTAAGTTTATATTCCATTTCCTGGCTTGGATTCCAATACACAGTAGACCCATTTAATAAATACCTATTGAAGAATAAATAAATGAATGAGCAAACCCAGGGAAGATGCATTGCTAGCTTTAGTCCTCTGATTCTGTGAATGCATTCTTTTTTTGAGTAATAACGGTTCTATGAAGCACTTCCAAATCATGTCTTGTCTGAGCCCTATATCCTCATTAAAATTTATTTTGCCATCAAACTGGATAGTTAGTCCAATATCTTCTTTTAGACAGAGGAAGAAGCTGAGGCCCAGAGAGATTCAGTGGCACTCAGAAGCACACAGCAGGGCCACGCTGACGTAGGTCCTGGGTTCCTCTGTCCTGGGCCCGGGGTTTTCTCCCAACTACTAAACTACCTCCCTAGAGCAACTGTAGTTTCAAATGCTTTTGGTCTTGTTTCTTTGAGAAATGTGTTTGGTGCTTCTAGCCTCAGGAAATGAACACTTCCACCTGCAGACAACTCTCAGAAAATACTGAATTCCTTTCTAAAATGATTTTAATCTGTATTTTAAGCAGGAGAGTTCCATGGAGCACCTACAATTTGGCTGCTCCTAGTCTCCGCCGTACACTTCCGAAATTCCAAGGAAGGAAAGTCAGCTCCTCCTCTCATCTGCCTAGAGCATGAACGTGGGCTCTGAGGTAGGATTGACTTGGTTGGGTGATGCACATTCCGGGTAGGTTTTTATAAAAACCATTCACAAGTGGTCACGGAACAAAAGCATTTGGTGCTGGAGGTGGTAGGGTGGGTGTTCCAAAAGTAAAATGCGAAGTCGAGAGATGTTTCATGATCACTTTTCATAATAATTTGGGCTTTTTTTCAAGACAAAATCAGTTTTTTTGTGCCTGTTTCAGTTTCCTTCTTTCTTCCATCCTCTCTCTCACTGTCTCCATCTGTTAAAATGATCTCTCCTGATTTTTTTTTTTCAGTTTAGTTCTCTGATCACTATTGCATGTGGTATTTATACACATTTAGCAAGTCAGCTTGACCGAGGTTTTCTTTAGTTATATGACATAATAGTTTAAATACTTGATTTATTTGAATTGCTACATTCAAAGTATTGTTGGGCATTTTACATTAATTCTTTTTTAAATCCTCACCTGAAAACAATTTTTTTCACTGCTTTTTTTTAAGAGAGAAAGGAAGGGAGAGAGAGAAACACTGATGTGAGAGAGAAACACCAACCGGCTGCTTTCTCATGTGTGCCCCAGCTGGGGATCAAACCTACAACCTAGGTATGTGCCCTGACTGGGGATTCAAACCTGCAGCCCTTTGGTTAAGGGAGGATGCTCCAACCAACTGAGCCACACCTTCCAGGGCATTTAACATTAATTTTTAAATGAAGCTGTTTTATAGATGATTAGTCTGTCAAATTATTGTCTTTTACCATTTCTCAGATGTTTTCATATTTCTTTTTATAAGTGATTGTTAAGGACGTTTAATTATCCTCCCCAACAAAATAGAAAAAAAAAGCCATAAGCCTGAACACAGATGGTGAACTTTCCAATTAGCGAAGCTTTTCTAGGTTCTACTTTGAACCATAGATTGCATGATATGTATATAAACACATACACATATACAAACATGTACCTATGCATGTGTATATATATATTTGTATACAAATGTACAAGTATAACCACCATGCATGCTTGTTGGGATGTCAGATCAAAGCACCCTCAGAAACATTCTCGACTAACAGCAGGAACAATTTTGAGCTCCGGGGAAATTCTTAAGAAACCTAATTAACAATACTGCATGAGCAGATGGTGCGCTTTTGTGTCAAGTATTTATCACAGCATTTTAGATTTCTTTAAAAAGGGCACTCTAAATGTTTATTAATAAAGCCTTCTGAAACAATTTCTTGCTCACTTGTAGTTGAGAAATAATGAAAAAAAACTAGGTGATGAACCTGAGGTTTATGATTACACAGTAGAGAAGAAATGGGTCTGGAACTGAAGGTGCATTTGAATCCCATGGCAGCAGCTTCACCTGCCAGGTGGAGGTAGAGCATCCTCGCAGAAGCCCGTTCCCCTGCCGGTCCTTCGCTGCAGCCTCCGAGAGTGCCTGTCCGGCAGCCTCGAGCTTCCGGCAGGGGCTGCTGTTGTCTAATGCAAGGCCTATTGTTCTCGCTTGAATTTGGTTACCGCCTCAGATCATTTCTGACCTTTGCTCATTCCCAGGGTTTAATCTGTTTAAACTGATATTGGTTATTTGCTCTTGAGTTTACTGCGAATTTAATCTTATGTTGCTGTTTAATACATTAAAGCGCTATTTTGGTTGCTGCCACGGCACTGATTAGCATTAATTTCCCCCCAAATGTGTTCAGCCTATCAGTGAGCTTGTTTGGGAGAACGAATGATAATTTCATTGTTTTAAAAAGAGTGAAATATTTGAATACTTTATTAAAATGCATGAAGTGAATTTTGATGAGATCGGTTTTGAAATCAAACTAAGACTTTCAGAGGAACTAAAACACTGGCCTTAATATACAAGTTTTGCCTTTAAATTTTCATATTTCTGCTGGTAGAGACGCTATATATTTGCATTTTTGAGCCTGAATAATTCTAATTCCATTTTTATTGCACAAACCCAAGAGGAACATTTACTTTGTTTTCACTGATTAGTTAGTTATGCAATAATTCCTTTCAGATACACATGGACCATGAACCATAATATTCTATTCCTTGCTAATACATTTTGGCAAAAGTATTTACATGAAAACATAATACATAAATGTAATGACTTTCTCAAATGAGTACATTGTTGCCATGAAGCAATCACCTTTATTTTAATGCAAGCAAAATCCATTACATTTTTCTCAATTAGCGAAGCAACTTTTCCAAATGAACTAGTGAAGGAAAAACATCGCCCGTTTTATCCTAACCCAGCTGATTTGCCTTTATTACCAGATGTCTGTTTGGGGAGGAGGAAAAAAAGAGAAGTGTTTAATTTTAATAAACTTGATGCAATGCTGACTCGTAGGGGATTAGGTACGGTTCTGATACACTTAGTTTCTTTTCGGTTGTTTTCAAAGTAAAAGTTAGATTTGAAAGCAAAATCCTTTGAAGCAAAGATACTACCTTCAAGACTCTCTCATGTTGAAAGGAGGAGCTTGGAGACCCAAATGAACAAACCCGTTGAATTGCAAAACTTACTTTTAACAAAAATAGTAATTTATTTCCCCTTTCGCTAAAATGTTTAAATCCCCTCATAAGTCTAATAACCAGATTATGCCATTTGACACAGACAGTTGAGTTGAGCCTTGTAGGTATAAATACAAACGTAGCTTTTAGGGAAAAAATACAATTAACTTTGAGTTCACATTTATGTAGTATAGATTTCAGATTAATTTAACTTAACTGCCCCTTTATGAAGCAGTTTTTTATTTCTAGTGTTGGTTATTCATTTTATGTGGGTTGAAAACACCTGATTTCCCCCTTAATATAGGTTTTAAGAGATGACACTGGCTATGCACACACTGAAAGACTCAGAATATAGAATTTAAAATCTGTTAGTTATTCCTAATAAAAAGGTGCAGACTAAGGAAGAGTGCTAACTATCTTATATACTTATGGGATTCCTGCTTTTAAAGTACTTAATATCACTGAACCTCCTTCTTGGAATACCTGTTTAGCCTTCTTCAGATGGATTATAAAATATTAGTTAAGTAACATTTCTAAGGGTATAAGGTTAAGACTGAAAATTTCAATTTCTAGTACTGTTTTTCTAGGATAAGGGACAACTAATACAGTTTCTGTCCAGTAATAATATGTTAAATTAAAGTTTACATTAATCCTGAGGTAAGTTATCAATATCTTTCTCTTTCCCTGGTATTCCAAAAAGCTTTTAAAGTGATGGCAGAGGCGGGGGGTGGGGAAGTCCTTAAAAACACACCATAAATTAGGTGTACGTGACCTCTTCTTTTTTATTTTTTTAAGATTTTAAAAAAGATTTTATTTTTTAAAATTATTTTTAGAGAGGAGGAAAGAGGGGAGAAAGAGGAGAGAAAGGTCGATGTGTGGTTACCTCTCATACACCCCCTACTGGGGACCTGGCCCTGCAACCCAGGCATGTGTCCTGACTGGACATTGAACCAGCAACTCTTTGGTTCACAGGCCAGCACTCAATCCATAGAGCCACGCCAGCCAGGGCACCTTTTCTAACAAAAGGAAGCCGGCTCCTTGGGAAAATGGTTGATTATGGGGTTGAGGCAGAGACTTATTCATGAACCTGGAGCATCGTATGGTACCCAAGGGTAAGGAAGCGCTTAAAAAACAAAAACAAACAAACAAACAAAAAATTAGGCATGTTAAAGGAAAATAGGAGTCAACCTAAAAGAACTACCGATGGACAAACCTGGAACAATTCGGGCAGCAAAATAAGTAAGATTATAATCTAAAGTATAAAATAAATATCTAGGAATCCACAACTGAACAAACACTCTTTTCTAAGGAAGAAGACCAAATAAGTTATGTAGATGCTCACCACAGCCCCTCAAAGAGGTGGACGACGAATTCTTCACTCTGAGTGTGGGCCGTGCTTAGTGACTTGCTTCTGGGAAGGGGAAGCTAAGTCGCATTACAATGGAGCAATGGGGCAAAAGCTCTCGGACCAGGTGAGCAGGGTGAACATCATCAGCGAGAAGTCAGATTGATAACATGTAGCCCTGATACGACGTGAAGAGTATGCCACCTCTGTGGCCCAATCTAACCATGATAATAACATCAAACACACACAAATTGAGGGTCATTCTACAGAGTGCTCCCAATCAGTGCTCCTCAAAATGGTCAAAGTCATCAAACCAAGGAGAATCTGAGACATCATCACAGACCAGAAGAGATAAAGGAGACATGATAGATAAATATAATGGGATAAGCTAGAATATGATCCCAGAACAGGGAAAAATTAGTGAAACAGAGTAAACTGTGGGGTTTACTTAATAGTAAAGGACTGATGATGACTCCCTACTTCTACCAAATGAATCGCTATAAGATGTTAACAATGGGGGAAACTGAGTCAGGTGCATTAGGGAACTCTCTATACTATTTTTGCAACTTTTCTAAGTCCCGCGGAGTATTCTAAAAGTATTCTAAAATAAAAAATTTACTAAAAGCAAAAGGTTTTTAAGATTTTATTTTTGTTACATTGGTCTTTATAGATTTGGGGGAAGTTGGGGGTGGAGAAATAGGAAAATATGACTCAAAAATTAATCCTTCCTTTAAAAAGCGTATGTGACTTGTGAAAGATGCTCTCATCCCATACCCACACTGACACCCACACCCATTTCACTCATCTGGATATTAACAATCATAATGTAAATTGGGTTTGAAGGCATTTATGTTTTGTACTAAGCTAATGGTTAACATGATGAATATGCCTGTCATCTGAAATATAGGTAGAACTGTTATTCCGACATAACCTAGGCTGGCAACTGATTACTTTTGTTCTAAGAACTCCCTTTGCCTCTCAAGTGTTTAGGATCCTCAGTTTATTGGGCTCCAGGTTTTTTCTTAATTGGTTTTCTTTCCTTGCCCCCGCCCCCTGCAGGAAGGACCTCCTCCAAAAGTTACATGAGAAAGGATTCATGGGAAACAAATGTATGGGACCTTGAATCTCTGAAAATGTCCCATGTAAGAGATATTTTGACTGAGCGCAGAATTATAGAATTGAAATTATATTCACTCACAGTGTTGAAGGCAATATTCCAGTTTCTTTTAGCTTCTTGTGTTCTCCTGAGAAGTCTCATCTGATTCTCAATCTTGATTTTTATATCTAATCTGTTTTCTCCCTTTGGAAACATTGTGAATCTTTTCATTGTCCTCCGAGTTCTGAAACCACATATTTATAAGCCTATTATAAGTCTATTTTTATTAATTGCAATGGACCTTTTTGAAGTAGAAACTCATGTTCTTTATTTAATTTTGGAAAATTTTCATTTTCCCTGCCATCCTATTATTAAGTATTGTTTCTTCTGTATTTCTCTGATTTTCTCATGACTGCTCATATTTACTATTTGTTTTTTAAAAATCTAATTTCTGGGAGAGTTTTTCAATTTTCTTCTAATTTATTTATTAAATTTCTAATTTTTGTTATTATACTTTTAATTTTCAATAATTCTTATTTTTACATCTTTCTGAGTATTTCTTTATAATAGATCTCCAGTTTCATGGATGTAGTATCATCTCTTATTTCTCTGAGCACTTTAATGATAGCTTAAAAAAAGTTTTCATTTCCTATAGTCTTTGTTTCTTCCAAGTTGCAATTCATCTCTTTTCTTTTGTTCATTTGGACTTGGTCTTTTATGTTCAAGGATCCCCTCATATACCTGGGGATTCTTGCCTGCTTAGTAATAACTTAGAGCCAATCAGTTAAAAGCTCTGTGAGAGGTTTATGGTTAGCCAGGGAGGCTTGATGACCATGGGTCTCACTGTAGCGTGGTTGGGCTGCTCTGTTTATGAGAATTTCCACCTCGCACCAGCATTTCTAGGTCATTTTTCTTGGTGAGGTCAGAATTCCAAAGAAGAAACTATTTTACTCTTGCGTGGGTGGTGTGAACCTCACTGTCCGCTTTCTGGGAGCCAAGTCAGGGCAGAGTGCTGGTGGTGGTTTCAACATTTAGTGTGCATACATATTTTACTTAATTCTCTTCTTTTCAATATGATGTTCACATCATTAACTGTTCCTAAAGCCCCCAGTCCACAGGCCCTCTTTTCTTAACTCTCTAAGGGAATCAGGTCCCAGTTCTCTGCCAGGTCGAAGAGGGAATGGATGCTGGTTTTTTGCTTTCCCCACCAGTATCTTAGGATTCAACTTTTTTTGGTTTATTAGGTAAGATACCTGTTCTCCTGCTTCCCAGCTTCCAACGTTTTGTTGCTACCATCTCCTTTTCAATTGTCTTTGAGACTTATGTTTCTTTTTAAAAAAGCCCTTTTTGTGTGTGTGTGTGTGTGTGTGTGTGTGTGTGTGTGTGTGTTTTGTAAGGGCATGAGATAAAATGTCTTATGTTTAACTTGTCATTTAGGTGGCAGTCCAACATGCCTTTATTGAGTGCCTGCCCTGGACTAGGTTGTGCTGGGAACAGTGGGGAATACACAGATATTCTGTCGGGCCTCAGTTTTCACCTGAAATCTAGACTTTACCTGAGGAAGGACTGAGTAATTGAAGACGCTGATTTCCCCATGATCGCGAGCCAAATCAAAGGTGGAAAGAAAGCCGATTATGCAACAATTGTGCCAGTTAGAACGAGCAAGAAAACCTTTATACAGGTACTTTATGAACTGAGATTTCTCTCTATGGTAGCGGGTTTTTTTCCTTTTTTTCTTTCACTATTATACCCAAGGAAATTGATGAAGGAGATGGAAAAAAGAATGACTTTGTTTTCCCCGCGAGCGTGTCTAACAGTCTTGGAAGAGCAACTCTTCTTTGAACCTCTTGAAGTTCCTTAGGATTCAAATATATTAAAGCGAAAGCCACACAACCAAATGTCCGTAGGATCCACACAGGTGCTTATTGAGCCTCGTTACAGAGAAATAATAGTATATAATAAGAATATATGCCAAGACCCCTTTGGCCTTCTAGCCGGGGGCTCTGTGGGAAGCAGCAGGAACTGTGGAGGCCTGCACAGGAGATGCCTTATCTAAGCGAGTCCTTGCTGCAGAGCTTCAGTTTGTTGTTGCCCTGTGGAAATGAGCGATCCAAGTTGTCCATGGAAATCGGAAGTCTGTATTTTAATATAAAATATGAAAATGAGTCACTATAAATGAAAATTTAAATATTAATATGAAATAAGCCTATTTAAAGTTTTTAAAGATTTTAAAATAATTTTTTAAAATTTTAAAATATTGTACAAAAATAATTTGTAAACCAAATTGAATTGCAGGTCTTCAATTCACAACATATTTGCACTGGGTTCATTTTTCAAGATCATATAGGGGGTATCCAAAATTTTCATGGCAAATGTAACCTTAAAGTTTGATATTAACCTCTGAGGAATAGCAAGCTTGTTAAGATGTAAGGAAAAAAAAAAGGAGATTTAGATTTAATTAAAAAAAATGGGTCTAGAAAGTCTGTATGCTCTTTGCCATGGAGTGAAACTATTTTCTCATGGAGTTAACCCAACTCCTCAAAACCAACCTGCATTTCCAAGATTCTTCTGATCAAAATGAATCCTGTAATACTATCTAGCTGCTTAAAAGAGTGAAGAAACTCCCTGCCTATCAATAGGAGAAGATTGACAAGATACACTGTCAGGTGAAAAAAAGCAAGGTGGAAAACAATATGTTTAATGTGATACTTTTTGTATTAAACTAGAAGAAAATAGAGATATAGTTTTATAGTTGCTTGTATATGCATGAAGAAAATCTATAAGGTTACATTAAAAAAATTAAGAATGTTAACCTACAGGGTAGAAACAGGGCAGATGGGACAATGTGGAGAGGAAGATTTCTCTATACCTTTTAGATTTACCCTATACCTTTTATTTCAGGTATAATATCACCTTTTTGAAAAATCAAATTTAAAAATTTACTGGAATCACAAATCCATACCCAAATTAACTTAAGCTTGAAAAGGGTGGTTTGCTGGGTGGCAGGGTAGCGGGAAGGCGTGGCTGGGTGAGTCGGAACTCATTTCCGTTTTCTGTCACTCTCAGCTCCTGGGCGTTGGCTGCACTCCCCTTTGCAGCAGATGGCTGCTCCCCACGGTTCAGGGAAAATGGCCACAAGATGCATGAGTCGTAGGCTTACACTATTCTGATAGCTTGTCAAAGAGGAAGAGAAAACATCTTTCCTTCTCTCGCGGTGAAGTCCCAAGAAGAACTCTGGACCAGCTTGGGTCACACATATCCTTCTTGATCCTTGAGCCTCTTTGGTGTTAGGAGGTCGAATACTCTGGTTGGCCAGGCCTAGGTCACATAGGGATGGGGAGGTTGCTCTCACTTGTACCACATAGAAAGGGGAGGAATATTCCCCCAAGCCAGGGGTGATGGGCAATGAACATATATCTACTATAAGGATAAATGTGCTTAAAAACCAGAAGAAACTTAAATCCCTGTGGCTCAGACAATCATGTCTCAACTTGCTGAATAACTCAGTGAACCACAAGATGCTAGAGACATTGAAAATGACCACTAACTATACAACAGCATGTTCTCCATTTATATGGGTGGTGGAGTTGAAACTGGAATGTACCGTCTTTCCCTAAAATCCTACCTGATAAAGTTGTCGCAAACTGGGAAACACATCAAGCCCCTTCCCCTCACAGACTATTTATTCCCTTCTGGTATTAGAAGTTATTGAGTACAAACTTAAATGATGAAACAAAGGGAATTGTTGGCCAAAAGAAAGAATAATACAAGAAGCTCAGATACCAGAAATGCTAAATTAATCTCCACGAAATTGCCACATTTTTAGAAGATAAAAACCTCAGCTAAGCTTCTTAAAAAGTCATCTAACCTGATGACTGAAGGCAAACGGGTGTCCGGTTAGCGAGTTACCTAACTCATGCATCTTGCAACGTTTTCAGAACCTCGAGAGAGCCTGTGTGCTTTAAGAGAGAATGCAGACCCACTCAAAAATGGCGACACACTTGATGCCTTGCGAGAGGGAGCCAGGTGAGCTAAGCCACTCGCTACCCTTGAAATATCAGTTTCCTCTTCTGTAAATGGAGATGGTAAGTTTGTTTTACAAAATTGTTGGGAGTTGTATTAGTGCCCTCTTGCTCTTATAACAAATGATCACACACTTAGTGGCTTAAAAGAATACAGAAGTATTATCTAGAGTTCTGGTGCTCAGAAATTGAAAATGGGTTGGCAGAGCCTCATTCTTTTTGGAGTCTCTAGAGGGAGAATCTATTTCTTGCCTCTTCCAGCTTCCAGAGGCTGCCCACATTCCTTGACTCATGGCCTCATCACTCTGACTTCTGCTTCCCTTGTCATGTCTTCTTTTCTGACTCAGACCCTCCTATCTCCCTCTTATAAGGACTCTAGAGATTACATTGGCCCACCCAGATGACCCAGAATAATCAAGACCCTTAACTTCATCACATCTGCAAGATCCTTTTCACTTTATAAAGTAGCAAACAGGTTTCAGAGACTAAGACATGGACATTGTTGGGAGGCCATTATTCTGCCTCCTGCAGTAGTATAAAATGAAAGAATATCTGTGAAGTTCTTAGCATTGTGCTTGCCACATAATAAATACTTGACCAATGCCAATTTCAGCTTGTAACTTTTGTCCAGATGCTTACCTATGCATCATGCCCAGCATTAAATTCTTAGGTGTTAAACATCCTAATTGGAGTGGAATATATAATGTTATATTTGCAAGGATGCCAACCTTTTTTCTTTTTTCTTTTTTTTCATTAATGAGCTCTGTGTACTGACCTTAGTAGATACTTTCTGTCTAAAAATAAAGGACGGTCCTCGAATGGAACAATTTTAAACAGCAAAATAATATCTAAGTTCTCTTCGGTTACTCTTTAATAAAGACTAAATGCAACACATAGGTTGTGGAGAATTTTCAGAGAATACACAGTGCTTTAAAGAATGTAAAAGATGTGGTGGGAGGCCAAGATTTGGCGATACAGATGCTTGTGTCTTAACAGATCTCCTCATTTATATTTCCCAGGTTCCCAGGGCAACCCGCCATCCCTGGGGAGGGCCCTGCTGGCTCCAAACTGTACTCAGCACAGGCTAGTGAATCAGAATGGTGGGTGCTGGATTTTGATGTTTCTCTTCTGGCTCACTATACTCCAAGGACTTCACAATGGTCAAACAAGACTCCCCATCACTTTGAAGAAGGTGTGTGGTGGCCTTTGAGAACCTCTCTAAAAGATGCATGAAGCTCAGTTTATATATCTCAAGACAGGTAGAGATTAAGGCTTCATTAATTTTAGTGACAAAAACCAACACCCATGATAGCCAGAGGGGTCAGTCTCTGCGCTAATGAAGTTTATATTTGGTATGATGGGCCATCCCTAGTGTGTGTTCTTTGTGGTTAATAATAGTCTTTGTTTAGTAGTCACTTCCCTCGGAGGGAATGCTAATGTAATATTCAGTGAGTTTTCTGCTGCTGGCTGGGAATTATCAATAGGTCATAAATAAGCTACCACCACACAGGAAAGACAATAAAATTATATATATACTCCTACTACCTCCAATTACAGTGAGAGCAACAATTATAAGGTTGTACTCCTACAACCACCCTAGGGAGAAAATGAGAGGAAAATGTTCCATTAGCCTGAAGAAGAGAGCACAGCACACCTCCAGCGGGGTTTCATCGCCGTCAGCGCCTGCGGTGTGCCCCAGCACGCGAGGGACGCTTGAGACACAGGCTAACAGTTAAACTTTCTGACAATTGGCCCGACAATGTATGTTCCCTGAACCTGAAGGAGACATTTTAAAGAAGCACATTTATATTTTCTTCACTTCTTCCCTATGAAATTTGAGTGAGTCCTTTCCTTGTAGAAACAACCTGAGTTAAGACCAAAAGTTTATTTGGCACATAACTCTAAAGTACGTTTGGCAGGCTTGCTGGAAGGCACACATCAACTGAGTGGCACTGTGAGAGAAAGGGAGGGCTAAGAAAGATGAAAGCAGAGAAATGTTCTCACCAACCTAATTAGGGAAAGGATTAATTGGGTTAAAGTGAGTGATCAGTTTTGTTGTACCTGTGCTAGGGAGGAGACCACAAGAGAAAAAAAGTACCTGTGAGGGCCCTCCCCGCAACGACCAAAATATGAGGTTTGCCTCCCGGAAGCCACTGTGTTAGAGGGAGGAGAGTTTTCCTGAAATGGAGGACCCTGTGCTCTGATCCTGGCCCCACAACTTAATCTTGTCAAGCTCGAATTTTCTTCTTCTGCAAAACGGAGGCACCAAACCTCCATGGGCTATTGGGAGGATTAAAGAGAAAGTGGCTAGGGACTGATCGATGGATGGAAAGTGCTGAACAAATGTTAGTTTTTATTATCTACATTCAGAATCAACCTAGAACATTATGAATTTGTACAGAGAGATAAATGGTGGAAGTAAATATTTATGTGATAATGAATACTCTCACAATTTTCTTCTGGAGACTAGGATTTAAACTTTACTTAGGTGATAGACAGTGAAAAGTCACTTGCTTTCATCTCTATCTAACAAGTAAAAGATATTTGTGTAATTTGAAGATGTCTGAGCTGCTCTACAAATTATCTGTAAATATATGGTTAAGTGTGGGCATATAATGGGTTCTCCCCTACCCCACTCCCCATTATTCAGAGCACAAGGAGCTTTTGTTTAGTTGTTTCACCCAATGAAGCAAAATACTATTGATCTTGATCCTGTCAGTCAGTTCCTGTGCACCAGTCGGCCCAGTACCTCTGGGTCGGGACTGGTTCAGCCAAGAGCCCTCTCTGCCCGTGCCTGGAGTTCACGCCTCCCGGAATTGGACAACTTCTCAGTTTAAGCCCTCAAAACACCCTAGAGGGGTTTCCTGTATTGCAAATATCCAACCTCTGACTTCCAATACATCACTGATAGAAAGCTGAAAAGGGAAAATGACAAGTGCAGTAGACCACGTTATTGAGAAAGAGTATTCCCTAGGATACAGGGTTGCGAGCATTAGCATGCTCTGTCTGATTTTGCTCGTGTGTCAGAGGTTGGTTTGCAACTGCAGTTACGCTTTAGGTGTTTTGTGGAATTACTGAAGTTGTTTTTGTATCATTTAGTTTGTATCCAGATAAGCAGTTTGAGAAGCAGAAGTACTTCTCAGTTACACCTTTACCTGTTCTTGTGACTCCTGCCGTCCTTGTGTCACACAAGGACCACTTCTCTTACCTGGTGTGGATACTACTTTTCACAGCACTTGGTGCTCTTTTCCTGATTACCAGAAGGTTCAGTTTTGCCCCCGTCATGCCCCTCATTCTGTGACAATTATGCATTGTGTTGTAAAAATCGTACTCCCTTCCACCCTCCCAAATGCCTCATCCTTCATCCTTTTCTTTCTTCTTCTTAAAAAAAAAAACAAACCAAAACAAAACTCCTAAGAATTTATCACCACCTGGAAAACTACATCTTTTACTGTTACAACTTTGTTAAATTAGCATTTGTTAAGAAGAGCCCCAGGATGTAGGATGGTGAGCGGAAGGTTCAACAAAAGGCCACAAGGGAAAGTGACATCGAGAAGTTTATTACTCACGGTCCTCGAGGAGGTACACGGAGTGCCTTGAGAGGTCACGGGGCGGGGGTGGGTAGAGGACAGGGCAGGGCGCAGGTAGTGGGCAGCGGAACCTGGAGCCCGTCTTTACTGGGGTCCACGAGTGGAGTGCTTTGGGGGTCCTGGGCTAAGGTCTGATAGGTCGATTGACACCAAAAAGAGTGGGGTTTTGATAAGCTCCACGGGGCTGTTGAGAGAGTCATAGAAAGAATTTAGATTTGCCTGGGACTCTGGGCTGTGATCCAGGGCATGCACGTAAGGAACGGGCCAGCCAGTGTCAGTCAAGTCTTCTGCAGGTTGCTCGGCCACACCAAATGGATGCCCCGGCCGCAATATGATGCAGTATTTTAGCTAAACACTCAACACTTTTTGTATTATGTCTTTATTTTTTATCTCCCTGTACATAGCATAAGCTCCGTGGGGACAGAGTATTTTACCTTATTCATTGCTGAATCCCCAGTCTCTAGAATAATGCCAAACATAGCAGATGCTTAATCAATAGGTGTTAAATTAAGGAAGAATCTGTGGATAGAAAATTTATCCAAATCTGTGCGCGTGTGACCCAACCAGGAAAATTCTATAAGAGAAAGACTTTTATACTTCCACAGCGTCCTAACCATGAGCCCTGAAATCATTCTCACCACCATCATTTTTTCCTATTATTAATAATTTGTCTCCTCTCTTTCCCAAAATTACATGGCTATCCACGATAAAATTTAGTTTATGTAACATTTAGTTTATGTATATACATAATAGAAGCAAAGAAGGTGAAAGGGACCTCAGAGGTCATCCAAGCATCTTGCCTTGTTCCCACATTTTTCAGCTGAGGAAATCGACAGTAAACAATGTAGTCGTTGTGATTGTGTAGCTGCCAACACTGCCTGAATCTGGGGGGTTTTGTTTTAGTTTTAGGATAGAAGTTTTGCGGCCTTATAAAAAGATTTGGAAAACTGTCCTTATCAGGATAGAAGCTCCCATAAGCTCATGAGCCCTAATTTCCCATTTGTAATCATGAGGTAATCATGTGGGCTCAGTCACTCTATCAGGGTGGACCACATGAGTGAGGAGATGTGTGGTAATCTGAGTCGCAGTGCAGAGGCCCTATAACCCAAATACAGAATCCTCCGAATGTCAGAATTGCACCGTTGGCATTTGTGCTAAGCTTTACTCACCCTGCAATCCTCTTTGAAAAGCAAATCCCCTGAACGGTGAGACACAGATTCCTAATACTTTGGTGGCGACATAGAAGCTTCAAAGGGACCCCAGAAATCTAGGACCACAGGAGCACTGAGATTCTAGGTTTGGGGAAGGAACAGAGTGGGAAGTAGGAATGTGCTCAAAGGTGAAGCAGAAATGCTGAGGGTCCACTGCCTACTTACACCCAGCTCTGAGTTTCCTCTCCAGTTAAGTGATTAAAAAAAAAAGTCTTGATAGTGTAAATAGTGGGATATAGTGCAGAACTAATCATGTTGTATAACAGCACTGGGACACCGTCACAGGATTATTTAACAATTGTTAACTTCACTAATAGAGAGCATGCTCAGATCTCCTAGCTGACCACTGATGAATTTATAAAGTGAGCTTTGAGATGGGTGAGGGACAGTTCTGCATGTTTTCTGCAGCTGTAGCTGGTGTAAAACAAAGCAGGTTTTGTGGGTAGAGATGAAATTAGAGTAGGTAGGCAGTGCTGTGTTGAGGGCAGGGTGGTCCCTCCTGATGATGTCAGCAATAAGGGGATGCACTGTCTGTAGAGAAGCTAAGCACAGGAATGAAACTAACCAAAAGCGGGTCTGCTTTTCATTATCGTCATGTGCCAACAATTCTAAACAATGCACTGATGAAACAATCCTTTTCCAAACTATCTCTTTTTAGTCTAAATTCTAAGCAATTACTGTAGCTATTGTTGAGTTGAAGTAAAAATATATGAAAATTTCAAATCAGCACATTTTGATAACTTCTTTTTTTTTTAAAGACTTTATTATTTATTTATTTATTTCTAGACAGAAGGGAAGGAAGTGAGAGAGGGAGAGAGGGAAACATCAGTGTGTGGTTGCCTCTCACGCACCCCCTACTGGGGACCTGGCCCACAACCCAGGCATGTGCCCTGGTTGGGAAATTGAACTGATGACCCTTTGGCTCGCAGGCCGACACTCAATCCACTGAGCTATACCAGCCGGGGCTGACAACTCATCCTTTCATAAACCTTGCATCCTGCATGTAAGTTAATTTGGGGAATTCCCAGTTACACCCTTATTCCCTACACTTGGACTTAGCTACACCCATTTCTTTCCAGAGTAATTATGACGGCAGATTGTTGAAGCTTGCTTGCTTTGAAGTAATTTATATCTCCAAACTTTGTGGTACTACATAATCCTATGTTTAAAGGGTTTATTTGAGATTAACAATTTAGCACAGTGATTTGAAAGATGAAGATACAGAACATGAGTTACTTTGATTTGGTCGTTCTGTTTTTATTATGTGCAGTTTTTATTACAATAGTGAAATAGCATGATAACTTTGAGCTATAATGTTTTTGTTTGAGAGGTGTAAATTTTATTGAAAACCTCAAATCTTTTACTAAGTTTGATATTTTATTGTTAATTATTTGTTTTAAACTAAAGTGTAACTCAAGAAAATAGAATGTTTGGTCAGGGTACAATTTGTTGTCTAAATCGTGCCTTTCGTAGGTATCTTAGTTTTATTAAAGTTTACCTCTCAGTGACTGGAATATTATTATGCATTACTGTGACAGACCAATGTTAGGTATAAATCTGTCCCCTTTTAAAAATACACTTATGTAATTTAAAAGTATTAGTATATTATTCTTTATTTGTTCTGTAATAAATAATTTTATTTTGCATTTTATGGGCATGATTATTATGATATATGAAAGACAATTTTCATTATCAGCACTCCTTTTCTGGGTATCATTCTTATTCCTTTCATGATTATTCCTGAAAATAATTTTGTCGTATGGAGGTAATGGGTGTTAAAAACAATCCACTCTGGCCCTGGCTGGTGTGGCTCAGTGGATCGAGCGCCGGACTGAGAACCAAAGCGTCGCAGGTTTGATTCCCAGCCTACAGTACATGCCTGGGTTGGAGGCCAGGTCCCCAGCAGGGGGTCGCGGGAGAGGCAACCACACATTGATGTTTCTTTCCTCTTTCGCCTTCCCTTTCCCTCTCTAAAAAATAAATAAATAAAATCTTAAAAAAAATTAATCCACTCTGGGCGTCAAATACTCCTGGTATGCCGTTAATATCTATGGCACTGAGGTCTTCTAGGTTCTGTAGTAACTAGTTGCAGCATTGCAAACATACTTGCACTTTGGTTGATTTCTAGTAATTACAAAGCCAGCAATGGGCTATATAACAACAATTTGAATTCCATTTTAAACTCCATTGCAGATAAGAATTCTTATTATTGTAATTACTTTGTCTTTCCTGGTTAAATTAATGTTCAGTTATTGGGGTTGCTGTGCAATATGTGATATTATTTTACCTACTGTGTGTTCAAAGCAGTCTTGTCACAGTAACAGCATGCTAGCATGGAAAGGCTTATAACAAATAGGTAAATACATGTCTTTTGTGCATTAAAAGGGGGTAATTATGTCAGCCTTACTGCATTTGTTGGTGAATAGCTAAAAATAATAGAAGTAAAAATGTCAGGAAATTTTAACATTAAATACAAATCATCACAAGAGTGTCATAAGCATGAGAGTGATCTATCAAACACGATTTTTGTTTCTTTTGATAGAGAACCCAAATTAGAATATAAAAACACAAGCACAAATACTCTTTTATTTTCCTTTCATTTTAAGGAGTCCCAAACCTATATACCACAGGTACAATTGCTGTAATTTTCTTGTCAAAGTAGACTTTTGTTGTAAAGGATCCCCAAATTATTATTTTCATTTAAAAATTTATCTTTATGCTTTATACAAAAAAATAAATCCTGATATTGAAAATACTTTGGCTTCTTAGAAACATGTAGGATTTCTGTATGAGTTGTGCCTATTATTGAGTCATTTGAAAACAAATACACTAGACCTTGCAACTGAGCTTCAAAGTATTCTCTTTGATTAACTACACACTTACTCCATGATTCAGTCCTCGTGTTAATTTTTTCTGGGAATTCCTTTTTCTTTGTGAATGACCTTCAAACCATGTGGCATATTCTTCAAAATATTTGATTTCTTAAAATTGAGATGGTTGATTAAGCTCAGTAAACTGGTTTTTATTTAAAAAGAAGAGGCAATCATAAGGTTCATTTTTCTTCTGTAGCTTCTAAGTTAGCTCTGAAGGCTTTTGCAAAGGGAAGTCCCCTAAATATTTCCTAGTTATGATGGCTTCACAAGAATTATCTGTAGAGACTAATTCGAAAGATTATATCTTTTTGATTACATGAATTGGTACAATTGCTAATGATGTTAGTGCCATTTAAAAAATAGTCAAATGGCCCTGGCTGGTGTAGCTCAGTGGATTGAGCACTGGTCTCTGAATCAAATGGTTGCTGGTTTGATTCCCCAGTCAGGCCACATGCCTGGGTTGCGGGCCAGGTTCCCAGTAGGGGATGCATGAGAGGCAACCTCACATTAATGTTTCTCTCCCTCTCTTTCTCCCTCCCTCCTCTCTCTCTAAAAATAAATAAATAAAATCTTTTAAAAAATAGTCAATGGTTTCTAATGGCATTTGATATAAAGCAATGATTGGTAGCATAAGTAAGTTAGCTGTGTTTGAACGAGAATGAAATGTTTAAAGTTAGAAGTCACCAGGGAACTGTCTGACTTAATCAGTTTTGGAATATTAAATTTTCTCCAGTCTTTGTCTCTTAAATTTTGCCTAGAATATTATCAGTGGTGAACTAGTTATACTATTTTGCATATATAATTATTCTTAACCTTATTCCAAAAATGATTTGAGGAAACTAACAATAAAAGATATAGTAGTATAACATTAATAAAGATCAGTATAACAGAATAGTATAGTACAGTAGAATACAGCAGAATAAAAAAATAAATTGAAGCAAAGGGAAAACAGAATAATAAAATGAATGCAATACAAAGATAATAACCAAAAATGTATTAAGAGAGCTCTGGAAAAGGTCAAATAAAGGTCAAAATTTCAGCTCTCAGCTTTTAGTTACCAAAGCAGAGAGGAAAATTACCTGTCACAAGAGTTCTTTTTTTGTGTGTGTGTATGTGTGTGAGAGAAGTAGTGGGGCTGGTTAGCACAAATAGATACAAATCTAAACCCAACTTTGCCATTAACACCAATTCTTAATTTCTCTGTGTTGCAGTAAATGTGGGAATTTAATATTTCTCTTTTCCCCATTTTACTATCACATTACAAAAAAAAATGGAGTGTAAATAATTGGGACCTACTACCAGTTCCTAAGTCTTTAAAAAATAAAGACAGCTGATATCTTATTTGAGGTGGAATTAAAGGAAGTGAAGGAGAATCACCTATGTCCTACTCGCTTTATTTGTGCTGTGCCATTTCATTCATATACATCTTATGAAGTAAGATTCCTATTTTACAAATGAGGATCCTGGACCCAAGATTTACTTAAACAGATATAGCATTTGAACTGTGTCTGCCCAACCCCAAACACAGAGTATATTTTCCACTGATGCTGCTGCTTATTAATCCCTCCAAGGGTTTTACTGAAAAACTGTCTTAAGTAGCACAATGAAGTTATTCCTATTTCAGATTCTCTAAGCATCAATCTTTGACTTTCAAAAAGCCCAAGATAACTTTTGTGCACTTACTTGAGTTTCAACATATCAGCCATATAGCACCTGAACTATTATTACTCAATAGTTTTGTGTATTTATTTTTAAATTTAAGAAGGAAATTTTATCACTATTAAAAGTGTACAACCAGTGTGTCTGCTAGGAATAAAATGAAGTATAAAAAGAAATAACTATTAATAGACCCATGCAGCCCTTAGAAAGCTCTCAGGCACCACCGACTGGGCAGGTGTAGAACTGGGAATTTGTATGCTTCTCCCCTCAACCTGCACCCTTGGGTTTAGGGGTCTGGTCTATGGCAGGAGTTTCCTGAGGGTCAGAGAGTCTTGGTGTTGCAGCAGAGACTCAGCCTAGGGAAGGTGGAGGAATATGCCCACCTCTCCTAGAAAACTGCAGCTGCAGTTTAGGCTACTTTATTCAATAAAGCTAATTTGGGAAAGAGGCTGATAGAATAAATCAAAACAAAATGTCTTTATTCTATGCGAACAAATTATTTTCATTTCTTTTCAGCATTACTAACATTTAAGTGCCCTTGTTCTAAAACTTCTGATTTCTAGGAAGGTTAATTTGACAACTCAAATAATGTTTCTTTAAATAAATAAATCAAGCAATCTGACACTTAAAAAATATTGGGTTGGGACAGTTTTTCTGTAAAATAAGGCAAATTTTTCTTTTAAAATTTTTTAAAAATATATTTTATTATTACATTGTCCCGATTTTTCCCCCATCCCCTCCAGCAACCTCCCGGCCCCCTTAGTTCATGTCCATGGGCCACACATATAAGTTCTTTGGCTCCCCCATTTCCTATACTGTTCTTAAAATCCCCATCTATTTTGTACCTACCAATTTATGCTTCTTAATCCTACACCTTTTCCCCCATTCTCTCCCTTCCCCCTCCCAATCTGATAAGCCTCCAAATGATCTCCATATCTATGATTCTGTTCCTGTTCTGCTTGTTTGCTTAGTTTGTTATTTAGATTCAATTATTGATAGTTGTGAATTCATTGCCTTTTTAATGTTCATCATTTCGATCATTTTAAAAAAAATATAATTCCCTTTAGCATTGCATATAATAATGGCTTGGTGATGATGAACTCCTTTAGTTTTATCTTGGGTGGGAAGTACTTTATCTGACTTTTAATTCTAAATGATAGCTTTGCTGGATAGAGTAATCTTGGTTATAGGTCCTTGCTTTTCATCATTTTGAATTCTTCTTGCCAGTCCCTTCTTGCCTGCAAAGTTTCTTTTGAGAAATCAGCTGATAGTCCTATGGGAACTCCTTTATAGGTAACTCTGCTTTTCTCTTGCTGTTTTTAAGATTCTCTTTATCTTTTACCTTTGGCATTTTAATTATGATATGTCTTGGTGTGGGCCTCTTTGCATCCATCCTGTTTGGGACTCTGTGCTTCCTGGACTTGTATGTCTATTTTCTTCATCAAATTAGGAAAGTTTTCATTCATTATTTTTTCAAATAAGTCTTCAATTTCTTGCTCTTCTTCTTCTCCTTCTGGCATCGCTATGATTCAGATGTTCATCCATTTGAAGTTGTCCCAGAGGCTCGTTAGCCTTTCCTCCTGTTTTCGAATTCTTGTTTCTTGCTGTTCTGATTGCTTTTTTCCTTCCTTGTGTTCCAAATCACTGATTTGATTCTTGGCTTCATCCCCTCCACTGTTAGTTCCTTGTAGGTTTTTCTTTTCTTTTCTTTTTTAAAAAAGATTTTATTTATTTTTAGAAACAGGGGAAGGGACAGAGAAAGAGGAGGAGAGGAACATTGATGTGCAAGAGGTACATCGATTGGTTACCTCTTGCTCGCCCCCCAACTGGGACCTGGCCTGCAACCCAGGCAGGAGCCCTGACTGGGAATTAAACCAGCAACCTTTGGGTTCACAGGCCAGTAGTCAATCCACTGAGTCACACCAGCCAGGGCAGATTTTTCTTTTTTTCACTTAGTGCAACCTTTATTTCTGCCTGGGTCTTTTTTATGCTGTCACAGTACCCAGTGAGTTATTGGGGCATCCTGATAAGAAGTGTTTTGAACTCTGCACCTGATAGGTTGCTTATCTCCATTTTATTTAGTTCTTTTTCTGGTGTTTTGTTTTATTCTTTCATTTGGGCCATATTTCTTTGTTTCCTCATTTTGGTAGCCTCCCAGTGTTTGTTTCTGTGTATTAGGCAGAGTTGCTTTGACTTCTTATCTTAGTTGTATGATCTATTGTAAAAAAGCACACCTGTTAAGTTGTATGTGGGAGACTTAGGTAATGGCCAAGGCTGGGCAACCTGTGTCACCACTCTGTGACTCTGTGTGAGGGAGGGCTCAGAGAGGGGACAATGCCACTGCCTGGTCTCTGGAGTTTTTGGCACTTGCCCTGTTGCCAGTTACTTCAATTTCTCCACATATGCCACTGGTACCCTTCCAGCTGTTGCCCTGGTGCTGAATCCCAGAGGGGGTGGGTCTGTGTGAGCACTAAGTTGGTTGTGAGGTCTTTAAGAGGAGTCTCTTGAGAATCCCGCAGGTCTTTCCACTGCTCTGCCCCACCCCCACTGGTTTTTATAGCCAGAAGTTATGGGGACTTATCTTCCTGGCACTAGAATCCTGGGCTGGGTGGTCTGGTCTGGGGATGGGATCCCTCGCTCCTGAGGTATCCCTACCAATTTTTATCTACCACACGTGGATGTGGGATTGCGTCTTTCATGTCTCAAGTGTTGCTCTGCATCTCCATGCCTCTCCACCTCTCCATGCCTCTGCCCCTCCTACTTGTCTGGATGAATGTGGCTTCTTTAAATCCTTGGTTGTAGGACTTTCATACAGCTTGATATTCTGACAATTCTGGGTGATATTTATTTTGTAGTCTAGGTGTAATTTTTGCTGTAGTTGTGCAGGGATTTGAGGTGTTTTTTACCTATGCCTCCATTTCGATTAGAAGTCTGAAAGACGCATTTTTAATTTCCACTAATAACTTTATTGATTGGATATTTTGAGTGTATGTGCTATCTCCCACATGGTATAATGTTGATTGTTCTCAACAAAGGTCTCCATTTGATTGCTATCAACTTCAACTGGCCTACCTGACTGTAACCATCATCGGGTGAGAAATCCCCAGCACAAAACTTTGCAAATCACTTTTGACATATTCGATCGGTCACAGCACCTTCTCCATATACTGCATAAATCTTTGATTCAGTTGCATTTTTACCTTTCTTGAAACAATAAAGCATAATATGCCAAAAATGTTGTATATTTTCTTCCATCTTCAATATTAAAATGGTTACACAAAAATTCACCAATTTTGATGTTTTAAAATACATGCTGATATGCAAGTTGTCACAATACAACCTAACAAAATTGTTTCGAATGAAGTTAAAGACAACTACCATATTTGCAATGTATAACATGCTCCCATGTATCATAAGCACCCATGTTTTTGGCCCAAACTTTCAGGAAAAAAATATTTTGTTTTAATTTTTTAATCCAATTATTTATTTATATTTAGAAACAAAACCAATTATCATATTCCAGGGTATTGTTTTGCATATGGATATTGCTATTGCTTTCTGGAGTTACACTTTTAATGCATGTGAATAAAAAATTTAAACATTTACATATACGGAATTAGTACTACCCATGTATAATGCGCATCCTTATTTTCCCCTCAAAAATCTGGGCAAATAATTGCACACTATACATGGCAAAATACCATTAAGCACAACTAGAGTCAACTTATGGGAAAAACCAAAGGAACTTTTTGGTCAACCCAGTATGTTGTCAATTAAATCAATAGTTTTGCATCATGTTTGGGAAAAAAAAATTTTCAAGAACATCCAAGTGGTAAACAGCTGGGATATAAAACATTTCTATTATCTTTCAGGTTGTAAATTCTGTGAAAGCAAGCTCTTAATCTTTACATTTTTTCCTAGAGTCTCACACTGTATGTTACATAATAAATGTGTATGTCAGAATTTTATGAATGTATTCATTTCCCTACCAGACATCGAACTCAGGTTTAATCTGTTTTATTCTGTGGTTCACTTGTAGCAATTAGTTACAAGTGGCATAGGTCATATCTCAGACAATATAAAGCCTTCCAGTAGTTGAGCTCTATTAATAGTTTGTGGATTATTACTGCATTTGTTCTATGTTCTGATGAATTTGAGTTCTGTTCAATCCTACTCTTGGCAGAATATGACTTTTTTCAAACCTCATGTGAATTTTGAGTAAATGTCTGTGAATAATGAATTACTAAACTTCAGCAAACTTTTATAGAACAGTCACACCCACTTAATTCTTCAGCTGTTTTAACTCCAAGGACCCATTCAAGCAACAGAGCAGGCATTTTTGCAATATAATGTACTGCTGAAGGTTCATAATTAAGGCCAAAGGATAATTCATATAATTTTGATAAAGGCATAACTAACTATAGGCATTAACAGTTGCATTAAAAGGTCATCCTTTAACTTTGATATTAGGAGGGAATGAATATTGATTGAATACCTATGCACTTACAACTTGCTAACATTCACTGCTCACAATAACCCTATGAAGCTAGGAAGAAAGTGAAGACCACAGAGGATAAGTAATTTATCCAGGACCACCCAGCTTGTAAATTGCAGAGCTGGGATTTGAAATCAGGCCTGTATGACTTCAAAGACTGCATATTTTCTCTATACCACTCTGCCTTTATGGTTAATGGAAATATTCAAAACTAATCACAATTCTGGGATACTGGCAACTTTATTTCATCAGCACTCAGTAATCACTGAAAAGCTGTGGCTTTATGGGGGTACTAGGGGTCTAACATATCAGGTCATATTATATTAAAATCAGGGTCAACTCTGGGAACAGTGTGGGGCTCTCAAGGCTGTTGTCCTGTGAGTTCCAGAAGGGAATTTCTAAGATGGGAGAGCAAATGCTTTAAGGTTCACTGAAGCACAACTGCAAAGAATGTGACCTGTGATGGGGAGCAACTGCAGGCCTCAGCTGCTGCTAGTCTAACAGGTGGAGCCAAAGCTCTTCACAGTGTGTCGGCAGAGCAGTGTCATAGTGCCACGCTGTCTGAATAGTGTCAGAGATGGCAGTCACGGGGTGGAAATCACCTGTGCTTCGTGTGGACTGAATCGCTATTTGCAGAATGGACTTTTTATACACATGTGCAAAACAATCACTTAAACTGATTTATTTTAGGTGGAAAAACCATCTACTTTATTACACAATTAACATTTTGCTCCTTTATTGAATTAAGACTAAGCTTCTATAGTGTTTCTGGTGGCACTGAGAATATGATGTGAAGGTGAATGTTGTCTTCAAAAAGTTCAAAATATTGGCGTGAAAGGTGGAGGAAAGATTTGTAAACGCACATATCTGCATTTTTCTTGTTTTGTACATGTATATATATTCAACTGATTTGAGGTTAAGAAATGTGTTCCAAGGTGGAAGTTCTACCGTATGTGAACTATCCTAAACAAAAATTTACTTTATTAGTTGACTAAGTATAATATATATTAGCATATATGATTATGTAACAGTTCACTTGTCTTATAGTTTCCTCATAAGCCTATTTATACTTATTTTCTTCACCAGTAACAGAAGCAAATCTTATACTAGTATATGCAAATATGCATTTAAAATTAGCAACAAAAGGGGACACAGTGATGGAGTGTATATTTAGCATGTAGGAGTGCTTTCATATTTGTGTATATTAGGTTGGAAATTAAATATGGTAATTACTCTCCTCAGCAATTGATATATAAATACCCAAATCTCAAACACATAGAAGAAAAACATAATACCTTGCATGCTTATTCTTACCACAGAGGATGTTCAGGCCTCTGGCATTCTGCTTGTCAGACTGACTTACGGAGATGTTGCCCCTAGGATGCCCTCTTTCCATTGTCTGCCTGCTGAACTGCAACCATCACCTATTCGGACAATTTTTAATTAACAATGTCTACAATAAGTCTCCCATATTACAATGCTAATACATTTCGGGAGTTAAACCATTCAAAATCAGGTACTATTTTTTTTTCTTTGTTGTCTCTGTCTAGTTCTGGAGTGGCATATAGTAGGAGCACAATAAAAGTTTAACATTATGAGTTTTTATTGACTAAATTAAGGTTTCCATTTCAACTAGATTATTCAGAAGTTTTTAATTCCAAGCCATGCCTTATGTTTGATTGTGCTTGGGCCTTTAAAATTAAATAAAATGGCACATGCTATTTTACTACGTGTGAAGGAAATACATATTATGGGCATGAAGCCCCTGGTATTCACATTAGTTAAAACAGTTCTCTTGGTACTATTAGTTAATAAGCCATAAGCATCACTAATCACTTCTGGTTACTTCCTTAGAAAAGGGGAGTTAGTGGTTTGCTATTTGCTTTATTTTAGAATCAAAAAATTATTTTAGATTATGGACAAAGATTGAAGTTCCTTAAAAATGTTAAATAAAATATTTAAATATAAACTGATATACAGTAACTCATAACTTCTAAATAATGTTAATAAATTCTTTCTAGATTTTAATATGATACTCTAACTATATTATAGAAAGGGTAAATAATAAAGCATCTGGCTAAAAGGTTCTCAAGAGCCTATATATAGCATGGGCTAATAATTTTTGCTATAATAGGTAAGATTTTTAGGCTGAAACATGGAAGACTGACAACTTCACTGTTGGTGACTCTAATAAAATAGTTCTTCAGAATTAGGTAGAGTCCGTAAGAAATTAAAGGATACTGAATTGTAGTCAATAAACACCTGCTAAGAGACCAAGTAAAATATGGTGCTTTAATTCCTGTTAAATTCTATACTTCTCGTAATTCTAAAATATAAGTGAATTATTCATTTTAGACAGGTATAAGCTTATATTCTTTCTGAGTTTTTAATTAACTTTCCCGTACTTTATGATTACTTATTAATTTTTAAATGTCAGATTGGCATGTCTGTTTTCAATTGCTGTCTATTCTCAATTTAGTTTTTATAAAGTAGGTCAAGATAATTGCTCACAAAAGCTCTCTCAATTATATCAAGCTATTTCTCTAATGAGCACATTATATATTCAATTACACAATTCAGTAATTTCACAATTGTTTTTATTTTTTGTTTCATTGTTCAGCTTATTATTTCTTATGCATGCAGTTTTTTGGGGGAAAGTTACATAAAGCATTTGTAAATAACTGGATCGCTTCTCAGCCTTTTAGCTAAGATCAGGTGTGAAAATAACTGGAAGTTATATTCAAGCAAATGAGGTTTTTTAAAAATGGGATACATTTCCTGGAGACAGAAATCTTTAAAAGAGAAAGTATAAAGTTTGATACTTAAATATTTTGAAGATAGTTCACAAACACCTAAATGTCATTTATTTTTCTAAAATATACAAATAACTTATTTTTATGCACTATAATAGTAGGGAGAACAGCAAGCTGGAGATGCAACAAATATTCTTTGAACACTTCAATAAACACAATGTAAACATTCACTTTAATAATGTTTCCTTTGTTAATGCAAAACTGAGTGCATTTTTCCCTTGCCTCTGGCAGAGCTGAGTAGCAACAGCAGAGTGCTGAAAGAATTTTTCAACAGCAATTTGCTTGTTCTAATTTACTTTTCAAGGTTGATGATCAGGATCACTATGTTGCTTGCAAAAAGATCTATTTCCATTAATTTGATCCAATCATTCCTCTTATTCTCATCATATTTAGTTCCCCTGGCAGCTTTGATTGAATCAAAAGTGCCACCAGTGCTTAAGTTCTATAATTTTATATATATAATGAACTATTATATCTTTTAGGAACAAATCTGTTATGCCCATTGAGAAAGATGGGCGCAGAAATGAGTGACTCAGATCTGAAACCTTTGTCCTTTGTCCTTCAAACAGAAATACTTTTTAGTTAGTAGACCTATGCAACAATAATGCCAGAGCATTATCTGCTCAATCCTAATTTTGTTTAAATAAATTCTAAGAAGCTTGTTTTTTTTTAGCTTAAACACAATTATCATTCATCAACAAGATAAAAAATATAGAACCTGTAATTAAAAAATTTTACATGGTGCATATTGAAAAAGTAAGGCTTATTTTAAATGTATTAATATCCTAAGAATGTAATGGGAAGTAATCAAGTTATTCCCCACAGCTTTAATAAATTTAAAAATGGGTAAATTTTCCCAATCCCTTTTCTGTGAGGGACCTTGTATTAGTTCCATTGTGTATAGTTCCAACATTCAAAGAGCCCTAGCTAAGTGATTTGGAAAATTCAATGGTATTACATTCTTCACACTAAACATAGCTATAAAACAGGCTAGGAAAAGAAACTCTTCTTTTAGTCACTGGAAAATTAACAAAGTTAACCATTTAAATAAAACGGATCACATTTATGCAGGTTATGCTTCTAAAAGGGAAAACACAGGGTTTAAAAGTAAATATAGCCATAAATTATCTCTTTATAACCTGCAGAGGGCACTCTAGTCCCTTGAAAGAAAAAGTAAAAATTTTAAGAAGGATAACAATTTTTTATTTTTTATTTTTGTTAAAAGTGTTATCTAAAACATTTTAAAAACAAAACTCATTTAAAATACATTTAAAGAAAACATACGCATTGAGTTTAAACGTTTAATAGATTATTAAAATGTACAAATTTTCACATGTTCTATTGGAAAAACAATTCAGCAGGTGGTTTCTGACAGATCCCAGGGCATCTGTCAATCTGCAAATGCTGTGCATCATAGGTTACCACCACACTGCCAACAATTATGCAGATTAGCCAGGGCCTTTGAGAAATCGACATGGACCTCAGAGTAACTTGCTTATAAGGCAGTAAACTAGTAATACAGATAAGGCCCAGCACTGCTCCTGGCTATATATGGACAGTATTATCATAACCATAAAATGGCTGATGAAAAAAGTCAGAAGCTAAGGGAAAAGCCTTCAGTTTGTAAGAGTTTTAATCATTTTGTAAGAGTGATTTCATGAGTTCTTTGGCAATGTTTATTTCAATGAACCTCCTCATTACTATTAACATTGTGTTTGGAGGGAAGGTATTTAAGTATTTTTTAAATGTTCTTCCTCTGACATGATACTGAAATACTTCCTAAGAATACCCAACAAATCACACAAACATATGTATTATATATATTACATATACATACATGTACATGTTTTATATAGATTCTCTGATGGCATTTTTTAAAAAGATTTTATTTATTTATTTTTAGACAGAAGGGGAGAGAGGGAAGGAGAGAGGGAAAAAGAGGGGGAGAAACATCAATGTGTGGTTGCCTCTCCTGTGCCCCCTACCGGGGACCTGGCCTGAAACCCAGACATATGCCCTCACTGGGAATTGAACCAATGACCCTTCAGTTTGCAAGCCGGCGCTCAATCCACTGAACCACACCAGCCAGGGATCTGATGGCATATTTCAAAATCTATTGCAACATTTTATTACCTAAATATTTACTGCATAGTGAATTATTAAAAATACTAGTATTTTAGCAACATAGCCAGGGGATCCTGCCTTTCCTCTTATTATTTCGATCCTCAATTTCTGTGGTTATGTAACTTACTATCAAAAGATATTTGGAAACAGTTTGGTTACTAAAATGAAACTTGAGAGGCTGGTACCAAGGTAAGTTAGAAACCTACTTCTTTGAGTCATTGTTTCAATTTAGAAATTGGGTCACAAAGACCCTGAGTCAAAAAATGTATAAGAAAAATATTAAAATACATATCTTGTATTGCAAAATGCTACTCAAATAATGGACAATTATAAAGTATTTAAAAAATGCTTTCTCCATAATAAAAATCACTAATAATAACTTACTATTTAAAAACAAATTTTGTTAAAAATCACTGTTCCTTTTTTAAGGGTCTTGAAGTATGTGAGTAGATTCCCAAATCTGGTATCTTGTAAGATAAATATCGACACTGATAAGTTTTTAAACATGAATTTTTTGAGAAGCCCTAGCATGGAACAAATCTTAAAATTTTATTCTTAACGTGTTGTGCAAAATTCCATAGAATAGTTCAAAGTTTCGAAGATATGGGAGAGGTACACAGTTAAATGAAAAGAAGGCAGAAGAATGTAAACAGTACTGTGGAAAATGGTTATTCTGATAATTTAATTCTTAAAAGTATTTCTGTAAAGGCATCATTTACCTTTATGAATAAAAATCTTCATTCTGAAAATGAATGCAATTATTCTTAAGTTGGGAACATAAGTTGTTTTCCTTAAGACAGAACTAAGTTAACAAATAAAACTCTGAAATTAGAAGTCTTAAGATGAGTAATTGAGTATTCCATGTTTTCCCCAATTGGCCTTACCACATAGCATGACATTTTTTAATGGAGAGGGGGAAGAAATCATGCAGTCTAATAAAACAGCATTTTTCTCGACCTAAGTTGTAGCCAATGCTTTGATTTTAGGTTATCTTAGGGCTGATAAGTATATACTCCCAGTACATGCATCAAAACCAGAAAATATACTTAAAATGTAATGTTTATTTCTTCTTTCTTCAAAGCCTATGTTTCCTAAAATCACTGTTAGGCAAAGCAAAAAGAAGTGTTTGTTCTATTACGTAAGAAATAAACTTCATTTGGTATTCAATTGACTTTCTAACTTAGCAGACAGGACTTTACATCTTCAAATACTGAAAATAAATTGCATTCTTGGCCCTTGCTTTAAAAGGTTAGAGAGAATAAATGCACACCCTGGTAGTGTTCTAGTGATCTCCCTAATCTCAGTTGCACTTTGTCAGAACGAGGTAACTGGTAGTTAAGTGAAATACCCTAGATCAAAGGGGGATTAATCACCAACTGAATCCTTGCTGAATAAACCTGTCATTCAAGAAAATTATTTCCACTGAACTTAGCAGAGGATTGAAGGTATTTGCATAACAGGGACCAACGTACTTCAGCCAGGTTAAAAGGTTCAGAATTCATCCTATGTTTAGCTTTTTGCCTCCTTTTCCTTTCAGCAGCCTGGTACAATGGTTTCTAATCTGATAATACAGCTAACTATCTAAATGATGTCAGAACAGGAAAGTATTGCAAAGTTTGGATGAGGGATGGATCAATTTCACTTTCAGTAACTCCTAAATCTGATTTGTTGGAATTTAAGATGTAATCCTAAAAAAGTCCCTTAAACCTGAGGACTGTTTATTAACATCCCTTTTCTGACCTTTGTCTTAGAAACAACCGTTCTGCCGTGGCGGCGGTCCCTGCGGAGGCTCTGGATGAAAGCCCAGCCCACCTACCTCCCAGGGGTGGTGCAGGAGTCTATGCCTGTCTACAGAGTGGTCTGAAATACTATAATAAAAATATTAGTTGTTATTATTATGTATAAAATTGTGCTTCCATACAATATATAAACTCACAATAATTTAACTCATAAATATTTAGTTGGTATAAAAATACTTAAGTTTTATCAAACTAATGTTTAATCAAGAAAACGATTTTAAACAAATAATTCTCTTAAGAACTCCTGACAAGGTTATCTACTTCAAGTCTGATATGTAAACCAATTATTTAAAAAAGTAAAAAAAACCCACCCCTGTAAGAGTGTTGCTGGCTTTGGAAATTTTAAAAAATATTGTTTAGAAAGGGTTTTATGAAAATCATGAACCATTTTTCTGAAGCACTTTTTCAGAAATGTAACACTTTTTGTACCTTTTGGGTCTACTGAAGAATAATTACCTATATGATAGACATCATATTTCATAATCATATTTTGGTACTAAAAGGGAATTTAGCAATTTTGCATCTAGAGTAGGTGTGACACCATCCAAATCTGTGGAAGTAGGTGCTCATATTCACTGCAAATGCAAAGCACCTTTCAAGTTAAAAGATGCAGAGAATAGTTATCAAAGAAAATAAATAAAATCCATAGTGAGATAATTTTTTAGAAAATGATTGAAGTTTTAACCCAAGAAAGGACTCTTAGAGTGTCTTATAGCTTAGAATAAGAGCATGCCAATCACGATTAAGCTTCTGGAGTCGGAATCCCTTTGAAATGCAGCTGTTTCTTCTTTAATTGTGGCAGTGGACTCTCAAGAAAAGAAAGGTCCAGCCTTAAAGATGAGTAAGGAATACAAAATAGCTCAGGATTAGTTGTGGGGTTCAAAGGTCACTAATTACACTAAGGAGTTCCCAGACACAGGGAAAACATTAAATAGGTCACCTACCAAATGGGAAATAGACTTTGTCTTCAGAAATTATCCTGAAGTGACAGGTTTCTAGACAAAATCAAAAGCATCACAATGTGTCCAGCAGATCTTAACAGGATAAAAACATGAGTTGGTTTTAGTTCTGTAGTATGATGCTAGGGTGGAATGGCAACAGATGGCATCAGGCTGCCCATGGCCCATACTCTTTTCCAGTGCTCCCTAGATTTTCTTCAGGTTTCTAGAAATGTCAAATCAAAGATTCACTGGTTTTTCTGATTGCTTATAAAGAAAGATTTCCCTAGGGGATCATTACACCAAATCTCTGACTCCACACTAGATAAATGCCTCTTGCCTATTTTAGTGTGCTTTGCTAAACATTTATACAATCACGATGCCCAAATGGCTCCATTAATATTTACATAAGTTAAATGTTAAGCTTTCCTTGAGTTTAAGAGAGATCAAATAACTTAGGGGGAATAATTTTTTTATTCTTTTCAAAGAAAGGTTTTTACTACTGATTATCTATGATTAAGCTAGAATAACAAGTTAAAATCCTGGTTGGGCAGTTATTCTATTTCCTTTGTTACTTGGGATAATTTTGAATGGAGAACATTATGCCATGATAATGCCTTGAAGAAAATGAGAGTTTATAATGAGTAGGACTGACTTTAATTTAAAAATCATATTTCAAATCCTAAATTTATTTCCAATATTCCTTCAAACTCTTTTAAATACTCAGTAGCTTTTTCTAAGCTTTTCTTTAGGAGACTCATTAGAAAAGAGAAACCAAGATATAATTTAATTGAATAATAATCTGTAATGTATATTTTTTCATAACACTTCTAATTCTGTTCTGTAAAAAGAAACAACATGAATTAAGTTTTGAGGGTCTTTAGATTTCATCTTTTCTTGAATGGTCACTTAAAGTCCAACTTGACAATGAACTGCTTTAGAAACAGAATGAGACATGTAACTGTCAAGACAGGTAAAGAATAAAGAATATGACTAGATCCTGAGGAAGACAAGAGAATGCTAGCACGAGAGTGAGAATGACAAATTTAAAGAAAATATGCTACATGACTCTTTACTGGAATTTATTCATTAATGAATTTAATAATAATAAAACATGAAAAAAGCACTATTATACTAAATTTATCTTGAAAAACTGGCTGCACACATTAAGTGATCACAAAACATTAACTACATTTATCTTCAGAAGATGTACCACCCCTCTTACTATTCTTGTCGACACCTTAAGCAAATTGCTACTGTGGCAGATTGATAAGCTTACCTGAAAAGTAACTTTAGAACAGAGATAAACACTTTAAGTAGAATTATGCAGATTCCTTGTAAGTCAATTGGATAGTTCTGATTAAGAACAGGTTCCTGTTTAGACAATTCTTCTTTGTTTTCATTGGTTGTTTTTTCAAAAGATTTACAGTTGTTTCTAACATGGTCTCTGATATTCTGTATCAACACAATGTACTAGGAGCTTAGTACTCAGGTTTGGAAGAGCAAGTAATTTTTTTATCCTGCATGTCATGTACAATCCATCAGGAGTGGCTGCCTGCAGCTCTGCACTGAAGAGGAGCCTGAGCCTGTATCCAGAAATCTCAGTGGAGCAAGGGGACTGTGATTGATTAGCCATGTCTGCCACAGGTGCAGGAAGGAACACGTGGCAGGGTGACCTAGGACTAGTCTAAAATAAGCCTGAAATGACTCACTGGTGGTTTATGCTCTAAATCATATCTGAATAAAATCAAAGGGTAACAAGCCTGGAGACATTAGTCTCTAAATTTTTTTTTTAAACTATGTCAGAATAAAAACATCAAAAAAGAGCATTTTTAATAATTAAGTCATTCAATGACTTCTCACAGGTTATATGCATATACATTAAAACAAAAGACTATGGTTTCACATAGGCTATGTTACTATGCGTAAGTCCCATTTAGACGCGAGATAATTACAGTAATAATGATCCGTATGTTATTGGAGCAGGAGCTTTAGAATTCCATATGTAATAGTCAGAAGAAATTAGTTTCCGGTCTGAAAAATAAAAGAAAGAAATGATAAGACTATATTATATTAACAAAAATTCAGTAAATGACTGATACTGTAAAACTGTGGAACAATTATTTCAAGGAAGGTAATACTTTGAAATATTCATTAGATCTTTTATGTTAAATTGTAGAATTATTTTTTTAAAGAGTTTACTTATTATTTTTTTATTTTTAGATAAGGAGGAGGGGAGGGATAAAGAGAGGGAGAGAAACATCAATGTGTGGCTGCCTCCCGCAGGCCCCCCACTGCGGACCTGGCCTGCAACCCAGGCCTGTGCCCTGACTGGGGAATGGAAGCGGCGACCCTTTGGTTCGCAGGCTGACGCTCAAGCCACTGAGCTTTACCAGCTGGGAGAAATGTCCATTTGATTTTATCAAGGCATACTTACAACTTTTACCACTTTAAAAATATGAGTTCATTAAAATATTTAAATAATCCACTTTTAAGCTTATTTATGACAAATTTATGCCAATATCCTTCATTTATACCAAATCTGCGAATTTCTGCCCATCACGTTTTCCCTAACTTCTGTTTCTTATGGACCATTACTTCAAGAACAAAAACATTAAAAAAATTTTTTATTGGCTTCCTTTTTGTAACCTCTTTACCAAGGTCCTGATTCTGATCTTGCAATTATTCCCTACTCACTCAAAGTTTCAGAGATATAAATAAATACCCAACCTTCTAATAATGTTTTAAAAAGACTGCTTCCATGGTTTGTTATAGTTCTGATCAAATTTAAGCTTTTTGCTTTAATAGCTTTGTAGCTTTGGATAAATGACAACCCTCTCTGAACTGAAGTTTTCTGATATACAAAATTACGATAATGCTAATTTGAGATAGATACATGTAAATTTTTATATGCATCACTAAATATCCAATTTTGCCTTTTTTACTTTTCTTCTTCATGCCTTTCTTCATAATGAAAGAATACAGGTAGGATAGCTAGGTTATATTACCTTATCTTTTTTTTCATTTTGGGAACTCAGTAACATTGAGAGTCAACATAACATACTGGGTAAGCAGCCAGGCTCCGAGCTGCTTGGGTCTGATTCCCAGTTCTGCCATTTACTAATTATGTGACCCTTATCTCTGTTCTGTCAGCATCCTCATCTGTAAAATGGGGATAACACTTAATAGGAGGTTGTAAACATTAATGAGTTAACACATATAAAATATTTACAACTGTGCCTGGCATACAGTTAACAATAAATGTTAGCCATTATTATTTAAGTTAACATTTTGCATTTAGTACCTCATATATATAATCTAAAATACTGGTGTTTGAATTTAGACAAAACGACTGGTTTGTCCAAAGTAACATAACTATATTATGCCTTCATATGCACACAAAATGCATTATGAAGACTATTCTGTATACATGCATCTCTTTAAGAGTCCAAAAAAAAAAAAGGTATATGAGAAAACAGGGAAAACCTCAGGGAGGTAAAGAATATGACATAGAATTACATAAAATTTATTATTGCCCTTCACAAGTAATTGTTTAGAATGCTATAGTTCTGAGTTCTATAATTCTTTTGAAAATTTCAAGAAATCCTGTCCTATCTTTCCTAAGGACCCAAACTGTTAGCTTAAAAAAACTTACCTAAATACAATAGTTTTACTCTCCTTAATATATGAGGTAAATGATTTCTGCTTACATTTAGCTTACTCTACCTCATTCTAGCTACTTTTCTGTTCTGTCACATGTGTATTTGATTTGAATTAAATAATTTTGAATTCATTTATAAATTACTTTTTGTCTTCCTAAATTTTCATATAGACTACATACATATTTTGTTACAATCGACAAATTCACCAAAAGCAGGAAGCCCTTCTATTGCCTACCTATTTGTAAAATAGAGAAGGTACTAAATAGTGCTCATTGACTACAACATTTGCTAGAAGTAGTTAAAATTGTAAATAATCATATGTAGCATTTATTGAATTAATGCTACGTGCCAAGCATCATGCTCAGTGCCTGGTCAATATAATTTTACTTAAACCTCATGACAATCCTAAGGTAAATAATACTCTTATTTCCATTTTACAGATGAGGCAACTTTGAGAAGTTCACTAACTTGCCTAAAATCACAGATAACAAACTGTCTAAGTGAGACTTAAACCTCTTGCCTGTTCAACACCGAAGCCTGTGAGCCATTCCTACATGAAAGTACATATTACAAACAGAGCAAAATAAATCCAACTTTATACTAAAGCCCAACTCTAAGTCAATCCTTGCTTATCCAGACAATTTTATAAACAGAAGGTAGAGGGCAATGTAAAGTACACAAACTGTTACATGAAATAGAATCACATCAACATTTTTATAAATGGGATTACTCTCTGATCTCTTTCTGTTACATTTTAATTTTACCTTAGGTAAATAACTGCGTAACACCGTTTCAATTCTGTCAAGTTAGTATGAATCTATACAACTTACGTGTACTTATTTTTGGTTTCCCTGATGCAAAAACTTGAACAGAATGCTGATCTGCATAACACCCAGTAAGTGTGTAATCTAAGATCCTAAAACAAAGCTAGAAAAAGAGAAATGTACAAAAATTAAGGTGATTCTTTGGTTAAAAATAATGGTCACATTTTTTCCATTGACACAATTTTAGGAATTTACCTCACACAGTTCACAAAATTAAAATCACAGAATATTAAACCTGAATATTGTGTGTGTGCATATGTACAAACATACACACACTGTTTCCCCTTTGCATCAGGGCCATTTCTTTGTAAGGCTCGCATTCTGAAGTCCTTCACATATACCAGGCCTTTATGAATATGAACTCTAATCCTGCAAGGTATCCCTGCTCTACAAGCGAGGGAACTGAAGCTCAGAGCTCGCATTTGAACTCAGGCCTGGCTGATTACAAAAGATGGTGCCCCTACGGTGTCTGGTGTTCTGCATATTTTTTTCTATCTCTAAGGCTATGTGGTATATTTGGATCGAAATTCTTCTACAGGCAGAAACATATACATATTCTACCAAAACACAAGAATGCAATTACTAAAAGAGAAACACCAGTTTATTTTGGAGTTTAGATGAGATGCTCTACTTAATTTTCCAGAAAGCTGAAATTTAACTTTTATATAACTAAGTTTAGAAATCACCCTTTCTCTCACTTACAAAACCTTTCTAAAATGTAATCCATAGTCCCTGGATTTAATTGATAATGTGGCATAATCAGTATAAATGCTAATTATTATGTTATACTATAACAGCAAGGGCCATGAGTACTGTCTTTGAAAGCAGTGCTGGGTGCCTGGGTCACAATGATAGTCACATTAACTATGAAAGTTCTACAACTTACATGGCTCCAGTCTCCTTTTGCTGTGCTTCTCTTCATCTTTGGGGCTAAAAGCACCTGATTTTGCAATATCCTGATATCTTTTTCTATACTTTTTGTCTCCCATCTCCCTTCTCTGCAAATTTCTCCTATTTCCTAACTTTCTCCTTCTGATTACCAAACTAACTGATCACTTGCAGAAGGTAATTTTCAGACCTTTGACACTTTTTTTTCAAATTACCTCAATAGTAAAGCACTTTGCTTACTTGTTTAGTATTTCTGGATGCTAAAAGTTTTGACAAGGTTCATTTCCACAAAAATAGATATTATATAAATCTATTCACTGAACACAGATATGTAGCAAATACTTTGATTAAACTATAAGTGGTTAGTTGATGGAAATGAATAGAAAAGTCAAAATCTCTACCTTTGAAAGACATACAGTTTAGTAACATCCTACATTTTTTTTCCCTGAAAAATATCTGGAAGCAGGAATTTTTAAAATAATTCTTAAAACTAAGCTTGTGGACATAGTTGAAACTAAGACAGAAGAAACAAGTGTACTTCTGACTTCACCATTTCCCCTAATGCTTTTATGTATAGATTTCGACCTCTCTTCTTTGATACCATTCTATTTAGGTTTTTCTGCTACCTTTTTGATTACCTCTTCAAGTTCCTTCACTGGTTCTTTCAAATTTTCCTCATTTTATCTTTTTCCGATCTTATTTCTACTGACTTGACTACAATATTATCCATGTACGATTCCTAAATCCTATATATAGTTGAGCTCTTTTTTGAGAATCAAATTCTAAGTTTTTAGCTAGTTACTAGGCACTAACACTGGGATATGTTGCTATCAACAGCAACATACATGGTATGAAAACCACTCCTTTTCAACTTTCTCCATATCAGTTTATCTTCTAAGTACTATATTGATCCAGTCACCAAATATTTATGTGGCAGCTATTGGACTAGATGTTGGTAGTAAAACAATGAATGAATGACACTCACATGATCTTTGCTCTCTTGGAGCTTCAATTCTGGTTTAAGTTACACACATTTTATTTTAATTAATTAATTAATTTTAAAATGTAGTATGTATTTCTTTTCTTTCAAAAAAGGCTGTAATTATTTATTTTTGGAGAGGAGAAGCAGGGGAGAAAGAGAGGGAGAGAAATATCACTGTGTGGTTGCCTCTTGCATGTCCCCTACTGGGGACCTGGCCTGCAACCCAGGCATGTGCCCTGGGCTGGGAATAGAACCAGCGACCCTTTGATTTGCAGGCTGGCACTCAATCCACTGAGCCACACCAGACAGGGCTGTTACATACTTTTTAAATCAGTGGCCCCCAACGTTTTTGGCACCAGGGACCAGTTTTTCCATAGTCTGGCAGTGGGAGAGGGGGTAGTACTGGTCCGCAGCCCAGGGGTTGGGGACTCCATTTTAAATAACACCATCTTTGATTTAAAACTGTTTCTTGTCTCTATACTTAATTAGCAACCAAGGCTTTACCTTCATTACAGCTCCTATAGCAGTCTCTCCCTTTCATTCTCTTCCTTTTTCTTTCTGTGATACTATAGGAGCTCAGCATGATTAACTTACTACCTTTCATCCAGAATACTAACAGAGCTAAAAAATAGTGTCTTTGTTTATAGTTATTTTTTCTCTCGCCTTCCTCACATTCTAGATTAATCTTCATAAAGTATCACTTTCTGAAACATCACTCCCCTCTGAAAAAAATTATAATATTTTCTAACAAAGGGATAGAAGTAAGATTCAAGCCCGCTACAATCCAGATTTAACTCTTATCCACCTTTATGTGTTACTATTGTTCCTGGCACTGCTTCTAATCATGCTCTGTTACCCTTCATTCTTATGATTAAGTTATCTCTTTAACTTACACAAATGTTAGTCAATCTTCATGATTTGATATTCATGCTTAGCTGGGCCTCCAAGTTTTGTTTAAATTCCATCTCTACTGTAATGCTTTCCTTGACCATTTTGGTCAGAAGTGCTCACTTTTTCCTTGAAACACCAAAAGCAGTTAGCATTGATCAATTATTGACATGGATCACTGAAAAAACATTCCCAGAGGAAGAGGACTACGTCTTACATTTTTGGTATACAAATCTCAGAGGTGATAATTACAGTTGGGCAGAACTAGACTGAGTTGTTTAGGTCATACTTACGTGTTTCACCTTAAAAGTTTTAAAGTATTAAGTGAAATAGAAAGTGACTAATACTAAGCAAAAAGAATCTCACAAAAATCAACAAAGAATAGCACAGACAAAAAAACACACCCAGAATTTAAAAAACAGTGGCTAGAAAACATTAAAAATCAATTAGATATATGCAATTTAGAAACAAAAGAAAAGTTTTTAATATAATTAGCCACAGAAATATATTTACCTTTAAATATGCTGTACCTCCAATGCAAATGTGGTCAAATGGCTGCTTCTCATGGTTCTTGGCTCCAAAAGTTACAGTTCCAGAAAGACTAATTTCCATTGACTTTGGGAATTTCTGCCCTAAAACAAAAATACACTGATCAAATACCCTTAATTAAATAGATTCTACAGCAAGTGAATGAAAAATAATAAACAAAATCTGACTTACCAATAATCCAGATCAATAAGCTTTTCTCTCGAAATACTTCGAGCTGGCCAAAACTAACTTTGTATTCCACATGTGTGATTGGACCTCTTTAAAAAAGGACACAATAGAAAAAAAATGATCACAAAAAAAAACAATTTTAAGAACTCTAAGTCAAATCTCACTACTGTTACTTGATACAAGAAAAGATAAAAGCATTTCTATATTCAAGTTTGCAGAATAGAGTAGAGCAAATAATATCTCAAAAAAACCCAGAAGCACTATAAACATTTTCGGTGATGACATATATTTCATTATTAATTCTGAAGACATTTTTGGTGATGATATACATTTTATTATTAATTCTAAAGACAACTATAAAGTCATACAGAATATATAAAGTTATATGGACAGACATAACATTAAAACTATGATTTTACTATACATTAGATACCCTTCAAAAAGAACTATGCTGTAGAAGTTTAAGAGTAGACTTACGAGGTGCAGTTGACCCTCAAACAACACAGGTTTCCTACACAGTTCAAATCCGTGTTCTTCAAGGGTCAACCTTTTAAACCCATGGTTGGGATCTGCAGGTGTGGGGGTAAAACTGCGGTTAAGTTTTTGCGGGGTCAAAAGTTATACGTGGAATTTTCCACTGTGCAGGGGTCGGTGGTCCAGCCTTTGATTGTTCAAGGGTCAACTGTAATCTTATGATACGACTGACTTAATTCACCAGATAGTTGATAGTTGGACTTGCCTTGACTTGTATGCAAAGTACAGGGAAATTGCTAGAAACAAAGTCAGGAATAAAATAATCTCTAAGAAAGCTACACTGGTGTAAGTTTACATTTATTAGCAAGTTTAACCAAAAAATAAAGACACATTCAAAGGTAAAGGAATTACTTTTATGACTAGTTTTGGTTCAGAATCAGCATTCATTTGAATGACTAAAAAATCTTAATAATAAGTTAGAAAAACAAAGGTAATTTGTGGTGGGGCAGTGAAAATGTACTAAGGAAGGCAGAAATCATGCCATCATGTTATTTTATTCCTACCTATTGTAAAACGGTATATGAGCTTCACAGAATTCAAAATTATTTTTTACACTTTCATGAAGTTTTAAATTAGCTGTTATTTTTAGTTGTACTCCTTCCTCTTTCATTTGGTAAAAGCCCAAAATTGGTGGGACAGGAACCTGGAAACAAACATAAACAAATTTTTATATAATTCTAAGGTTAATAGGTATAAAATATCAATGGTGACTTGAGAAAAAACTCTTGCAGTAATGTACTCATTATATACAGATATGTATTGAATGACTAATGGGTTACATTAGTTGTTTGGATAATAGATGATGGAGTTATATTTGTTGTAAGTGCAAGAATTCTTCCATCTCTTTCTGTTTTTAGAGATTGGAAAGGTGCCTTACAAAGGTGTGCAGTACATTCGTACATTCTTTTTCTTATTCTTGTTCATCCAGGCTCCCCACTTCCCCTCCTCCAGATTTTATATCCTGCAACATAGAACATGTACTAACACCCTGCCCATAGTTCCTGCTGCTCCATTTGAATATTGTGATTACCCATTACTGACCAGCTCAGCAGTAGCTTATTAAATTGGTTATCAATAATTGATTGAAAGGGAGACATCTGTAGGGTGGAATGAGCGAATCACTATTTCTGATACATATGAAGAAATAGGAAGGACCTAGTTTACAGTATATAACCCAGAGCTGGAGGACACATGCAAGCAGAGAAAGCCAGTTGGAAGAGGAGACTGAGAAACAGCGATGAGACAGTATAGATCTTGAGTACAGAGTGATTTTAATTTTAATTTTCTGATTCTAGTGCCAGTATGGCCTGGGTCTTCTACTTCTTATCCTTGAATAGCAGTGAGATTGTCTCTTGCATTCTCAAAATAAATTCTCTTTATGTAAACTAGCTTAAGTAGGTTTTTCTAAACTATGGATTCACAATTACAAGAGACAGATAGTATAGTAGAAAAGATGTTGGGTTCAAATCTAGGCTCTGCCACTTATCAGTTATATGAGCCTGTGCAAGTCACTTAACTTCTCTGAGACTCTCCTCGCCTGTAAAATGGGGCAAATAATACCTATCTCAAGGGTTTTAAAAGCACTGGAGAAAAATACATGTAAAGTGCCTAGGACAATGTCTGACACACACTAGTTATTAAATAAGCAATAACGAGTTATTAATAATATATTTGTAACCAGCTGCCTAGGATTAGAAAGGTATTTTTAAATGTTCATGGTTCAAACCATGACTAAATCATACCAAGTTCTTTCGTATGATCATGAATTCCTTAGTAGAGAACGTTAAAAAAAAAAAAATCCCACGACTTTGAAAACCATTCAGTTCTGTTACCGACACCAGAGATGAGGCATCCTAGTCAAAGAATTGAAACTTCATTTTTGTCAATAACTGGTAAATAACTCATGAAAAGTTCTCCTTTAGACCAAATGTATGATTTGCAAAGTCTCAACTTTTCTAAGGTTGTTTACCTGGGAAGTGTAGTAGCATAAGTTGAATGACTCTAAAGGTGGGGTGAATGGAAATTTGTAAGGTCCACTAAATGGAGAATCATCCATTGCATCAATGCTACTGGAAGTCAGAATGGCAGAGTCAAGAGAAGTCACACAAGGATGAACTAGAATATCCTGAAGTGGAGATCCATTGGTGGGGAGACTCAAGCTGATTGTAACATTTGGCATGATTCCTTCTAAATCACACTGCAATACAAAAGGAAGCATATTACCAAGATCTTAGAAGCATCAATCTGGGTGAGGCTTTTCTGACTTTATCTGAGTCATTTCCCACAATTTGACTCACCTTTCTCTCAAGGTATTGTTCTCTGTGCTTTCTGTGTTCTCATTAATAGTTCTATCACGCTCTCAGACACCCAGGCCAGAGACCAGGAGAACCTTCCTGGAGCCCTCTGCCTATATTTACAACCCTTAAAAAGCTATTTCAAACCCACTGACTTCTCTCTGTTCCTGTTGCAAACACATTGGTACCGGCCCTTACTGCATCTGTCATAGTCTTCTAAATGTATTTAGATTTGTTTTCCTCTAATCAATCCACCCTCAATCAGTGTCAACGTATTTTAATGAAAAGTAATTCTAATTATATTGGGTCCACATTCAAAACCTTTCAATAGTTTTCTCTCAGATTTCTATTACTTTTAAAGGCTTTCATTTCTTTAATCATTTTTCTACCCTGCAACTAATGCTGTAGACATATTGGATTCTTGAATTTTCTTGAATAAATTATAAAGTCTTATACCTCCACGCTTTTGCATGTCCTATTCCCTCCAGCTACACTCTTCTTTTCTTTTTTAGCCTCAGCTCATTTGATGCTTTGTGCAAGGACTTATGTTCTGTGTTGTCATCTCTAGAGCCTACCTCTGCACTGTAGAGAAGCCCAGGATCTTTTTCCTATGTGGTCTGGGTTAGTTTGCCAATGAGAAGTAAGAGACTTGGACGTTAGAAGGGAAAGGGAAATCAGTATTCTAGGAAGGTCATGGAAGCCAGACTTGACAGCTTCAGAGATCTCTATTTTTCTTAGTATCTCTAGCGTCTAGGACATTGCTATACATTAGAGACAATTAAAATATTTGCTGAATGGACTACTGTTTTCTAATTTAGAAGCCTACCTTTATTTACCATTCTAATATGAACTGTTTCACCTTTTTATGTTTTATCAACTGCTTCACATATGTGTGAATTCAAGAATACATGTGCTATAAAAGGTAAGCACATAGAGAGCAGGCAGGCATATAAACAGTACCATGCATAATTAGTGTCTTATAAAGGTCTTTTGGTGACAGTTAACAGCAAAATCAATCACATTTGAAAATAAAAATGTCAAATAATCTTACTAAAAAACTTTAAAATATTTTAATGTTTCAACTTCTAAACCATTTGCTACTTCACTCTCTACATGTGAACTAGCAAGAACAAAGAAAGTTATGTTTTTAGACAGATATTTATGAAGATTATAAAATAAGCAAATATTAATAGCAAATACTATTAACATTTTAAAATACTCAGTTTATACTTATTAAATTAGCTTCTAACATTCTTACAGGGATCAGAAAATTGCAGCCATTATGGAAACCACGAACAAATTATCCAGTTCCTAGGTATTTTAAAATACCAGGTTCACCAGTCATTAACTATAGAATGAGCACATCTATTCTAGAAGAAATCTGTATTCTGCCCTTTAAACCAATCTGGCATAGCTAAATATGGACTTTTAACTAGAAATTATGAAAACAGAATGGACCTAGGAACTTATTTGATTTTAAAAATCGTAAAAGGAAAAAAAATTATGAATTTTCCCAAGGCACACAGAGAATTAGTGGTGGAATGGGAACTAGAACTTCAGGCCATTGGCTTTCACTTGACTACTAGGACTAAAATAAAATGAAGATAATTACTTCTATTTTTAATAGGCTTCACAATAAAACTCCTTTAAATACTAAGTTTCTGAAGTACTTAAAAGATGTTTGGCTAACACACTACTTATAAGTTTAAAAAGAAACAGTGTGTGGGTTAAGGTACATTCCTACTGTTTTCATTTTTAGAATAGTTTTTCAAAGAAGAAACTTTTCCAACATGATAATTTGTATCAGACAAAGAATAGGAATCAATCCAAAATTCCCAGACACGATAAACTAGGGTCAGCTTATTAATGAACTAAGATGTTTAAACACTATGATATTAATTCATACTAATGATCTATAACATATTCCCTATTTATTGTCAGAGAATGGAAAAAAAACAGAAATGATGAATTTTCCTACTTTTATCTCATAGAACTTGTAAGAAAAAAGGATTAAACTGCTTTAAGACTTACAAATAACATAATCTATGGACACTTCAGTTTTGGAGCGCTTCACAATACTTATTTCTAGTGAACTTAATAACTGCTATGTATTTTTGATCATTACGGAATTGAGTTTAAAAACACTAACTTTTAAATCACTTAAAAAGGTTAAAAGAGAAAAGGAGGACCCAATTTGTTTGCCAGGACTGTTCTACTTCTTTGTTCTTGAAATTTACTTTTATCTATAGAAATTGTATATAACCACTCAATATTAAGTCTGACATATAAAAAGTTTATATTCATAATACAAAGAATAAAGGAAGGTATAAGAAAAATAAAGACATCTGAGAATATTAATATGTACTTGTAAAAATTATACTTGGAGGGTTTTTATTTTGGATCATTATTCAACATGGTACTGATCACTACTAACCGTATTGTTATTTCTATTGTCTTTTCCTATTTTCTAACCAGAGAACCCTATATTAACTCATTGACTTGTTTTAATAAAGCAAGAGCCTTTCAAAATGGTTTTAGGTATTAACTTGAAGGTCTGTCAATTTCAGACCTGCTAGGGAAAATGGAAAATAGATATGGTGCTTTTAAAATATGTTCATAAGTTATTTGACTCTTTTTGAAAGGTGGAGCCTAATTCCAGCCCCCTTGAATATGGACCAGGCTTAGTGACCTGCTTCTAACAGAAAATGGTGGGAGTGATGTTCTCTGACCTCTCAGCCATGGTAATAAAAAATTGCTTCTATTTGTGCCCTGTGTCTGTCTCTTGTCTACTCATTTGATCTACAGGAAACGAGTCATCAAGTTGCGAGGACTTCCTTAGGCAGCTTATTGAGAAGTCCATATGTAATGGAACTAAGGTCTCCAACCATTAATCAGTCATGTGAACACGCCACCTTGCAAGTCTATCTTGCAACCCCAATCAAACCTTTAGGTGACATTGCTCCAGCTGAAATCTTGACTGTGATCTCATGAGAGACTCTACACTAGAAGTTCCAGCTAAGCTGTTCCTGAAATCCTGACCCACAGAAATTATAACGATAATAAATGTACTCTGGTGGAACAACAGGGCAATTCATCACATAGCGATACATAACTAATATAGTTAGTAGAAATGCAAAAGTTAACTTTACTAAATTTGACACCAATCTAACATCTAATGACTGTTTATGATAAAAATCAACAATGTCATATAACAGTGAACACTAAAGTTAGCAAATTTTATTTTCTCCACAGATGTTAAATAGTATGATAAAATAAGTTCCAGAGAAAAATCTCACCTTGCAAGTGACAGTTCCAATTACTTGCCATGTATCTGCTATATCCTGTTTATCATACTGCATAGATTTCACCTTTTCAGTGATAGAAATAGAAACTTGTGGTTTTCCTTTGTATGTTCCAGCTTTCCAGGCTGGCTGTTTTTGTGGATGAGACACAGAAGCAAGATTAATACTATCCAAAGAATTCTGTAAGTTGGCATCTAACACAGTTCCAAATGGGCAAGCCTGTAGAAGCAAGTCAGGCAATTGGCTCAATTTTGTTTGTAGCTCAGTGTCATTTTTTTGACTTGAGTAAAGAAAATCCTGTACCCCAAAAAGAAGTTCAAAGCCTTGTGAAATTGCACTAATGCTAATTAATGGTGGACGAGGAGATAAAGTTTGTTCAACTAGTGGAACACAAGCATATACTATGCCATTCTTCAGAAAAGCAACAACTGGCCAGAGCTCTTCACCTCCTACTTTAAGTCCATAGACGGATGTTTTATTGATGTGAGAACAGCTATCACGACTCTCCACGAAGTCCTTATCTTCATCCAATAATCTAAGTTCAAAGAGTAGTGATTTAAGAAAGGGCCCATCTTCAGGAATAGGCACATAACTTGCTCCATTGAAAGCTCTGGCTCGTTTTTCAACAGTTGGATACCGTCTGCAGTATGGAAACAAAAAAAACATTACAAATGATTCTTCCAAATAAAATAAAAACGAAAGAATCCAAAAACAAAAAAACCAACTCAAAACTAAATGCAAACAGCAACAACAAAATACACAATAACAAATACCTACACATCCACAAAAACCACAACCAAAAAACTATTATATGTTAAGTTCTGACTATAGTAACTAACTGTTGTATACTTGGTATATTATCTCAAATGATAAAGTATTATTATCTATTTCTAAATATAATTCAATTTAGTTAATTTTTTAAAATAGGTAGAGCACAGGGTTCTAATTTGAAATCCTAGTCTCTTGGCTATTCAGATTCCCACTGGGCGGGCAAGGATTGTATACCTGGACACATTTTAGGCGCCTATAAGAACTTTTTCTCCCTGATTCCATCTTAGTAGAGTAGGATCAAAAGAATCGGTTCAGTTTAACCCTCTACAATTTTGATTCACTAGTTGAGATGATAAAATCGTAAAAGGAACGTTCTATTCTACTCAATCTATAGTGAATATAAGAGGTACCCTGAGTTTTCTTGCCAACCCCTACAAAAATATATGAGCATTTCAATAACAATGGTTTACCTCTCTGGCCCTGCAAGATAGTATGAGGTAATAAAAAGAATGCAATCTGAATAATTTTTATGATTTACCTGTTCTAGGGTGAATGGTAAGTTACTAGTTCATCCCTTTTTGCAGGGAATCAGAATAAAAGGTGCTTTTGTTCATTTACAGAAATGTTAGATCAGGTTATCTCAGTTCAAAAAATATGTGCTTTCCCTGTTCCTTTCCTCTCTACTCCGCAGTCCAGAACAAAGTCATCTATTGGCTATTAACTTCTCTAGTAAATCACCTAGCTTCCCCAAGTCTTTTTTCTTATTTGTAAAATAAAGTGGTGGCTAAAAAACATATCAGTAATTCTCATCACGGATCAAGAACACGCCTTGCCAAAATAAATTTTTTCAAATATTCTACTAATGAAATATTGATGTTTACTACTATTCTTTAAAAAGAAAATAAGAATGTATTCTAAGTTATCAATATATTAGTAAACCTCACTCAGTTACATTCTGATGCTTTTTCTTTTTTTTAAATTGAGAAGGGGGAAGAATTAGTTAGCACTCCAGTAAGGGAATAGCAGGTAAATGCCACTTCTTTTTGTCAGTCTCTGAATAAGAATTGTTGAGAACTTTGGAATAAAGTCTAGCACAGTGTCTTATCTTCTAGTTACCTAAAGGATAATTAAATTTCTTCTTAAGTGTAAGAATCTCATGACTGAATGTAAACATAAGAAGTTAATCTGGGACCTTTTGCAATGCTTCAATATGTGATCAATAAATATCTCTGCTGAATGACTCAACTTGTCATTCAAGGCCTTTTCTAAAATAGGACTCACACCTTAAATGGCCCTACAACTATGAGGTACAATACCAACCTCAGCCAGACTTAACCTGATACTATCACTATCTATCTGGGCAGCAAATCTCTAAAACAGAATGTAGACCAAGGTTTTTTTTGGAGGGGGGAGTAGTTAGATACAGGAAAGATCATTTGCCTTTTTAAATTTTAAGTGATGGCCATTATCCTTGGGCATACATGTGGATAATATGTCAGTGCATATCTGTTTAACCCTATCACCAGCCCCAAAAGTCAGAAAACTGAAAACAGTAAAACTTAACCAGTTCATTCAACAATATAGAATTAATAAGCGACAAATGATTTATTTGAACCCAACTTGCTGTCTCCATAGAGATGCTGAAGCGCCCACCCAAACATATCTGAGTTTTCCTTCTGAAATATTCTGAGCACAGTGGGAAAAAAATTCTGAAAACAAGCATAACTCCTTTAAGGAGCTTAGTTTTGTAAGCGGGAAAAATCTTGACTTCTATGGGATATTGAGATAAGCTACAAAGCCACGGATAATAAATACAGTATGGTATTGGTACAATAACAGGCAAATAAAGTAATAGAACTAAGACAGACCAATGTTTATATGGGAAACATAATAAACTACCAATGGCTCCATAAATCAATGAAAAAACTATGTATTGTTTGGAAGGCAATACTGGAAAACTGGCCCACAGTATAGAGAAAAACAAAGTGGGATTCCTATATAAACAACATATCCAAAGATGGACTAAGAATAGATTAAAGGCCTAAATACAACAGATACAATGATAAAGTTAAGAAAATGCAGGAAGCTATCCTTGGGAAACAAGGGTAAGAAAGACTTCAACAAATCTCCCAAAGCACTAACAACTTTGCTTGCAATAAACTTAGTGATTTCTGTTTAATCAAAGGTAACATCAAGTTAATTGGCAATGATAAAATAGCTGTAATAGCTAAAAAAATAACATAGGACTAATACCAAGAATACACAACAAACTTCTGTACCTTAATAGAACCACCCCTCCCCCAGCAAATCTGAAAGAAAAAATGAACAGACTATCTATAGGCAATTCATAGAAGAGGAAACCGGAGGGCTAACGGTCATTGCTACACTGGGAAAATTGAATAAAATACTATGCTGGCAAAAACTGAGTGTTTAGGAAAGAAAGGAGATACGGGAACTCTTGCTCTCTTGAGATGAGAGTGTAGACTGGAGAAAGTATTATGGAGAGCCAATTATTGGCAGTGTTTAGTCAAAATCAGCATAGATATGCCCCATGGACCTTTTGGGGATATCTACTGCAACACTGTTTTGATGGCAGAATTGGAGACAGCCTGGGATATATCACTGCGGAAAGGGATAGGTAAAGTGTTGGAGGGTGAAACCTTGGAGTACTACAAACAAGTAGAAGTAATGACCTAGATCTGCACTCTCCAATATAGTGGCCACTAGCAATATGTGACTTTTTAAACTTAAAATTAAACAAAATTGTGTTTCTCAGTTACCAAAGCCGCATTGCAGAAGCTGAATGTGGTCAGTGGCTACAACATTAGACAGTATAGATTTAGAACATTTCCCAAGTCCATCATTGCAGAAAATTCTATTGAAAAGGGCTGCTCTAGATAAACACAAAGTAGCATGAAAGTTTCTTTAAAATAATGCTGAGAAATCTGACAAATGTAAGAAAAGGAATGAAGTCTATAGAACAATTACGTAATTTGAAAAATGCATACACTGACACAAGAATAGCAAAAAATGATACAAGTTACCTATGAGGCAGGGAGAATGGCAGAAATAAGGATACCCAAACGAATATATAAGTAAAATGAGAAGTACCTTGAACAGACCAATGAGGCTAATGAATCATATTAAAGAATATTATTAACTTCCTTACTTGCGGTATGAGAACAAATGTAAGTCAGGTACCCTAGGGGAAAAATGTTAAACTCCAACTTTGATGCCCTTGCTAACAAAAAATATTTAGATTGCAAAGCGGGAATTTTTCACGTCCACATTGCCAACCACTTTTCATTTAAAATTACATTCATCTTTATCTGCCTCAATCTTAGTTTAGAGCTACACTACTTCACTATGGAGCTTTCCTCAGGAAAGAATTAATCTGTTGGCAAGACCTAACTGTCACAGCCACTGAGAATAAATGGTGAAACAAATTACTCAATTGCACCCACATTTTACCAAGAGTTATTGTATAGTATACTTCACAAAGCTATTTTGATAAAATGTGGCAAATAATAAAAATGAAACCAGGTTAGCCTACAGCATCTAAGAAAAAGTGAATACAATTTAACTTTTGTACTTTTTCAATTTTATTCAACAATTGGGAATCTTAAGCTATCTGAACACCTAGGAATGAAAAAGAAACATGGTAAGATGAAAATAAGAGTCTGATATTGCTCAGCAAGGATTTTACAGAAGAATGAATTAAAATGTCATTGATTGATTTTTATTAATGAAAGAAAAATTTTAAAATGTATAGTGCTCAGTAAGTTTCCTTCATCATTCCGAATCAATGCCAAGCAGGTGGAGTTAATTTTGATAGTGATATTAAATGACACTGTATTAGAAAACACATAATACATCAACTCATTTAATTCTCACAACACTATGAGGCAGTATTATTACAATATCCATTTAACGGATGAAACTGAGGCTAAGTGACTCGCCTACCAGGGATACACTGCATCACAAAACTATGCTACGGGATCCATTCCTCCGATTGATGGCCGCTGAGGACTCAGACTTGCATTTACCTGGAAAATCTGACGGTGCCACAAAGTGGATTTCCCGGTTCGTGGCTTATGAGCCACACTGCTCGCTGGGCCATGCTAAGTCACTAAAGCATCAGTTCACTTCTAACGCCGCCACGGAGGAAGAGCGCAGACCGGCTTTCTCCGATGGACTCTTACTCATCCGAACCACCTTCTGTCCCACTACAAACAGGTGGGGCTCAGCAGAGAAGCTAGTTCCTTCAAATGAAGTGAAGTAAAACCTCTGAGCCCGTCCTAGCCAACACAAAGCACAGAAAGTTCTGAGAAGCCTCACCTAGAATCTCGAGAACTTATACTCCAGCAACCCTACCAGTTGTTTCCTCTAAATTTCACTTCCGGGATGGTGGCCGGCAAGGACCATGATTCCTCGCTCGCGCGAGCGCGGAGCCTCTGCAGTTTGCCCACTGTTCACGTCCCCCGTCTGCCCCTCCTGACTGCCGAGCAGGCGCGCGCAGCTCCACTTCCGGCGTACGAGGCGGTGACAATGGGAGCAGCGCGGGCGGCGCCGGGAGGCAGCTGACAGGCGTCTGCGGCTCCGCTTCATGGCCGTTCTCCAGCCCCGCCTGGGCTCGGTGGAAAGTCGGGGGGCCCGCGGCGTCCCGGAGCCGGAGCTGGCTAGCTGAGCAGGGATCTGTGTGCGGCGCCGCTGAGGCGCAGCATGTGAAGAGGAGACGGCGTCCAGCGCGAGGCGAGCCTCTCAGCCGGCCGGGATGGCTACGACGGCCGAGCTCTTCGAGGTGGGTCCTGGCGGCTCTCCAGGGAGCGGCAGGCCCAGGGGCCAGGTAGCGAGGTGGGCAGGCTGAGGAGCGGGTGTTCACCCGCGGCCCGGGAGCAGCTTTCGGAAGAAAGGTGCGAAAGCGGAGGGGTGGGGCGGCGGCTCCGGTGTCAGCGCGGGCGGAGCGTGACGTGGGGGGAGGGGTGGTCCGGGGACCGGGGTTGGGAGGTTAGCAGGGAAGGGAGCCTAGGAGGTGGGGGCGCTGGAGGATGTGCTTGGGAGGAGTGGAGGGAAGGGCTGCCTCGGGCGCGGACGGAGGAGTCGGGAGCCCCAGGTTGGGCGAGCCCCGTCTTGTCGCTGGGATCCTCGCGTCATTTTCTCAGGGTGCCGCCTGAGATCGCGACGCCTGGGGGCTTCTCGTTCTTGGTCATCATTACGTTCGTTAGCAGAAGTGGCACTCACCTCTTGCCAGTTTACCCTTATCTCGGGAAAGGCCCAAGTGCTTTGTAGGACCCTAAAGGCCCACTTAGCCCTTCCGACTCTGCGGAGGCAAAACTAACAGTAACATCTGCGCGCGGGTCTCGGGGCATTGCTGTGCGTCGTATAAAACCCCCTGACTGCTAGCGAGGGGGTCCTTGCCGCGGGAGACGCCGAGCGTCCCGACGGCTTTCCTAGCGAGCGCGCAGTCTCCACAGCTGAAAATTTAACGTAGTAAAACCCGGACTGAAGAGCCATGATGTTTGAGATGATAGACTAGGAAACTTCTCATTGGACCACAAAACAACAATGGAAGGTGTAAAGAAAGCATCTCCTTTTGTGAGAGAAATGGAAAGGAGATAGGAAGAGAAAGGGAGAGCCTTTCTGTGTGGCCTTGTGTTTCATGTTGAGTGACAAAGTAAGTAGTAATGGAGAAGGTCGCAGTTGACAATAGAGAATTTCTCCCAGAGGGAAAATTGGATCCTTTTTCTGCTCTAGATTCAGCAGTTATTTTTCTTTTCTTTTTTTCTTTGCGGCTTAAAATGTAAAGTCTCCAGTTTTTATTACTACTGGGAACGTCTCACATTTGTTACTGTTACTGTATTTTGGGTTTCTGTCAGTTTTTGTATAGATACCGCTTTTGTTGAGAGGACTGTCATGCCGTTGTTATAATAATTTGTAATAAAATAGTGATTTGTGAGGGAAGGGTTTATAGTTACAAGAAAAAATTTGGAAATACTAATTACATTTCCTCATTTATAAGTGTTGTGTGTATTAACTTCCCTCATTCTGTCTGTTTATTGACTGACACAGGAGCAGGGAGACCTTTTTGCTAAAAGCTTTTACTGTGTGTTGCTGGGCGAGATACTAAAATAGTTCTGTAGTTCTTTGTCTTATTTATTTATTTTAAATCTTATAAAGATAGAAAACTGTTTTTGAAGTTGAGATCTTTAATTTACCTAATAAAATACTTGGCTGGCTAGCTTTTAATGGAAAACCTAATCATACAGTTCATAAGGCATTAATCTTTGAGTTAATGAATACTGCATGTCATTCCCAATTGTGTTTCAGACAATATTATGTCTGTTTTTCTCTAAATGTTCGACCACATGAGTCCGCATAACTTATTTGAAAGTGTATTTGATTTCTGCTCCTCTCCTGGAGGAGGGGAGGAGGTAGAGAAATGCATATTTTGCTTTCTAGGGTCTCACCATTTAGTAGTTAAACCAAATTGTGCATTAACTTAACTCAGTGACTCCAGTTATGTGATAGCTGGTAATCACTTTCCAGTAGAGCAGCAATTTTCAACTGGTGTGCTGCAGGAATTTTTAAAACCTGCAATATCTGACTATTTAGTCTGGAGCACTTACTGCTTTTCCCTTAGACTGTCAAATAAAAAAATGGCAACAGCCAACACAACAAAAACCATCCACTGTGAATGAATCAAAATTATACCTGTTTTTGTTAGATCAGCAAAAAATATATTTTTTGGTGTGCCACAGAATTTTAGCCATTAGTTTATGTGTGCCATAAGATGAAAAAGGTTGAAAATTGCTGCTGATAGAGTGATTGGTGATAGAGACAGACAAGTTCCTTGGCCAGAGGTTTCATAGAGCAATTTTAAACATGCTTATGGATCTTAATTCATGTGACTTTCTTTTTTCTGGCCATATATATGTAGCTTGTTGTTTCATTAATATGAAAAGCATTATTACATTAATAGTTAGTTAAGTGTTAATAATATGATTAAGAAATATATTTACCTTTTTATCCCGACAATGGACTCTCCTCTTGAATATGGTTTCATCCTTAAGTGAAAGTTGGCCTCTTTGCTTTAGAGTCAGGAGAGGGATAAAAAATAATCAAACTTCAGTCTTTGCTGCTATTTCCTGTTGCTACTTGGATAGGGTCTAGGTTGTAGGACAAGTCAGGGAGTATCTTTTTCTCTTGCTTCCCCTTCTTAGTCACAGCTGGACAGCTGGAGAACTGTGGGAAGCAGAGGTCAGAACATAGTCAAGGATATTTTGTTTTTATGCATCTTGGTTTTAATCCACTATTAAGGTGAATTGTGCTTTCTTTTTTCCACATTGAAAGAGGTTAAATCAATGCAAAATTATGCTTTGAATTCATGAAATCTCATTTATGAATGCTACTTCCATGAGACTGCCGTTTTTTAAGCATAAATACCTTAGTACAACAAAATCAACTATAGGATATTTTCTCAGTTTACAGAAATGATTAGTAATATATTATTAAGTTATTTTAATAGTAAGTATCCTGGAAATTCACCAGAATACCTTCTTAGTTTCAGCCCTTGTGGGCAAATTTTTTTTTTTTAAGATTTTATTTTATTTTTAGAGAGAGGGGAAGGGAGGGAAAAAGAGAAGGAGAGAAACATCAATGTGTGGCTGCCTCTCCAGCGTCCCCTACTGTGACCTGGCCTGCAACCCAGGCACATGCCCTGACTGGGGAATCGAACCAACAACGTTTTGGTTCACAGGCCTACGCTAAATCCACTGCGCTATTACCAGCAGGGGGGCCCAGTCTTTCTGAAAGGATCTATGTGTAGGGTTTCTAAATGATCACCTTGGGATAGACTTTCTAAGCAGGAATTTCTTTGTGATTTGGATTAATTATTCCTCCACATTTAAAAAGGTGACTGGAGTATTAAATCTTTTTCTGTTGTAAATATTCTTTTCTCTTCACTACTGAGGACATGGTACTCCCTTCTCACTTGCTATTTTTTTCCTCTTGCTATTCTTCTGAAGTCTTCACTTCTCTCTGGGCAAGTTACCTTAATGGGAGAGTTCTTTGTTAACTAGGGCCAATTACCCATTTATTCAACAAATATTTGCTGGGTACCTACCGAGTTCAAGATAAGGTGCCAAGATTAATGAGTCTGCATGCCATAGAAATATTAATTCTATGCTGTATGCTACAAAAAATTCAGAATGGTTCAGAGGCCAAGTAGGTATTGGAAATGGGCATACTTTGTTTCATTAGACTTTTACAATATGCCTTAGTATGTTAAAAATTCCGAGAAGTTCATTTTCCCAACTTTTTTGACCATGATACTTTTATTTTGTTAGTGCTTATTAATTTTGTGAATTCCATGGAACATACTTTGGAAAATGTTGAATTATATATAGAACCTGCCTTTATTGTTAAATAGAAGAAGGAAAATAGATCTATAATTACATACTCTTCAAATAAAGTTATAAATGGTGTCAAAGAGGTCTAGCTAAAGCCCTGTAGGACTTGAGAGGATGGGAAGATTAGAAGTGCTAAAGGATTAGGAGATGGCATTTAAATGCTATACAAAGGATAAGTTAGATTTGAATTTGCAGAACTGGGTGGAGGGATTTTCTAATACAACAGACAATGAAATCTAAGACATAAAGGGAGGTAACTATAGACCCTAGAGACAGGAAGAGTTCATTTTGGCTGGAGTGTAGCGTGCATGAAGAAGAGGAATGGCATGTAAGGTAAATTGGGATTTAATTGTAGAGGTCCTGAATGCCAGAATTAGGATTTTCTTTGCTATAAATGTAGGAACCTTGATAATAATAGTATTTGAGGTCATATAATTTGACAGTGGCTTTTCGACTTCCAGTTTAGAATTTGAGTACTCAAGAACATTTTCACATACAAATTTATGTGTCTCTAATTTTCAAACTAAGTTACAAAAGCCGTTTAAACAGACTTATCTCTTACAGTGTTAAGTGCCTAAATATATATTAATGAATATGAGATATACAAGTAAGGACCACTCCCTTATCTTTAAAGTGCTGAAATGCTGCTTATTTCAGCCATATTAGCTGTTAAATAAATGTGGAACCTGTATGTGAGATATCATGTATGTGAGAAAATGTATTCATTCAGCAAACATTTTGTTGAGTACCTTACCTTTCCTATGCCAGAAGTCATTCCAAGTACTGGAGTTAAAAGATGATTTGAGTTAAAAATCTAATTGGGGGAGTGAAAGGAAAAGAACTCTTTCTTCTCTCAACCTCTACCACTGGTCTTAATACTTCACCTCTGACACTAGATGTGTGGGGATTTCCCCCACAATTCAGTTTTCCAGTAGACACGGACTAGGTGTCCTACGATTCAGTTTAATTCTGACATACTCTACCTGGAGTTAGCGTCAGATCCCACAAGTTAAGGGCTCAAGTCCCACAAAACACCTCCACTTCGGATACCAGCTGACATGGGGGGGGGGGGTGTGTGTGTGTGTGTGTGTGTGTGTGTGTGTGTGTGTGTGTGTGTGTAGGAAGGAGTAGAGGGAGCAGAGAGACAGATACTGGTGGTTGTAACACATTGTATTGGATCTATTGTGGGAAGATGCTATAAGAAAATATAAAAGTTTAGTTGGATATTTCAAGAAACAATGTTAAATTATGTTCCAGTCCAAGAGCTCGATGTCTTAATTTCTAATAGATATGACTCCGAACCCCAAGTTTTTCTTACAATTGGTAGCATATGTAAGGAATATAAATGAAATCAGTTTAATAGAGCAACACAATAACCAGTTATGTAAAGTTGAATTTAATATAATAATATTTTAGTCTGAAGTGCATACTTCTTCAATTTTTGTTTTTCTTTTGGCAATTTTTGCTTTTAATTACTATAGCAAAATAGAAGGTGTAAAGATATACCTTTGTCAGGTTCACGAAATTCAAAAAGATTTTTTGAGGGGGGTACTTGTTTACAAGTATCCTTGAGAATCCTCTTGGGAGGACTTGGTCATTTGGAGGTCTTAGAGTTTGTTAATTTGTCTTTTTCTTATTATAAATGCCTTTGTAGCAAGGGGTTGAGTATTAGAAAGCAAGTTATAGAGATTTTATTTGGTTTTATAAGCAGAAAGCAAGTTATGGAGATTTATTTATTTTCTGCTTTTTTTTGAGCTTTGATTACATTAGATTCAGTAGCTGACTTATCTTAAACTTTTGTGGTTAATTTGATTGCCTCTGAAGATAAAACCTGCACTTTGTTTCCAGGACACTCTTCTTTCCTAATTTTCCCTCCTCCTTCACTGGTCTCTCCTGCTTTGTTTCTTTTGTTGGATCTTTTTTCCTCCCCCATCTCTAAATGTTGGCATGTTCTTCTTCCTTCTAGATGATCTCATCCAATTCAGAAGTTTTTAGTAATATCTTTAAAATTATACCTAGTTTCAGTTTCTTCCCTGCAATACAAACATTTTTCTGACTGCATGTTTTCACTTGTATATCTAATAGGCATCTACAACATAACATGCTGAACAAAATTCTTGTTCCAGTACTCTCTCTTCCATCTCTTCCCAGTCTCAGGAAATGGCACACCCACCATTCACACAGTTGTTCAGGCTGCAAACCTCTATGAGTAATCACGATTCCTTTTTTAAATTTCTCCCCACATTTAATCCATAAGCAATTTGTATGAGTTCATCCTTTAAAATGTCACATGCCTGATCATTTTTCAGCACCCCTCCATAGCCACTTACATCTCAACCATCATCATCACTGATTGGACGATCGCAGTGTTGCAGGTTGAATTCTCTGAGAAGAAGACTTTGAGACAGAGTTTAGTGTGCAGAATATTTATTAGCAAGTACCGTTGGGACGAGCAACTGTGAAACAGCAGAGTAAGGAAGCAAGATTGGGCCTATGGAAAAGTGGAGCTATAGTGCTGGTCCAGTGACAGTGTTGGTGGCCCCCATGGGGAGTTCTGGAACTAAAATGATCTATCAGAGTTGTCCTGCTTTGGACCAAAGCAGTCAGACATTTATAATCCCCATCTTAGTCATTGGATATAGGTAACATTGGTAAAGGTATAACATTGAGTGAAGTGTCTCTCTGCAGCTTAGGGGATCTCTGAAAATACTGCCAAATGAAGGCTCCCTGAGGATAGCACTGCTAAGAGCTAGAGCACATCCCTTCCTGAAAGGTGATCTGGGTGACACATCATTGTTTCCACCACAGACCAACCCAGTGCCACAGGACTCCACTTCTTCATATACACTTGAGGAACAGCTCCTTTAGCTTTCCACTAAAAGTTGGAGTTCTTAGAGGAAAATTTGAAGTTTAGTGGGACGAACTGCAGGTCTTGGGTTGCAACTGTTATTCGCTGTTTCCCTCCTCTACCCTTCATTCTAACCACCTCCCCCCAGCTGCTGTTCAGTTAGTACCTCTGCTGTTCTTGGTGGTTTAAGTTGTTACCATACCCTTCTTAGGCCAGAGTAGCTATACTTGTCCATGTATTTTAGAATTGGTCAATGGAGTATCAAGAGATTCCCATGAGGAGACCTATGTGTGAAACATATTATTCCCTATATGCATTGTGTAATAGCAGCCCTGCTTCCTTATGACGATTAGTGTGGAATGCCCCTGACAAAGATGGCCACTATTCACCTTTTTGCCCCCTGCATATAAGCAGCTAAAGTGTCCAGGCAGCACCTATAGTTATAGTTTAAAGAGACTTCTCATTATGTTCCCAGGCAAAAGTGTTCCCCCTTGGGAATGCAAGACCTCTAACCCTGCAGGTGCCAGAAATGCAGGAGTAGCAAGCACAAATTAAGAATCATTATGAGCCCCTGCTTCTCTTCTGCTTTTACTTCTTGTTCCTACGCTCATGTGTTTTTCCTCCTTTGAGGACACAGCATCATATAAAGGTTTTTAGGTCAGAATGTATACTACATCTTGGAGGATAGTGCTCCATCATTACAGGGTATTGTCTCTGAACTGGTGCTTCAGCTATGCCTTCAAAGGCCATTCAGTGCTCTGTCAGACTGGCAACTTCTAGGTGGTGTGGTTTGTAACATGACCGGTGGATCCCATGCTCACCTCCTTTGCTGTAAAATAGGTCTCTTGGTCTGATACGATACATGGAATCTTGTGCCAGGGGAACAAACACTCCCTCTGAGGAGAGACAAACTCAACTTGAAATGCTTTTAATTTTCATCAGAATGAATTTCTTTTCCAGTCTGGAAAGGGCTCAATGGAGTCAGCTTGCTATCACATGGTTGATTAGTCTACTTGAAGGATGGGGCTATGTTAAGGCTCTGTCACTGTTAGTGTTAGCCTAGATACTTGGCTTTCAGAGTAGCTGGGTCAGCCTAGGTAAGTAGGACCTCATGCTCTTGGGGGTATGTTGTGTCTATACTGTGTTTGCTGTGTTCAGTGTGCTAATGCTGGGCAGAGGTGTCTGATGTCAGCTAGCACAGGCATTTTCTCTTCTTGGTTGTTTAATTCATTCTGTGGGGAATGTCTCTCCCCTGGGGGTGTTAACATGTGATACAAAGATCTTCACACTTCATGTCCACTCTCATGTATCCATTCACATGACTCTACCCCGCACTTCCCCTGTCTTCAGTCTTCTAATCTTTGCCCTGTGATAGCCAGGCCCTTTGTCATTGTATGTGTGTCTTTGTCTATTCTAACCTCAGGTCAATCCTCTGCCCACTCAAGAGGATGACTAGGTATATTTCCGAACCTTTGCCTGTTGGGAAGATACTTTTCTTGCCACTGAATTTCATCGCTACTCCTGGGTGAGGTTGTGACTGCAGCTGCTATAAGTTTTAGTAAGCACTCACATGCCTGGCCAACTCTCCACGAACCAAGCCCAGGCTTTTTCCTTGTCCCTCAGCTGGTTGTAAAAGATCCCCTTATAAGGCCATAGGTGTAAATTAAAAGATGGATGTTAGTGCAATAGTGGTGGAAGACATGGAAGTTTGGGCTACCTGCTTAGGCAGTTTGCTTCCTGGTCTTGTTCACATGTTTGATTATGCGTTTACCACCTCCATTTTATGATGGATAGTTCCTGGGTCCACTTGTCATTTAGTGAGTGTAGTAGAACCCAGATAATATATAGCTCCGATGCATGGTCACTTTGTGCCCTGTGGTCAGTTGCGCCATCTCTACCAGGGTCCAGTAACCCACCAGAAGTTGTTTCTCAAAGGGTGTATAATTCTCCGCTGCTGCTGCTGCTGGCATGATCTTGTTTCACAAACCAGGGGTCTGCATTGTGATTGTCCCATTGGGCCTTGCCATACTTCATATGACATTGTTTCTTAACACTGAGACCTTTAGTACGTTAGTGATGACTGATTAACACTGTAGCGTCTGCTAGGTTGTATGACTCAGACAGCCAGGATTGGTTTATGGCCCCCACTTTTTGCAGAACCCTTTCCTGCTTTTGTGTCACCCGATATATGTGCCAGTTCAGGTGGGGAATATGCCGCCTCTAGAACATGAAAAGGTCTACCAGGTGTTGTGTGTCCTTCCTTGTGGTGGAAAGTGCAAAAATTTGTTCTTTACTTTGGGTGAGGTGTCCACCATGTCCCTGACCACCTTAAAAATTTCACTGATTCACTTTGCCCTTGAATCTTTGTACAGTGTTAATGTCCCACTCTCTGGAGTTTAAGTTAATACTGATTATCAAACTGATGGTGAACATTTGAATATTTATTTTTTTATCAGTCCTTTTTTTTAAAATTAATGCTTTTTCTCTGAAAAAATTTAGAAAATTTTGTATGCTGCTTTTTCATTACATATTATGTGAGCATTTTCTCATTTTATTAAATTTTTTATAACATGATTTTAATAGCAACTGTTTTTCATTTTATGCGTTTACCATAATTTTCAATGATTTTGTTGAAAATTTATGTAGACAATTTTTTAGTGTGTGTAGTGTTCAGTGACTGTTCTGCAGAAATTTTTGTGTTCATATCTGCTTTTTCCTTAAAATTTTAAAAGTAGAATTACTGGGTTAAGGGGAAGAACATTTGTAATACTGGTGATGTTACCAAAGTATTACGTTTTGCCTTCCAAAAATATTGTGCCTGTTAACATTTCTAACAGTAATGAGAATATGAATTTCAGCTTACCCTCTTCTGCATTACATATAATTAAAAAAGATTTTGTCATTTTGTGAGGTGAAAAAGTGATTATTTGACCTTATTTGATTATTAGTGAATTGCATATTTTTCATGTTTCTTGACCATTTGTATTCTATAAATTGTGTCCTTTGCTCACTTTTCTGTGGGGATGTTTTAACTGGTATTAGTAATTTTATTTTAAGCTCTCACATAGTAGAACCCTTTCATTTTTGTAAGTGGTAGTAAGTTATAGTCTATGAAAATTTTTAAAAGAACATTTATTTTGTAAACTAGGAGCCTTTTGTGGCAGATGAGTATATTGAACGTCTTGTCTGGAGAACACCAGGAGGAGGCTCTCGAGGGGGATCTGAAGCTTTTGATCCTAAAAGGTGAAGTACATTTTTTTTCATGGACCCGATCTAGTACAAATTTGTGTTTGAAATAGATGTGACTGTTGGAATTTCTTTTAACATTCATGTAAAGGAATTTCAGTTAACAATTGTTCATTAAAAGACACAAACATTAGAAGTTGGGTGCTTTTTTCCCCCCTTTACATTCCTTTTATTTTAGAGAAGGACTTTAACTGGTATGAGGGAAGGGATTTTGTTACATTGTAAGAGTAATATTTTCTGCAATTAGTAGTAAGTTAGAAAGAGTTGGTAATAAAAATATATTGAATATATTGTTTTTAATTGTAAATTGGGGGAATAGAAAGTCACTGTACCCTGGAATGCACAATATTATTTTTATGTAGTACTTTTGCCTTTTGACTGCTTCTTTGAAATTTGTTTCTATTTTGGGGGTTAATGGAGATTCTCAGTGAGGTTTTTATTCATGTGTGAGATGATCCCAAAAAGACGCTATAGAGAAGATTAACACGATCATCCTTAGTTCAAGAAATGCCTATTAATACTTTATTTATGATTATAAATGAACTGATTAGCTCCTAAAATTAATTATAGATGGGTTCATACATATTCTCATCTTCTTCTATTAGGTTATTAGAAGAATTTGTAAATCATATTCAGGAACTCCAGATAATGGATGAAAGGATTCAAAGGAAAGTAGAGAAACTAGAGCAACAGTGTCAGAAAGAAGCCAAGGAATTTGCCAGGAAGGTACAAGAGCTCCAGAAGAGCAATCAGGTAAATATTTAACTAAACAATAAATAGTTTGTATAGCTATAATATCTTTGTTTCCTTCCATCTTTAAGTTCTTAATAAAAATCTAGTCAAATGATAGTAACTGTTGAATTTCTCTCTACTGCTTCTATGCCATGGGATAAAATTTTAGTGAATTGTTATCAGACACTCTTGGTAACTACTGAGTGTTGGTTTGGATCACAGTGCTCCCTTCTTAGGATGGGGTGCTATCCAGTATAGTATGGTCCTTGCTTCCCCTCTAACGATGCAACCTTTCGGGAATGATGTTTCAGCAGACCTGTATCTTTAGGGGTTCATTGTTAGGTTGGATATTTAGGTAGCCATTTTCATTCTCATTTAATCATAAAACAAAGTAGTAGTACCAGACTAACTGTTGCCTGGATGAGGTTTTTTCTTAGAGGAAACCTGGTCTGGGAAGTTTCACCAAAGTCATGAGGTGTATGTCCTAATAAGAATTGTAGTGTAACTATGGGAAAAGTAGGTGCAGAATTCTTCCTCAGTCTGTTTTGGAGTAAAAACAAATTACTAGACTGACCCTAGGGCTAAATAGACCAAGTTTCTTAGGCCCTACACTTAATATGGAACCTCTAAATACCTTTCACAACCTGGGCCTGATCCAGAACTTGATTTCTCTTTATTAATGTATAAGTTTGAACAACATTGTTTAGCTCTGCTGCCTCTTGGAGACTGTTCTTTGATGTTAGGGATTAGCAAACTGATCTCTGCTCAGATTTCATTTATTTAGAGTCCGTCACTTAAGCATGTTTGGCTGTGAGAAAATATTTAATAAAAAAGTCAGTAAATTACATAAGATAGAAAATGTATTTTTAAGTAATTAAGACGATAGATTCCAAATACTTCTAAGGCAATTTCCCTTTGGTAATAATAGTATTAATAGTTAATCTGACCAGTTCTAAAGGTAATGTGCTCTGCCAAATATTAGCTGTGTAAACTCAAGCAGCTCAACCTTTTTTGCCTCAGTTATTTCACCTACATATAAAATATGTTGTTATAAGAATTAAGTAAGTACAGTAAATATATGTAACATGCTTAGAACAGTGTCCGGCACAGAGGAAGTCCTTAGTACATGTTTGCAGCTTTTCCCCCTCAATTTAAGGTTAGAACAAAAGTACCATACTGAATTATCAGCAATTTTGTTGTTGGCAATTCTAAGGCATTCATGCTACATAGTTTTTATCTTCCACAGGACAGTGTATCTTGGGAAGAGGGATAGTCTAGGAAGTAATGTACCTTTGCCTAATCAGAATAATTGTTATCTTTTCTGTTTTCAAAACTGGGGAAAAAAATATTTTACTTTGTTTATGATACTAGCACTGCTCTTTAAATATTTAAAGTAAATGTATGTTAAATTATTTTTTAATCAGTGTCTCTTTGACATATTTTTGACTCATTTTAGTGTAGTAGCAAGTGAGTTGTTCAGATAACTGGTCCCTTAGTTCAGATACTTAGTTCATTGTTATTAGAATTATTTATGAGTAAGTGGTGTGGAGAGCCTTGGTTTAGGATGATGAATAGTAAGTAGCCTTGCAGTTTTGTTGATTAGCAAATGTATTCATGATAAAATATGATTCTAATAGTTAAAAGTATAAAAGTCTGCAACTTTGTTAAAAAGTTTTTAGATTATGTACTGATCCAATGGACATGAATTGTTTTTATAGATCATCTCATATATAATTCTATAGTATCTTTAGTTATGTAAGTTTGAGAGTAGTGATGAGTTGGTGGTTTAGTTTTGATACAAATTATAAGTTAACTCTGGGTGCTTATGTATTATAAGTAAAACCTGGGTTATGTCATTGTATTTTATGCTTATGCATATTTTTTCCTAGGTTGCCTTCCAACATTTCCAGGAACTGGATGAGCACATTAGCTATGTAGCAACCAAGGTCTGTCACCTTGGAGACCAGTTGGAAGGGGTAAACACACCCAGACAACGGGCAGTGGAGGCTCAGAAATTGATGAAATACTTTAATGAGTTTCTGGATGGAGAATTGAAATCTGATGTTTTTACAAATTCTGAAAAGGTGAGCACTGTGAGAATGATAAAAGTAAACTACAACATTAATAACAATGTCCTAATTGTAAACTACAATTATTACTTTCCAGAGAAAAACTTCAAATCACCGAGTAGCTGACTTATTAAAAGTTGTTATTGTTCTGAAATGTAAATTAGTACACTTGCCTACAGATTGCTGATGAATTATTTATATTCCAATTTTTAACTGGATTGCTTGGTATTTTTCTTCATGAAATTATGTGTGGTTTAGAAATGCTGAGGTAACTGTTGAGTATTTTCTGTTACTGATTTTTAATGTTAACAGAATTTCTATAGTTTTTGAATAGTTACATTTTGTTGGATGAGGGTCCTCTGACCTAAATCATTGGTAAGTTGTAGTGGCATTTTTGTTGTTTTATTCACTTAGCCTAAAGTGGAATATATGCAGCAGTGAGATGTGAATAATTTTCTTAAATCTCGTTTACCTTTTTGGGTTCATAAACTCAGAAGAAACTTACACTTCTGCTTTCAGTGAGCAATGAGTTGAATTTTTTCAGAGTAAATGAATTGCAGGTTTCATTGGGAAGGTGATTGTGGCATTATAAAATCCTAAGATTTTGGTGCCAGAAAGACAAATGTATGCTTTATTAACTCATTGTTGATACACCAGATGTATTCCTGTTGCTCAAAATATTTTATTTGTTGTGGATTTTAAAAGAAAATTGTTTGGGTGAGGGTTTGTGGGCATATATAAGGGAATATTACTATTTTCAAATATAAACTTTTTATGTATAAGGATTTTTAAAAAATTACTGCTTTTATTTTTTGATAGATAAAGGAAGCAGCAGACATCATTCAGAAGTTGCACCTAATCGCCCAAGAGTTACCTTTTGATAGGCAAGTTTATTTCTCAAGAGCTGATTTGAATATATGGTATAATTAATAGAATAAGCTTGTATTTTTCCCTGTATGATTTTGCTCATTAATTCAACAAGAATTTATAGAGTACCTCCTTTGTACAAGGTACAGTATATCATAGTTGAATGAAAAAATATTATCTCAGTTTCTAAATTTAGTAATATGCCTTGAAATAATTTCAATCCTTTGTTTTCCTTCTGGGGAAAAAATGATGGACAGTTTTGAAATTTACTAAAGTGAGAGTGAATTTTAATTTTTTGGACTGTGATAACCAAGGTGGGAGGAGATAGGGCGAGGTTAAACAAAGGACTATTCAGCTGCTTTTTCCAGTCTCTAGATGAGAGTTCTTAAATTTTTTAAGATCTAAGGCACCTTTGAAAGCTGGTGAGCCTTGGCAGGGTGGCTCAGTTGGTTGAACATTGCTGTGCACTAAAAGGTTGTGGGTTTGATCCATGGTCAGGGCACATACCTAGGTTCTGGCTTCGATCCCTTGTTTGGGGCGCATATGAGGAGAGAGGCAACTGAGCGATGTTTCTCCCTCACATTGATGTTTCTCTCTCTCTCTACCCCTCTCTCTCTAAAAATCAATAAACATATCCTTGGATGAGGATAAAAAAAATAATAAATGTGGGATTCTTTGAAAGAAAAAATAATGGATTAAAACTCTCAAGTTTCTTAAAAAAATTCAGATGCACAGATTGTCATATACAGTTTCATGGAATTTTATACTCACTAGCTTATTCGTTAACTCCTCCATTGGGACTTCAGGTTAAGAACACCAGCTTTAGTTGCAAGGTTCTGCAGCCATTGCTAAGTCAGGTATTAATAGTTTTATCCTAAAAAAAACTTCACTGAGATGAAAATTTTTGCATGATTTCCTTTAGTCTGTGGAATATCAGATACTTTAATAAAATATTGGTAGTAGTAGTTTCCTCATGTGAATATCTGAAAGACATACGTCTTCCCATATAATAGAGAATTTATCTGTTACTGGTAATATTGGAAAATCCTCTGGTACAGGTAGAATGTAAATTTATTGTTATACTTAAAGCTTGACCATTTTATCCCAAACATAAAGAATGAGTTCCTTACCCCCAAAATATATCTTATTTTACTCTCAACTCTGTGTCTTTGTAAAGTATTAGCAGTAACAGTCATCTGACTCTTAACCGTTACTAATCTCATACTTTCCCAATATCTTGAGTAATTGTTTTTAAAGTGACCCACAAAAACCTCTCTTTAAACTTTATGGCATTTCGTAGTTGGGCCATTTACTTAAGTGGGTAAAATATGTCACTCATGATAGGTGCATAATACTTGTTGGCTACCCCTCCCACCCCTCTCTCTCCCCTGCTTCCTGCTTCCTCTATAAAACACATGCGTATACTCATCTTCTCCCACTTCTCAATTATACAATTATACATTTCTCTTACAGTTTTGTTTTAGCCTCTCTGCTAAGCTTTGGAGTTGAATATATATCCTAATCAGATTTAATTTTTTTCTCAAAGATCAATGTGGTCTTACATGCGCTATGTTGATCTACCATGACTTTGATACAGTCATGCCCCACATAACGTTTCGCGTTTCATGGACCACGTATATGATGGTGGCTCCATAAGATAATAATGAGGCTGAAAAATTTTATCACCTAGGGACATTGTAGCCATTGCGATGTTTAGCAAAATGCATTACTCATGTGTTTGTGGTGGTGTGATGTAAAGAAACCTACTGTGCTGCCAGTCATATAAAAGTGTAGCACATATAATTATGTATAGTACATAATACTTGATAATAAACAACTGTGTCCCTGGTTTTTGTATTTACTGTACTTTTAATCATTATTTTAGAGTGTACTCTTTCTATTTAAAAGTTGACTGTAAAATAGTATGCCATGTTACATCTGCTGCGACCTCTTCCGTCTTGGGTTTACTGGATCTTTTGATTACATCATGTTTCTTGTGGTTTATTTAATCTTGTGTTATTTTATACAGTAACATTCTGTACAGGCTTGTAACCTATACAATGTGGGAGCAGTAGGCTATACAACATAGCATAGGTGTATAGTAGGCCATACCGTCTAGGTTTGTGTAAGTGCACTCTGTGATGTTCACACAACAGTGATATTGCCTGATGGCCCATTTTTTAGAATGTATTCCTGTTGTTAAGTGGCACATGACTGTATATCAGTTTTGGATAATTCTGAATTTTTATTACTTTTTCATCTGTCTTTGGCTTCTCTTTTGCCAGACACTTTCTTCTCTCTTCAAACAGATTGTATAGGATCTCTCAGCATCAGTTTTCCATGATATGCGTCCCCCCTTGATATTTAAGATTTGAAAAAATTCTAGAATATGGTGTGTGTGATATTTAGTTTCTGAATTTGCAAAGAATGAATGATTACTCTTCTGTGTACATTATATAACTTCAATACTAGTTTTAAAATAACTCATTTGTATACACTTACTGTTTTTCTTTTAAATAACAATAATTGAACTTTATATTAAAAAAATCCTAAGGGGGATGGAATAGGCAAATAAAAAGTGACTTTAAAATGCAAGCAAATATGACTAGGGGCGATAGCTCATTTTTGGGGCTGACTGAATTGTTAATGCCTCATACAATTCGTCCTCTTTAACAAGGAAATGGTTATTCAATGTGAATTTCCTAAATGAGAACCAGCCACCCCATCTGAATTGCTGAAATTTAGTTTTGTTGCCTTGTATGCTTCCTGTTAGTACTCTCTCCTTCTGGTTTTGTCTTTTCCTTTTTTTTTAATGATGACCTTTAGTGCAAAGGATTCCCATATATCCCCAAACTCAGTTTCCCCTTTTATTAATATTTTATATTACTATGATACAATTCTTACAACTAATGGACTTCATCATTGGTTTTTATCTTTCAGATTTTCAGATGTAAAGTCCAAAATTGCAAGTAAGTGGGGTTCTATTTATTTAACTGTTTTGAACCAAGTAATAAATTATTTGTGTAAAAGAATAAATAGTAAAAGGAGAGATAGTGGAAACAATGTCACCCTTCTACCCTATCCCTGAGTTTGATTGCTCTTCCTTGAAACAGCCATTACCAGTTTCTTTTATATTTTTCTAGAGTGTTTGGGTATACAAGCATAGAACGTAAATCATGTATATATGTGTAAAATTTAGTTCTACTGTCCCTGTTTGTTTTAAAATAATTAATAGCATACTATACAAATAGCTTTTACCTTCTGTTTTTATTTTCACAATGTGTTGTGGAGATTGTTTTGTATTTATACATGTATCTCTAAAGTAGGTCCTTTTTTAAAAAGCTAAGCCCATATGAGCGTTTTAGTACCTTTTTAATTCCTTACATGACTAGTTTGATTCTTGCCAGTCTTTGGATTATATTTTAGGCAGATCATTCTAGTTTTCTGGAAAAGCCACTGTATTTGCAGGCTCTCATGGTAGCCCGAGTAGAAGGTTCAAAGAACTGTTTTCCCAAAAAGGTTAGAATAAGGGTGGCAGTTGTACTTTCCAGCAATGTTCATGATCACTATAGATTAATCCAAAGTTTAGTTATTCATTCAGAACCGTAATAGCCTCAAGAATGTAGTGAATCAAATATTACATTTTATCTTAAGATTAAAATTGGTGTTGAATTCACCATTGTTCAAAGTAAACATCTGAACTCAAGTAAAAATTTCTATAGTCCTCTCCCTTTCTGTAGTTTTTAAGATTTTCCCTCTCTGTTGCTATCAGAGATTCCATCTGGGAGATTTTTCCCAGTCAGCTGTTTTTTAAAGTAATAGTGGTAAATAGTAGTCAAACTGTGGGAACTCAGCTGTTTTGTTAGTTTGGGAAGATTTTTTGTCTTAAAAATATAGATTTATGTACCGCAGTATATTGTAGGGTCTAGATTCACTGCCTGTAATCTCATATTATTTTGTAATTCTTTCAAAAGAAGGCTAGACCCATAGTCATTATACTTATAAATAATTCAAATACTGACAAATCACTTAGATACTGTGTCTGTCTCACTATAGCTGAATGATTTTCTTTTTTTATTTTTAGGTAAATACCATGATTTAGAATGCCAGCTGATTCAGGAATTTACTAGTGCTCAAAGAAGAGGTGAAATCTCCAGAATGAGAGAAGTAGCAGCAGTTTTACTTCATTTTAAGGTAAATAGTAAAAATTAAAAATGAAGGTTAGTCTTCAATACTGTGGTGATTATATAAATTCTATATATTATAGTCTCTGATTTTCTCCAGTTAGTTGTATGACTGCCACAATGATAACTTTTATTGTTTTGAATAATGTGAATGTATATTTCGTACGTCTTTCCTTAAGTGATATTGAATTTTAGGCATTTAATATTATTTAAATAGGCATTTTATATTCTATAACATTAATATTTTATCAAACATCAGTATATATTTGACATCAGTATATATCAAGCTATATATGAATTTTTATATAGTTTGACATAGAAAATCATATTGTTTGCCTTCTTGGTTTATAATGTATTTTTTTTTCAATCAAGCATGTTATGAAATAGGTCAAAAGCAAGAAGAGTTGACCTTAAGTATCTGGCGGAATGTAGGAACCATGGTGTAGATGGAATGTGACTAGTAAAAGACTTAAATTAAATCCAGAGCATCTCAGGTGATAATACAGAAGAATATTCTATTATGGAACTATCTTCCTATAATTTGAATTAGGAAGGGAATCCCTGTATGGGAATGCATTTCTTTAAACAAAGTGCTTAAAGAAATAGTGCCTTCTTCAGTCTGTTTCTTTATATCAGATTAGGGAAATATAAGCCATTTGTTGGACTTTTCATTTAAGTCCCATATCTTAAGTATTAAGAATGACTCTTGAGGTTGCAGAACTGGGGGGGAAAGGTGAAGGGATTAAGGAAAAAAACCCCAAAAAACTCACACACGCAGACAACAAATGGTGATTACCAGAGGGAAGGGGGGTGGGGGAGGTTGAAGAGAGTATGGGGGGTAAATGCTGATGGAAGGAGACTTGACTTAGGGTGATGACAGAATTGTATACCTGTAACCTATAGAATTTTATTAATCAATGTCATGCCAATAAATTAAATTTTTAAAAAAAGGATGATGGTTCCCGAGACAATATTATACTTTCTGTGGCTTACCTTACTTGTTTATATGTATGATTTGTTAATTAGCAAAAATCACATTATACTGAGCTTAATATGACAAATTGTTTTATTTAAACACATTCTGTTCATGCCCTGACTGGAGTGGCTCAGTTGGTTGGACCATTGTCCTGTAGACCAAAAGGTCTCATGTCTGGTCATGGAGTGTGTAAGAAGGCAGCCAATCAGTGTCTATCTCTCTCTCTCTGCCTGCCTCTCCCCCATTTCTCTCTCTCTAAAAGCAATTAAAAAAAAAAATATATATATATATATATACACACTCAAATGAGGAGAAAAAAATACATAAACACATTCTATTAAAAATGGATCCAGTTTTTTAAAGTAAATTTCCAGAATGTCAGTTAAATACAACTCTGCTTTAAATCCAAGAGAGGAAAGAAGGAAATATAGATACATAGAACCTCTTCTTAAGGCCTCGAATCTGTGTGTGTGTGTGTGCTTGTGCACACAGTTTAGAGATGAAGGAGATAGCTAGGTGATGACTGGGTAAAATGGCTACAAAGAACTCAGTTATGCCTCAGTTTTCTTCTTTCAAGTCCAATAACTGTTGCTCATTCCTTGGGACATAGTCATAGCTTTATTGCATACAGGTTGAGGCAAAGAAGATTTACAGTTGTTTGTATGGAAAATAATTCAATAATTAACAAATAATTATACAAGAATAAACCCTGTTTCATGTACTCACAACGTAAACCTACTTTTGCCCCACCCTCGATAATACCTCTTTTATTGAGATTACTATTATAATTTAACCAGAACAGTGATAACGTATTTCTTTCTTCTTCATAGGGTTATTCCCATTGTGTTGATGTTTATATAAAGCAGTGCCAGGAGGTAATTTAACAGTATACTTTACTGGATTTTGCTTTATTTTATGTTAATTTGTGTTTTAAAAACAATTTTAAAATTATGTATTCACTATGTAAAATGCCTCTGCTATTTAGGGTGCTTATTTGAGAAATGATATATTTGAAGATGCAGCAATACTATGTCAACGGGTGAACAAACAAGTTGGAGATATCTTTAGTAATCCAGAAACAGTACTGGCTAAACTTATTCAAAATGTATTTGAAATCAAACTGCAGGTAATTTTAAATAATGACTAAGTAGTTCTTAAAGCAATGTGTGATTTTTTTTCTCTCTGTTTTAAAGTTTTTTAAAAATTAGTTTACTGTGTAATGCCCATAAGTAGTAATCTACTTATTCAGTGAAGGGAAAAGGAATGATAGCATCATGCTTTTTAAAAAATGTTTTGTTGAAAAAAAATACGCTAATCACTAAGTGTCATCAGAGCAAGTTTTAATTTTGTTTACCAACAGTAGCAGTAGCAACAGGTTATAGAAGGGGGTACCCTTAGATTTTTATTTTTATTGGGTCCTCACCTTGACCAATAGATGGCATTTGTGGAATTGAACAAGAATTACAAATGCAGTCTGTAAAATTTTTTGTAATATGATACTAATGTGGAAGAAAACAAACATAGGAATTTAATTTACAATCTTTACTCTCATAGCTCTATACGTTAAAGCAACATTTCCTAAACTATGCTTACCACTGGATTAAGAAACATTGAGTAAACATTTGTTTTTAAAACACAATTCAGGTTTTTTAATAGCCTTTTAAGGTACTAGTGTGTATGTGGTTCTCTGGAAGTGGTGGTGTAATGTATAATATTTCCCAGTTTTAGAGTAATGCCCATTACTGTCTCAAGGGACCTTAATGCTACCAAGACTATAGTTTGGTTAAGGCTGCTTTAAGGAATTGACTACATTGGTATAATGGGTTTTGTTCTGGGGTTTTTGTTATTGTTGTTTTTTTAAATGTACTTCATGGGTCAGGATAGGCCATTTAAAAAAAAAAGGATATTTTGAAATTCTTAATACTTATTCCCAAGACTGATATAGAAGGACTAATAAATATAGTGGTAAAATTTTAAACCTATTTTCTTACATTTTTATATTGGTCTGTTTTCCATGCATTGCCTTTTCCATTGAATTATAAGTCAGAATATTTTAAGAATGTGAAATTAATTTCAGACAAAAATGCATCTTGACTATATAATTTAGTATTTACTTAATTGACAAAATGTTGACTTTTTTTTTTTAGAGTTTTGTGAAAGACCAGTTAGAAGAATACAGGAAGTCTGATGCAGAGCAGTATCTCAAAAATCTTTATGATTTATATACAAGGTATATTTTTAATTATTAGAAAATAATAACAGATCTTAGATTTTGTTTTCCGGAAAATGAGGAAGTATTCAGGTATTTTTTAATAGTTTGGCAGATAGCAGTATGCCTTTTAACATTAAATGCTGGGGTATATAGACTAGTGTTGTATAAGAGCATCATTCTTAGTACATTAATTTAAGGGATTGAGTATTATGCTTTATATTAATGTATTTTAATGAAACAAAGTTTTGTTTACCTTGTTTAAACAAAGACTTGAGAATTTTGTTTCTGATTTGAATTGTAAGCAAGTTCAATATTCTTTAATTTTTTTCTCCAAGAACTAGTATTACATTTATCTGCAGTTAAAACTTTAGAAACTGTGAAAGGAAGTGACAAATTCTTTAAAAATGACAATTTTCAACCTTAAGTGTAATGTGAGAATTTGTCTTCTTTTTTATTTTTGTAAACAGCAGTGTTAAACTTAGAAATACTGTGTCACAAGTTTCATATAGAGTTTTTACCCAACCCTATTGCTTTTTCCTCAGTGTCATCCTTTTGGGAGGAGAGTTTTAAAAAAGCAATCATAATCTGAAAATTCCTATCAGTAACAACATCATTATGAGCCTATCTTCAACAATGGGAAACAAAATTAGAGAAAAGTTCACATGGATAAACATAAAAGAGAATGATCAGAGAGTAGACCTTTCAGTATTCTGGCTTATGTACCATGTCATGCATGAATGGCATTAGAGCACACTTGAAGCCCCCCTGCCACTGGTTGCCATTTCCAGGCGGGTTGCTTTCCTCAGTTTCTTCTCCTAAGTCATCCCTAGGAATTTATGGCAACTTTCAAAGCCACAATGTTGACTTGAAACCTATATAATCACGCTGACCAGTGTAATTTCAATAATTTAATAAAAACTGCCAAAAAAGAAAACAAAACAAATAAAAAATTCCATAATGTTTGTAATATTCATTCTACTTTATACATAACTCTATACAGCTGCTTTCTGCATCCTAATAAGTACCTTACCAAATTTTAAGAATGGTGGTTTAACGTAAATTGTTAAAGTCACATTGCAAAAATATATATTCCTTAGTATTGTTACTATGCCTAAAATATATATTAATCTTTTTTTCCTCCTTTTCCATGAAAAGAACTACAAATCTTTCCAGCAAGTTGATGGAGTTTAACTTAGGTACTGATAAACAGACTTTCTTGTCTAAGCTTATCAAATCCATTTTCATTTCCTATTTGGAGAACTATATTGAGGTGGAGACTGGATATTTGAAAAGCAGAAGTGCTATGATCCTACAGCGCTATTATGATTCAAAAAACCACCAAAAGAGATCTATTGGTACAGGAGGGTGAGTGTTTCTGTTAAATATTATATAATAAGGCTAAATATATTGAGAACTTTATTATATTTGGACAAACTTATCAAATATTGAGCAATTGGAATTTTCTGTGAAAAACTCTTTCAACCCTATTTGTTTATACTATTGGTCAAATCCTATCTCTTGAACCACCTATTGAAAACGACCTAACACAACATGATTACAATGTAAAGCAGAATGCCAGTACTATAAAGAGCTCTGTAAGTTCTTTTTTATTTTCAAACTCAGTAAAGTGTTCCAGGTTGTTAACTAGGGGGCACATTATTTTTTTGTTAATTGTTGTAGGTGAAAAAATCAAAGAAACCCTGAGCTTTTTAATGACTTGTGCATAAAATTAATACTTTAAAACTTGTGATTGTTTATATACTCGAAGAAAGTAATTTGCTGTAAGAATTGGTGGCACCTCGCTGATCCAGACTGCAACTGTCTAGACCCAAAGTTGATTCTAACATGAAGCAGAATGACTTCTGTGGAGCCCTATAGTCAGGGCTCAGAGTCCACTTAATATATACACCCAAGTCAGTTTCTTATTTCCCAGCTTGTCATATATTAAATAATGATCAGGGAGAGGTTATAATTAGGAATAAAAGTTGACATCTGAAAGAAGTAGCAAGTAAAGGAAGAGAAAAACTGAAGAACAGTCATAAAGATTAAAAAAAAAATTAGTTGACAGTAGTCTGGAGCTAAATGTTCTAGGATCAAAAAAAAAAAAAAGAGTCTAACCTTCTAATGATACCACCATATAATGTTTAAAGTGATCCTTAGTCATTAAGAAAAGCTAAACCACGTTTAATATATCTTGTTTAATAATGAAATGTGCTGTATGTTTATTGAGATTATTATAACCTTTGCATTTAAGTGGTAAAATATACTTTTAAAAGATTAAAGTTTTAAAGTTTGTTTTAAGCAGGACCATTTAGTTATCTGGAATATTACCTTATTTGGAATAACCCACTTCCTATAAAACCGAACAAGGAGTTTTTGGTTACTGAGTCAGAATTATAGAGCCGAAATAGAGATCATAACTCCAGATCTCCTAATTTTTCATATGAAAGTCTTCTGTTTAGAGACTTAAGTCTTATCTCTCTTTACAGAACTAATTATTGGAATTAGAACTAAGTTACCTGGCAGTTGGTCAGTTGTTGTTTTTTTTAATGTTGATATATACTAAGTTTGAGAGTATTTGAAATTGAAATCTGTGTATACTAAGGTGTTCTTTTTTAATTTATTGATGATGCTCTAGTATTCAAGATTTGAAAGAGAGAATTAGACAGCGTACCAACTTACCATTGGGGCCAAGTATCGATACTCACGGGGAAACATTTCTATCCCAAGAAGTGGTGGTTAATCTTTTACAAGAAACCAAACAAGCCTTTGAAAGATGTCATAGGGTAAGAGTAATTGTAAATTTATTTTATTTATATATAATGGTATGTTTTGAGTTTTGCCGTGTTTATACTAAGATATAAATCTGCTCCCTGGTTTGGAACAACTATTTTTTATAATAAAAATATATAAGATTTTTGTTTTGGAGAATGGAATTACTTTAAAATTATTTAGAAGTACATTTTTAAAAATGTTATGGTATCATACGTGGGTGGGGTGATGGATATATTTGGCACAGTAATATCTTTAATTTTCTGAATGCTGAAACTATGTTAAAATATTTCTAAAGCCTCAGGGCATCCAACATACAGCTGTCAACATTGTACAGGGTGGGGCAAAAGTAGGTTTACAGTTGTGAGGCCTGGATCTTCAAAGCTAAATAGGATATCTTTAAGATGATTCTGGCAGGCTGTTTCAGGCAGAGGGAATAGTACAAAGATGTACAAAGATCAATCATGCAGCATAAAATGCTTGAAATTAAAATGTACATGGGAAGAGTAATAAAGAGAGGAGGTTGAAAAGGTAGAGAAAAACTCTGTATACCAAGCTTAGAAATTTGGGCTTGACCTTGTAGTTGATGATGGAAGCTTTAAAGGATATTAAAAAGGGCAGTGTAATGAGTAAGCAGATTGATTTTTATTTCCTTTTTAAAAAATAACTTTGAGATATATTAATAATTGACATTCAATAAACTATATTAAAACAATTTGTTAACTTTGATAAATTATGTATACATTTTTGAAGCTATAACTGCAGTCAAGGTAATGAAAAGTTTCATCACACCAAAGAGTTCTCTGTTACCCTTTTATTGATATAATCTCCTTTTCCCCCTCTCCACTTCTATCCTCAGGCATCCCTGGATCTGCTATATGTCACTGTAGATTAGTTTTTTAAAAAAGAAGCGGACATTTGAGGACTAAGTCTTGAAGGCTAAATAGGATGTGTTCAAGGAATTGATTAATTTTCTAGAATTTTTTATAAGAGGAATTGTAGTATAGTATGTATGTACATGTGATTATGGCTTCTTTCACTCAGTATAATTATTTTGGGATTCATCCATGTTGTGTGTATTAATTATTATGTTCTTTTTCATTGCTGAGTAGTATTTTATTGTATGAACATAGCACAATTTACTTACTCATTTCCCTGTTGATGGTTTAGATTGGCTCCAGTGTTTTGACTATTACGAATGAATTTGCTATGAATATTCATTCATATGTCTCTGTGTAGATAATGCTTTAATTACTCTTGGGTATGTGCTTAGTAACACTGTGGTAGTCGTCATTAAGATACTGCCCATTTTCCGAAGTTGTTGTTTCATTTGACATTCCTAACGGCAGTGTGTGAGTTGTTGCATTTGTTCCACATGATCTCCAGCATTTAGTATGATGAGTCTATTTAATTTTAAACAATTTAATAGGGTGTGTGGTGATGCCTCATTATGGTTTTATTTTAAATTTCTTAATAACTAATGATGTTGAGTATATTTCCATGTGTTTATTTTCCATCCATATATATATTCTTTGGTATGTTTTGTGCATTTTTGACATTGGGTTGTCTGTTACTATTTTTTAATAGTTCTACATTCTTTATGGCGTATTAAGGGTATCTGTTGTTGAGCACCTTTGAGCAGTTAAGGGAGGTAAGAGTTGTAGAGAAGGTTGTGGTATGGAATGTAAAGGTTTAATGGTGTTCAGAAGACCAAGAATGGAATCGAGTAATACCAAATCTGTATTTATAATCAGTGGAGACTTAGGGGATTGAAGGTGGGGTATATACTTCACTTCCAGCTGTATATACCAGATAATAAACATTGCTCTGAAAGGGTGCATAAATGGACACTACAAGTAGGCAACAATCAATTGATAAATAATAAAAAAAAGCATTTATAAGAAGTTGAGAGGTAATTTTCTTACTTTTTAAGAGGGATTTTATTTTTTCAACTAACTAATAATTATTTTACTGAATAGTTAATCAGCAGCATCAACATCAAAATGAACATTTATTATTGTGGGCTTACTGTATGCTAAACAGTGCTAAAGTACTGTACATGCATTTTTATATTTTATTTTTTCCTCAAGGCTAGGATATAAGTACAATTCATTTTATTTCCACCTTACAAATGACGAAATTGAGGCTTTGTAGGGTTAAGTAACATCTCAAGGTTTTACTCAACCAGGAAGTGATGAAGCTGGGATTTGAGCTTTTCATCTTTTATAGCGCATCAGTTTATTGATTTCCCTATTCCATCCCCAGTAAAATAATGAATATTTTTTTGTTCTGAGTATTGCTAGAATAGCCTTTGTTCAGTTGGTGACTCTCAAACTTCTTTGACTATGCCCTGCAATAAGAAATGCATTTTATATGACAGCCCAGAGTACATTTGTTTTTAAGATTGTGTTTATTTTTGAGAGAGGGGAAGGGAGGGAGAGTGAGAGGGAGAGAAACATCCATGTGTGAAAGAAACACCGATCAGTTGCCTCTTGCATGCGTGCAACCAGGGACCTGGTCTGCAAGCCAGGCATGTGCCCTGACTGGGAACTAAACTGGCAACCTTTTGCTGTGTGGGACAGCGCCCATCCCACTGAGCCACACCAGTCAGAGCAGCCCAGGGTACATTTGTTGTATGTATATGTGCGTGTGTGCATTTCATGAAACTATATTTGGTTTTACTGCATACGTTACGAGAGATTTTATTGTATTTTATTTTCTATTGGTTTTCTCTTCTCTTCCCTCTTTCTTATCACAACCCACTAGTGGATTGCAATTTAGGTAAAAAAAACATTAGTTTAAGCCAGAAGAGTTGTAGGCAAATATGGAGCATTATATGTATCAGTGAGAGAGGCACTGGAAATGGGGAGGAAGAGGCCTAAGTTATTATTTTGATACCAGAATATTGACTACCACTTACACAAAGTAATTGCTTTAAAAAAAAAGTTGCCTTTTTTTTAAGGTAGACTTGAGTGACGTATTTGGTTTTTGTTTTAAAGCTCTCTGATCCTTCTGATCTACCACGGAATGCCTTTCGAATTTTTACCATTCTTGTGGAATTTTTATGTATTGAGCACATTGATTATGCTTTGGAAACAGGACTTGCTGGTAAGTATATTTATCTGTGTTAAAATTTGTATTAAATTCCTTTGATCCTGCTCGGTTAAATGAATGCACAGTGTTTTATATGTATTCAACTCTATATGTTGAATTCACTTAAGTGCAATGAATGCTTTCTGAGCTCTTGTAATGCAAGGATTTGTCAGATGCTAAAAGCTATACATTAATAGGTTATTAATGACTTCTCCCCTAAATTCTAGTCCTATTAATTCAGTTGCCTCCTTGACCTCTCCACCTGTTCACTGTGCATCTCAAATTTAACATATCCCAAATGGAACACTTTATCTTCAACCCAAACCTGTCCCTCTTCCATTCTTCCCCATGTCTTTAAAAGGCCTTACTATTTACTGGTTGACGAAGTCCTAAAGTGAGGAGTTGCCATTAATTCCCCCTGTTCTTCAACCTTGATACACACTTCAAACATAACTCAAATTCATCTACTTTTCTCCATCTCCACTGATGCCACCCTAATTTAAACACCCTGTCTGCTCCTAACTGCTCTCCCTGTATTCGTTCTTGCCTCTCCAAATTACTGACTCCATGTAACAGTTTATTTTTTTCTTGTTTAAGACCTTTTAGTGGCTTCCTATTACTCTTAAGGGGAAAATAACAACAAACCCTTTATAGAAGCATGGCTTTTTGATCTGATTTCCTCATATGTGTTCATCCTCATCTCATAGGCATTTCCCTTCATTACCCTAGCCCTTCTGACCTTCATTCTTTTTCTTCACTCAGGTTCTTGACATTTGGTGTTTTCGCATCTCCCGGTCCTTTTCCTTCAGCTCTTCTCATGTCTGGCTTTTCAACTTTCTTATCTCAACTAAGATGTCACCTTCTCAGAGAGGCCTTTGCTGATCGCCCTAGATAAAGTAGCCCTCCTCTCCTAACCTACTCATCATTTCATCATTGAGTTAACTTTTTTCATAGCACTTATCACAATGAAATTTTCATCTGTTAATGTATGCCTCCATTCAGTAGACTTCATTCAGTACATACTTATTAAATGCCTACTTTTGCACTCATAGAGCTTATATTCTTGTGGAAAAGGTAGACAAATAACTAGGAAGAAAAATTAAATTGAGCGAGCGATAGATAGGGAGTAGTAATGGGGAGGTGGGAAGGGATGTTCAGGGGTAGAGGGCTTCTTTAGAAAGGATGTCTCTCTGAGGAGACATACCAGAGCACTAAATGAAGTCAAGCAGTAAACCGAGTATTTGGAGCAAGAGTATTTTAAATACAGAGAACAACATACAAACTCTGTGGGTAGGAATCTTCTGTGTCCTATTCACCATTTTAGTGTCGCACCTAGAAAACACATAGCAGAAACTCAGAAAATATTTACTGACTATATATAACATTATTCTGTAAAATTTCTAACATTGAAGCAAAGTTACCATAATTTGGTAACCTTGTGGATTATTGCTACCATTTTTTTATGTAGTTGCTCTCATGATATAAATAAGCATTTGTATCCTCTTTTGTGAGGGGTTTTCTTAGTTACAGCTGACTCTTGGCATTAAGTATTTAACATTTACCTTTTGCAAATGATTTTAAGATGTGGTCATTTGTATTGGGATAATAATACCTCAAAGGCATTAAGACTTAAAAAGATAATAAAAAAAGTAACATGAATTAAAATCCATATAGTATGACGGATTTGTTATTTAGCTAGTATGGAAACCTGACATCTTCATTTTAATAGCAGTATTCACAATTTGGAAGAGCTTCGAAAATTTCCTGGTAGGATAAGAATGTCCCTTATATTCATAAATATTTTCCATACATCTGTTTAGTTACTTCTTACTGATGTTATTTCTGGTGATTGTCTAAAATTCTGTCACATGTATATATTATAAAGTTAACCATCCCTAGTTTTAGACATACTGGATCTCTTCAGCAATTTACTAATATAAATGCTACAATTAAATTGTAGAGCTTAAAGTGCTTTCCTTATTTTGAATGATTTTTTTTTTTTTATAAAATCCTGGAAGTGAAATAGCCAGATTAAAGTATGTTACAAATTTTTAAGATTTCTGTACATATAAACTTTTTCCTATAGGGTTTTTCCCACATTATTTTATGCTGCTACTGGCATGTATGACTGTACCAGTGTTTCTGCACATTATTGAATATTCTTTTAAAAACTTTAATAATTTAGTGGTTAAAATATGTATACTTGTTGCCTTAATTTTCATGTCTTTCATTAATAACAAGAAATAGTATTTCCTACGTGTGTATTGACTTAACTTTTTTCTCTTGTAAGGTTGTGTTGGAGCCTTTAATTTTCTTACAAATGGATAATTTTGTCTTTTGTGGGAAAATAAAACACGTTTGATTTTCACTTTTAAAACTGAAGAAAGTCATTATCCTATAAAGAACTCTGGCTATTAAATTTTTTTTCTCATTTGCTGTGAATATTTTTCTTAGTCCTTTATGCCTTTTAATTTTAGCTAGAAACATGAGTATCTAGGATTAAAGGGACCTTAGAGTTTATCTATTACTCTGTTACACAAAAGAGGGAATTGAAATTTGGAATGGTCAGCTTGTATTCTTTGGGGCCAGAATGAGGAGTGGCTTGCATACCATGCTAAACATTAAGAATTTATTCTCTAGACAGTGAGGAGACAGAATATTTTTGAGGCAGTGGTGGAGAACATGGTGAGTGAAATGAGTAAGTTTAAGTTGATATGGCATGAAAGATAAAGAGATTTGAACCTGGAAACTAATAAGGAAATTATTTTAACTGTTCTCAGAGATAAAGATGCCTGGCTATAAGAAAAATGGTAGCCGTATATGTTCATGGCTCAAGGGAATCATTGGGCACAAGAGAGTGGGAAAAGGAAGGAAAAGGTATAGTTTAAGATGACACATTTATTGATCTATTTTTCAGTTTACCTTAGCAAATAATGAAGACTGGATAGATGGTGAAAATTTGGGCATGAAAACTTTGAATGCATTTTGTTACCTGATGAAACAAGTTTAATTTTACTCTTCTGTCTATAAAAATCATTGTTAATTTATTCAAACAACTGTTAACTTTTATTCATGTTGTATGTATGAAACCACACTCGTTTTTCTATTGCCAAGGTGAACTCCTTAAAGTATGACTCTAACATATACTTGCCTTCCAACTTCAGGAATTCCCTCTTCAGATTCTCGGAATGCAAATCTCTATTTTCTGGATGTTGTGCAGCAGGCCAATACTATTTTCCATCTTTTCGACAAACAGTTTAATGACCATCTTATGCCACTGATAAGGTTAGTCAAATTTTCATTGGTATTGTAATAACTATTATAATATCCTACATGTCTTTTTGTTAAATATTAGAAGTACTACATATTAATAATAACATCAAACAGGACAGGAAAGTGTGAAATAAAAAGTAAAGATTCTTTTCCTTCTTCCCTGCCTCTTATTTTCTTTTGTTTCTGTGGTATTAATTTTGGTTTATTTGAAAAGGCTGAATCTGTTCTCAACCTATATCTGTTGTAAAAGAGGACTTCTAGCTTATAACTGCTTTTTGTCATAGGACATCAATACAAATTTTTATGAGATTAATAGTGTAGATTTTGATGCGGCATTAAGTAAGACTTGGTTTATATCTTCCTAGCAATTTATGTGAACTTTTAAAGCCCATGAGGATTAAATTAAGTAGTATATAGTTAACATGCTTTATAAAACTGTATGCGAAATACTGTTGTTATTAAAGAGGAATATATATGTAAGGTAAAATTCCAGACATTTTGCTGTTAACATTCATATGCCAAGATATTAGTCTAGGAACAATCTCAAAGATAAAGATTACTTGTGATGTCTGAATCACACTTTGAAAGGAAATTTACTTCTTAGAGAGCTATAATGCAACATAGCAAAGAATTTACATAACTGTTAGCATATCCCTTATTATTTTGGGTGTTTTTGACATTTAGGTAGCATTCAGAAGGCAAATAGGACTGTGAGGCATTTTGTTTGTTTTTAATGTAAGAAAGCTAAATATGTTACTCCAAATTTTAATTAGTGTAATTTACTGTGATCTTAAGATTCCAGTGATAGTCTGTGACTTTTCTTACTATTACACCAGATATTTAATTAACAAGTAAACCAAATAATTCCAAAATTTCAAAATCACATTTTTATATTCTTAAGGAATGTCTCCTCAGAGATAAAGGCAACAGATCTAAATCTTCCTTTTCTCCATTAACTGGTTAAGTTTTACTAGTGCAACCATTATAATGAATACTAAATACAGTTGACCCTTCGACAATGAGGGAGTTAGGGATGCCAGCCCTGCCCTACCTCACCCCTGCAGTTGAAAATCTGCGTATAACTTCTGACTCCCCAAAAGCTTAACTGTACTAATATCCTACTGTTGACCAGAAGCTTATTGATGAGATAAATAGTAGATTAACACATATTTTATATGTTATGTGTATTATATACTGTATTCTTACATTAAAGCAAGCTAAAGAAAATGTTATTATCAAAATCATGAGGAAGATACATATACAATATTTACTGAAAAAAATCCATTAAAGCAGGCTAAAGAAAATGTTATTATTAAAATCATGAGAAAATACATATATAATATTTACTGAAAAAAAATCCACTTATTAGTGGACCCATACAGTTCAAACCTATGTTGTTCAAGGTCAACTATAATTACTTTGCTACTTATATACTTTGTTGTATTTGTGAGCATATTAAAATAATGTGTGTTTATATAAATGTATATAGCAATAAACATATGAATATTAAAAACTTAGAATTGTAAGACTACTAATGTGATTTTTTTCTTTAAACATTCAATAGTTCTTCTCCTAAGTTATCTGAATGCCTTCAGAAGAAAAAAGAAATAATTGAACAAATGGAGATGAAATTGGATACTGGCATTGACAGGCAAGTTGTTGGTTTTATTTTTTCTCTTACATTTTTAAAAATTATAAAAGCACTATTATAGTACCATAAAAATGATTTTCAGGAAAGAAAAAAAATCTGTCTTGATTTCACCATTTGACTTTATTTTTATGTGTTGATTTCATCCTTATTAGAATGTTATTTTTATTGGATTCTTAAGCTTATTATTTCTGGAAGTTGGTGTGTTTAGATTTACTTTTAAACCAGATTCAGTTAAAAAAAACATTTTTTGTAACCACCCCTTCCTACACATGTGTACACACACATACTCTCTCCAAACTCCTTAAAAATGGTATGTAACAGAGGGTTTTAGTTTTCTTTAGAATTTTCAGGCTTATATCTGAAGTGCTTTAAATAAATATACTAATTTTCTGTTCTGGCTGGTGTGGCTTGGTTGGTTGGGCATCCACCCATGAACCGAAAGTTCTCAGGATTGATTCCCAGTCAGGGCACATGCCTGAGTTATGGGTTTGGTCCTATCAAGGCAGGTACAGGAGGCAGCTGATCGATGTTTCTCTCTGGTATTGATGTTTCTCTCCCTCTCTTTCTCCCTTCCCCTCTCTCCAGAATCAATAAAAATAAATAAGTAAACTAATTTTCTAAAGGTAACTTCTTTCATTGAATGCAAACTCCACATTCAAAATACTTTTGTAATATTTATTGTAGTTAATTACCTATTCATACTGTAAAGCAATGGTTCTCTTTTTTCTTTTGAGATGATGGTGGGCATGTATTTGTTGATGATTAAAATAGCTACCATGTATCAAGCATTTGTTGTAGGCCAGGCACAGTGAAAGGGTCTTTGCTTGTATTATGTCATTTATTAGGTAGGAAATATCTTTCCATTTTACGGATGAGGAAATGGAGGCGTAAAGAATAAGTAATTTGCTCAGAATCACTCAGTTAATGTTGGTAGACCTGGGACTCATTCCAATGCCCCTTGTACCAGGTTTGGGCATGTCTTTTTTATTTACTTTAATTCTACTCCTTTCTCTTCTAATCAAGAAAATATATTTGAATGCAAGTTAGTTACTGTGCTGTTATAAAGAAAACTTGGAATCCACTCTATTTTATTAAAAAGTAAATAGTCCTGGCTGGTGTGGCTTGTGGACAGAACGTCGGCCTGCGAACCAAAAGGTCACCTTTGGTTCCTGGTCTGGGCACATGGCTGGTTTGCAGTTGCAGATGTGCAAGAGGCAACCACTCAATTTTTCTCTCATAGATTGATGTTTCTCTCCCTCTCTTTCTCCTTTTCTTCCCCTCCCTAAAAATAAATAAAATTTAAAAATTCGCTTAAAATAAATAATTTTTACTTTACTAGTAGTAACAAACTTGCACCTCACCTCTCAGTTACCTTCTCACTAAGATCAAGAACTCCTATAGAGTATGTGATAATAAGGGAAAGAAAAATAAAATTGAAGAATAAAACTGGAAAAATAAGGATATTATAGAATTAATTACTGAAACTAGCTTAGTGAAGAATTAAATGCTTAGAAGAATCCTAAAAACTGATCTCTCCCTTTTTTTTAGTCAGGACCACATGAGATTATACATATACAAAACTGCTTTTAATAAAGTTATAGTGTATATGTATACATTATACACCTTATAATCATTTCTTCCAGAAAGTATTTTTGTAACATAAATCCCTCATACTGACTTGTTTCTTCTTGCTTTGCCTCAGAATACCTGAAAATCATATTTGGGAAGTGGGGAAGTTGAATATGTTAAGCCTCCAAATGTATAGGAAATACAAATTTTCTAGTTGCCTTTTTAATATATGTATTAGGTAATTTCTTTTCATCTTTCCATGTAAGCCTCAGTCTCAGAGTCTTTGCATTAGTTATCTAATTGAAGACACAGTGGCCTGTGATGGTCCCTTGAATGTGAACTTCCAATTCTCCTTTACCCATGTACAGTGAGGCCAAGGGGGGAACTCAGCATTCACCTGCATTGCTCCTGGTATTTTCAGACCAGTGCCCATCTACTGTTAGGCCAGATTCCCTTTGTCTTTGAAGTACATGTCATCTTCCCTTTCTTTTTGCTGTTGGGTCTCACTTATTTGTGTCAGTTTCCTGAATTTATTGAGGATTTGTGTATCTGACTCACAAAATTTTTCTTTAAACCTTAAGTCTTAGGTTATTTCCATGTGTGTGACACAGTCTTTTTCTTGATCACCTCCATGTTAGCTACCTATTTTCATATCCTGTTAGACCTTGTTATCCTTGGTAACAAAAACCTTGAACCTGAATAATCCTGCTCAGTGCTCACAACCTCCTGTTCTGCTTTCTGACCTCAACAAGAACCCTTCATCTTTTGCTGATCTGTTTTTTCCTAGTTTTACTTTATTCATTATTGTGCTTAGATTGCTTGGTCCCCACCCTTTGAATTACTCATAATTACCCTGAAATCCATTTTCTTTAACTGTCTTAAAGATCCTAAACTGTGGATCAGTGCAGTCTTTTTTATTCCCACAACTGGGTGGCTGATTACTATTGGAGAATATCAGAACTCAAACATTATTGGTGCTATTATAAGCCCATGCTCTGATTTCTCAGCTGGGTCTTCAGTATCGCTTATCCCCAGCCTCCTGCTTGTCTTTAGACTATGAAACGCATGTTCATCTCACCTGCTTTTCAAAACTTTAGCCATTCTTCTTAAGCCCTCTCTTTTCCCTTTCCTTTTTATGTAGTTGTTAGGAAGTAAATTAGCAACAGGCTTCTGATATTTTAAAAATTTTAATGAAGTATTGGTCAAATGAATTTATACTGTTTTGAGCAGGAAGCTAATAAAACCAAGAGTTCTTTGACATCAAGATGTAGATTTTATTTTTTCTAAAATCTAAAGTCTACCAAATAGTAAAATAGTTTTATGGTGATGTTAAATTAATTTTAATTAAATTTAGTATAAATAATAAAAATAAATTGATCAAATATATGCTGTTCTCAATTCTTTAGAACATTAAATTGTATGATTGGACAAATGAAGCATATCTTGGCTGCAGAACAAAAGAAAACAGATTTTAAACCAGAAGATGAAAACAATGTTTTGATTCAGTATACTAATGTGAGTAAAATGATTTGATATGCTAGTAAGAAATACCTGCTTTCTTAATACATTTGTTACCATTTTCATTGGTTTATCTTACTATAGTCTAAGTTGTTTTTTCTTTTTATACTTAGAGATTAATGAGAAACAATATGTATTTTCTCCTTAGTTAACATGAATACACATTTCTTTGTAATAAGTGTAGAAAATATTTTACAGGCCTGTGTTAAAGTCTGTGCTTACGTAAGGAAACAAGTGGAGAAGATTAAAAATTCCATGGATGGGAAGAATGTGGACACAGTTTTGATGGAATTTGGAGTACGTTTTCATCGACTTATTTATGAGCATCTTCAACAATATTCCTACAGTTGTATGGGTGGCATGTTAGCAATTTGTGATGTAGCTGAATATAGGAAGTGTGCCAAAGACTTCAAGGTATGTATTCATAAATATCAAACTTATAAATAGACTCAAGAACATGTCAGACCATTAAAAATCTGTACTAACTTATCATTTGTGAAAAGTTTATAACTTTTATTGATGCTGTAATGAGAATAACATTTTCTAACTGAAGAAGTGTTGTTCTTATCATGTTTCCATACTGACACTTTTGCTTCATGCTTGTTTTAGACAAAGCCACATTTCTTTACCACAGTCCGAATGAACTTCTTGACTACCATCACTAATGCTGTGTATGTCATGCATCAGCAAAATATGTTCTTTCTTCGTGTACATCTCTCTGAAATCACTTTTTCTTAAGGTTAAATTATTTAAGAAAAGGGCTAAATTAGTGATAACTAGTTCTAGTCCACAAAAGTATAAATGATTGTTACGATTGAAGAAAACTGACAAAATATGTTTTCAGAAAGATTATAGCCAAGTTTGTGTAATCACTGCAATATTTGAGTTTTAACACTTCAGGAGCTTTTAAAAATTCTAATATATTGAACCCTCCCACATTAGTAAATCCTGACTAATCGTATGTGTATTAGAAGAATTTTACTAATCATAAAACTAGAAGTTATTTTGTTTTAATGTTTTTTTTTTCTTATCTCAATTTAGATTCCACTGGTATTACAGCTTTTTGATACTCTGCATGCACTTTGCAATCTTCTGGTAGTTGCCCCAGATAACTTAAAGCAAGTCTGCTCAGGAGAACAACTTGCTAATCTGGACAAGAACATTCTTCACTCCTTCGTACAACTTCGTGCTGACTATAGATCTGCCCGCCTTGCTCGACATTTCAGCTGAGGTTGAATTTATAAGGGAAATGTGTTGTACTTCAGCAGGCCTTGGTTGATAGAAAGCACAGGAGATTTCTTATGATATAGCCAACACTTTATGGAAAAATGACTGTTTGGAAAAACAGCAGCCATACTAACTCCTGAGATTTTTTTTTTAAATTTGGACACTACTAGCCATATTTTGTTTTTTACTCTTAAGTTGGTTTTTAATACCATTCTTGAACATGTAGGTTTCAAATTCTGTGAAACTATATGTCACGGTTTTCATTCTGGAATATCTTAGTGTCAGAAGGCAAATGAGATGTTACCAGTTTTCCAGTTCATGCTCTTTAACATATTCCATTGGGAAATTTCACCATCCTATTTTATCAATCTTAATGACCTTTCAGCACTGGTAATTGTTAATCAGATTATTTTAGGTATTCCTAGAGAACTTTTTGCCTCTTTCAAAAGGTTAACAATTGAGCATAATTTCCTTAGTTGGTTCATTGGATTTTTTTTGAGGTACAACCGTAGTACTATTTCAAGAAAAATGTTATACATTAAACTAAAATGATGAAATGTTTTATGTAGCTATTAGGAGTGGATTAGAATATATCCACTTTCTGGGTAAAAAAACAAAACAAAAACAGCATAACTTAAAGTTTGCTATTTTTTGGTAAACATATTTTAAGTCATTGCTAGCAACAAATTAGTAGAACTACCTTATTTTCTATTTCAGTTACAATAAGGTGGAGGACCTTAACAGAAAGACCATATTTATTCATTATTTTAATATTATAAGGGAAGTAAAAAAGTGAAGTATACTCTAAATAGTGCATATGAGAAATATTGACAATGTTTTGCAACAATGCAACCCTTTAATATTTCTGTCCTAAGGTTAAACTGGAATAATATGGGATTGCTAAACATACAGATAGCCTTTTATTTTAATAGGAATTGGGAATTGATATTCTAAGTCTGGAGGTGAGCTTTGCAAAGTTAGTTGCTTTTCAAATCTGTAGTTTCTGTCATCTTTTTCAAGGCATTTCTGAAGCAATTCCTACTGAATGTAGTTAATTGAATTGGCTTGATATGGTGACATAATAATCACTTATAAATTTTAAACATCAAGTGGAAATTTAGAAAGGCCATTACTCTACAAACTTGCTCTATGAGAATGAATTCTTAACTATATGTAGCATTTCAGCTTCCATTGTGCTGTTCATAGTCTTAGAGGAACAGATAAATTTTAATGTTCAACTCATTCTTGGCATTTTTTTCTCTTAATGTAGGCTTTTTGACCTCATTTTGGAAAACACTTTTTTTTATTAAAGAATGTTTCTGAATGGTCATCCACTTTACCAAAACTTTCAGGTCTAAAGCTAGCTAGTATTTAAGTTACTGTTGACTGAATTCTCTTCATTTTCTGTTTAGCCCAGTGTTATCAAGGTGAGCAAGACAAATGAAGTATGCCAACATTTATTAAAGTATTTAAGGAAATTGTGGCAGCTTTAGAAGACTGTCTCATTTTCTATTCCTTAGCCGAGGGAGAACCAGAACAGCTTTTGAATACTAGAGAAAGTCATATGCTTGTACTATTGCCATTTTAGAAAGCTCTGATGTGAATTCACATTATACCTCTGTTACTTAAAAGCCAACAATTTTAAACCAGTAGTTTTACTGGCCATTTGAACTCTTTGTATACAGTGTCAATTTGTAAAAAGGGGTGGGGAGTGGATCTTAAATACAACATGAGAGAACATTTTAAGACTTCCAAAACAAAAAAGCATTTCAAATTATTTTGTTTAGATTAATTTAAAAAATGTACAACATATACTCGTTGCATAGATATTTTGTTAATTAGTATTTTCATGCTTGAGTTCTGTGCAATATTTCCCATTATGTCCATTGACAGGACAGTAACAAAGAAAACTCATAAGTGATTACTTAATTTAGAAGTGTTAATATTAATGCTCAATAAACAAATTCCCTGCAATTGTTTTTTATTTCACTTTATTTTTTACATTTAAGGACATCCATACTGAATTTTATAAATTATTTTTTATTTAAATTTTTAAGATGTTTCTTATTTTTTATAATATAGGTCTTCTCACTTCCTTTTATAGCAGAAATATTCCAATTTTTAAAATATTTTTGATATTCACAACCACTAAAAAATTTTGCCCAAAATTTATGGCTCAAAAGAGATGATTAAAAAGGGAGATGTTTTTCATATGTACATGGTAATTTTAGGTAACAGTAATGGAACTTCATATATTAGTAACTTTAGCCAACATTTGAATAAAGATAATCGTTGCAATTTTCTGCAGTTCCACATGAGCTAACAGCAATATTTAGGTAATGCATTAAAGTTCAAAATATGCTCTAAAACACTGCAAATTAATTATTTTTTCTAAAACTTGAGTATATTATGTTTGCATAAAATGGTACAGAAGGTGAAATACAGAACACAGGTTTAAGAAGGAAATCTAGCTTCAATAAGCTATGATATTGAAAAAAGACACTCAACCAGAATAGATAAATAGTCCTTATGAAGAACTATTAAATAACAGTTGGATGGAACAGTGGACTATTCCAAGATATTTGTTAGTCTGATTTTGTGAGCATCACCATAGTTGCAAGTCCCTAGCATTTTTGTTTTAAAAAGAGCTGCTAAGTAGATTAAGTTATGGTATATTTTAGGCCATTTTCTTTTATTTTAAATATTTCACTATCTGAATATCAACCTTCTGGCTCTTAGTGAAATAATTGAATTATCAGCCACTAGATTGATTCAAGAGTGGAGAATGTACTGCTTCCTTAAAATTCCTTTTTCTCATTTGTGATATTGAATATTGACAAGTAACCAAATAAAGAGATTTTGGTTCCTGAAATGCCACAAAACCCCTTAAGGTAATCATGTGGTTATAAAGCAGTGCCTGAGGCACTGTGTGTGACAGTAAGGTTCACTTCGTGCATAATTTGTTAGTGACTTAAAATGCTCACATCTGGGAGTTTAACTTTTTTAATGCAAAAATATACTGCATATTACCCATATATTGCCCATTTTGACTCAGAAAGTGAGATGTTTTGTAGTAGCATATTGAGTTCTCCTGATTCCCAATGGAGCATTTGATACACAAACATTCTGTGCTTTCATTCACTTAGTTTAATTGTATTCAGTTCCTATAGTACTTCTTTTTGTTTGAGAAAGTCTGTCCTGAAATACATGTGTACTTTAGAGGAAAAGACACCAGTCCATATTGTTAGAGTAAATAACTTCATAAAGTAAAAAGAGCAATTTTTAAATTTTGATGCATAATAAAGATAATTATAGCTACATTTATGGACTTACGTTCCATGCACTATGCTAAGCCATGCATGTATTATCTCATTTGATTCCAAAACAGCCCTAGGGGTAGGGCACTATTATATCCAGTTGACAGATGAAATAACTAAAGCATATAAATGTTAAATAGACTTGTTCAAGGTCTACAGCTAGTAAAAGGCTGAGCTCGAAAGCTAACTCTTGCACACACTGTTCAATACACGATTCTTATGTAATATTGAATAGGTCCCTTTTTTTTTTTTGATAGGCTCATTAATTTTGCTTTATCTAATTTTCTTTTCATCAAATGTTCTCATTGTAGTTTAGGTTATTAAGTTGATATATAGTGTCAGTATCTAATTTGCTATTGTATTTTTTTAATATGTCCAATGTGTGATCATACTTTTTAAATTTGGTTTTTAAAATTTTATAAGTGGCCATGAAATTTTAATTGACTATTTATTAAGTTTGTACCTAATAGAAATATTTCCATCAAGAAGTTCTCTTTAGTGAGTATTATTTTACATAATTATAAAACTGTTTCTACTTAATTTTATAATAGAAAGAGTCCAGGTATTTTGTACCATATCTTGTAACATGGGAGTAAATGACAACTCTGTGGAAGATAAGAAGAAATCAGTATTTCTGCTTTCAAAAACACACTGTTTTAATGTCATAAGTTTGCTAGTTCTGTGAATTATTTGGCACATTGGTAGTTTTTAAAAAGCAAATGTAGGAATGCAAATGTGAGGGAAAATGTACTCAGTTTATTAACAATAGGTAATCTTTTTATGTATTAAAAATTGCATGTGTAATCTTTTTAAAAGTTGCCTTAACTCTTAACTTTTATTCCTATCACTGATCAGTTCTTTCTCTTTCCAAATTTAGGGGAGAAACAACCCCTCATGTGTTTATGAGAGAGAAACTTGATACATTAGAGAGTATGAAATTTATTTGGTGATTTGAAGCAGCTAGGCTGATAACCCTGGGCTTAACAAGACTGATATTTTCAAACTAGGTCCTGTATATATTAACACTATTATTTGGGAAGTAACAGTAAACTAGTTCTTATGATTACTATCATTTTGGGGGGTAGAGAAAGGTAATTAACCATACTTGTTTGTTTTCTAAGTGGTTTAGAAGGCTGTAGTCTGTATCACCATACAAAGCCAATTTAAATATGAATATATCACATCATACTCCAAACAGCAAACAGTCACAGAGGAAAGTCATTTATTCAGAAGGCATAGATTTGTGCTAGACAGCAGTGATGCATTACAAATATATAATTATTTGCACTAATATTTGAGCAGGTGGAATGGATTAGAACATGGTCAACATTATGCTGCTGATAACATGTATTTTTCTTTATTAATATGTACTGTGCAACATGTATTAAAATTGTCAATAATTCATTTTAGCCGTGATACTAATATTTATATTACTGTGTTGAAGAGACAGTATCCAACTGAGCCACTTTTAATTTAAAAGTCAAATTGGTTAAGTTTACTTTCAGAAACCACTTGAATTACTTTATAATCATTGGAAAGTCAGTAAAACAGAATTATCAAATGACTAGTGGCTTAATAGGAAGAAATATAGAGGGTTAAGAATAGGGGTAGAAATATGGAATAAGTTATTTCATTTATAGCTCAGATGAGTGACTTCCTCTTGTTTTCACCTTTGGCAATTTTAAGTGAAGGAGAATGCCTTATTCCTTCCAGAGTGTCTTCATATTAATAAACTAAGCCTGAAGATTGGATGGAACCAACTCTAAGAAATTAATTTCCAGTGGTAGACTTCCAAATTTTTTAGATTAAACTTGGAGAGGTAGGAAGCTTTCTTGATGTCCCTGTTACGTTAAATAGGCAGGTGCTCTTGAATGAGGCCATCTCTTTTTACCTATCATTTTAATCTTTATACTGTGGGTAAATTTGGTTTTCAACTCTGGTGTTTTGTTATGGCAGTTCTATCAAATCTGTAGCTGTTTGCTGTAGAGAATATTATCCAAATAGAATCTGGAATGCTGATCTAAAGAAAACTGTGAAACTACCTCTAAGTATATTGTTTGCAGATGCTGTATGCTATTTAGAGGATTCACATGGAATTATGTGAAAATACTTGATAAGGTGTAATACTAAGTGCCTTTATATTAGGATTCTCCAGTGGGATGTATTTTTAATTTTTGCCACACGGGGGAGATGTTATTTTTATAGTAATACCTACATTTTTGTTTGATTTTAAAAATAGAACTCACATAGCTTCTCTCTACTGAATGGCACTATGAACATGTCACTATCCTAACAGGAAAAGAGAGAAAGAGCGTGCATGTGTGTGTGCATGCACATACTTAAATGAGATTCTGAAGACTGTGATAAAATTCCTGGGTGACTTGATGACACAAGATTAAAACAGTTTTGAAAAACATATGTGTACACGGGAGTTGTCCAAAGTCCATAGTAATTAAAGTTATGTTTTTTTAGAGTTATATATCATGAATTCCTTTATCAACTCTTAAGAATAATAAGCTATGGATTGGTTTTCTCCATTCTCCTTAAAAAAAAACTTTTTGAAACAATCTCAAACTTACAGAAATGTAAATACTATACAAATAAAAATTTTCCACTTAACTGTAGGTTGCTGTCTTGATGACACATCACCCTTCAGTACTTTTGTATTTCCAAAAAGAAGGAATTCTCCTATATAACCATGATACAACCTTCAAAGTCAAGAAGTTAACATTGATTTATTACTCCCATCTAATCCTCACACACCATTCAAGTTTCACTAATTGTCCCAATAAGGATTAGTTCAAAATCATATGTTAGCTTAGGTTGTAGGCTCTCTTGTTTCTTTTACCCTGGAACAATTCCTCAGTCTTTCCTTGACTTTAGTTATCCTCAGCATTTTTATAGACTATAGGACAGTTATTTTTGTAAAACATCTGTCCTTAAATTTGGATTTATCTATTTACTCATGATTAGATTCCAGTTGTGCTTTTTTTTGGCAGGGGTATTATAGAAACGATTTTCTGTTCTCATTGCATCCTATCAGATAGTGTACAATTTCAGTTTGCCTCATTTCTGTTGATGTTCATTTTGATAAGTTGCTTAGGCTACTACCTTTCAGGCTCCTTCACTGTAAATTGTTTTTCTCTAAGTATTTTATGGGGAGGGAATTTGAAGCTATGTATATATCTTGCTCCTAATCAAAATTTTAATTTATTACTAATAGTAGTGATTCATGGTTTTCTAGTCAATGGATTGTCTGTTACTTCTTTTGACTGGAATTGTCCCACAGTTGGCCAGTGGGAGCTTCCATCAACCTGGCTCCTGTGTCCTCTTGACATGCTGTCATTTTTTTTAAACACTTCTTACTTTTGAGCACACAGGATTTTCCAAACTCATTTTGTACTTGCCTTGTTGCCTCAGTTTTGGAATTAGCCATTTTTACACCTTTTAGTGGAAATTGGTATTTAGAAGCCACAATTTGTATGTGAGATGTGCTTATTATGATTGACATGCTACTTCCACTCCTCCTCAGTGGACAATGCTAGGGAGCTTTCTGTGTGTATGCAACACATACATGTATATATTTTAAATGTACACACATATGCATACAGTCCTTTCTTTGTGTGACACCCTTCCCATCCCACTTGAACTCCAACACCTCATATTGGGTTTTTTCCCTCCCCACTCAGGAAGAGGGCTTCCTCACCCCATTCAGCCACCAAGGCTTTGGCTATAGAACAGAGTTGGGGGAATGAAAATGGTCATTACAGAAAACATGTAAAAAATTTAAAAGTCTAAATAAAAATCATTCGTAATTTAATCATTCACAAACAACTCTTTTTTTTTTGGTGTGTTTTTCTTTTACTGTAGTAAGCTAAATAGTAAAGCTGAATTGAGAAGGATGAAGTGTTTGTGCCCAAAACATGGAACTTACATTTTGAAGGAATTAAATTTCAAATGAATACCATGTGTTTTTCTATAATGTATCTCTTTGCTACTAGGAATAGTTGCTAATTGTGGATAAAGAACATCAGAGAAACTTGATTGTGTGAATGGAAATCTGACCGTTAAGGACTGAAAAGCAATAGGATATTTTTACTAATAAAGTTCAAATGAAAAAGGATAATACAATTGTTTTGTAGGCCACAAAATAAAAATACATTGAAGTAGGGGTAGACCGTATGTGCAAAAGGAGTCTATATCTGAATTGTATTTCATAGATGTTAAACTTCATGAGAATTAGAAGTCTATATACATGGACAAATTATCTGACTCTGTTTCTTTGTTAGGCCTCTTACGCTCACTGCTAGGGCTAAAATTCTGTAACTCTTAAGTGCAAGAAAATGCAGGCTTTCCATTAAGAGCTTACAATGATGTTAGAAATAGATTAGCTGAAGAAGTCTTATCTGACCCCAACTGAGAATATCTTGAGATTCAAATCCTCCCGCATTGCTACCAGCGTGCAGTGACCATACAAGGTCTGTCTAGAAGGTATCCAGCCATGTGGTATGAAAATTAGAGACATTGAAGAAGATACAAGATAGAAGAAACATTGTACATAGGACAACAACACCTCAGTCACCTTCAAAGTAGGCACCTTGGGACCTCACACGGTTCTCTCAGTTGGCATCAGATGCCCTGTCACATTTTCCTGAATCTCATCGATGGTCTGAAATCTCTTCCCTTTCAAAGGTGATACTAGTTTTGGAGAATGCCAGAAGTTGCAGGGCACCAAATCTGGGCTATAGGGGGCCTGAGTCACCTGGTCAATTTGATGTTTAGCCAAAAACGTGAACAATACGTGATGTATGAGCAGGAGCACTGTTACGATGAAGCTACCAGTTGCGAGTTGCTTATAGCTGTGGCCTTCTGAATTATCTGAATGGTTTCTGTGGAGGAATGTTCAAGCTTAACACAAAATTTGATGCAGATTTATTGCTCTGCCCACTTGGTCATCTTGAATGCAACGGGCACTCTGTACATGAGCTCACTCAATGGAGCCTATATCCCCACTGACTAGTACAGTGAAGTCATTGTTCATGCATACGCATTCCAGTTCACTCTCCTTGGCTGCCAGGTTACACCAATGTGCAAGTCATTTTCATTATTAATGGCTGGACTTTTTCCAGCCAGACTTTGTATACATGCTATTGTGATTCAAGAGCTAAGGCTCTTGAATCATAAAAATGGAAGATGTGCATCTTGGCTTTGTTATTTACTAATTATATGACTTCGTTCAACTATTGTGGGGAAAAAGGACATTTGTGATTATTTTTAATCCTACCACTTTTATTAGATTTTTGAAGTTGTTTCCAGTCCTATGTAGGATCACTCTTTGGGTTATTCTTCATCTGACAAATACTGAAATTCTGTTTTTTTGTTAGGCACTGCATTAGAAGTTAGGATATTAAGATAAATACAAAGGTCTTGCACTCAAGACTCTAGTCTAGTAAGAGGGTTAATATATGCAAAAAATTAGAGTCCTCTCTGTAAGTACCATAATAGTAGCATGGAACCAGGTGCTGTAAGAGCCCAAAGGGAACAGGTATTACAATTTTCGGGCTAGTAGAGGTGAGGTAAGTAAAACTGTTCAAGTTAACTTTTTATTAAACACCTACTAAGTGTCGGGCATCTTGCTAAGAACATATTGCCCTTAATCCTTACACTGGAACTTAATATTATTATCCCCATTTTGCAAGTGAGGGAACTGAGGCACAGAGAGGTCAGAGAATTTGGCCAAGGTTACATATCTAAGAGGTAATGGAGTCGATTCAAACCGTACTTGCATGCTTCCAGAGCCAGTGTATTAACTATTTTGCTCCATTACCTCTAAGGAGTTTTCAAAAAAGGATACTGCATTTCAGCTGGACTTTACAAAGGCAAGGAGCATTTCAGTAAATAAGGCAGGCAAAGGGGCAGTCCAGGTTGAAGAGATTCGCACTTGCACAGGTGCGGTGCGGTGCATGAGTCGCTAACATATTCACTGATGGGAGGACCCCTAGACTCCTGTGAGTAGAGCTCTGTGTGTGGTCTGTCACAACAGGCAAGTGAAGCTGGAATATTTGGGTGGAGTTAGCTTATTAGGAATCTTAAATACTATAACAGAACCAACCATTAATGATTAAGTAGGTAAATGACATGAACAACTCTTCAAAATGATGAATGATAGGAATGTATGCGTTGGATGAGGGGAGAAGAAAGCAGACGGCTGGTCATTGCATTTATCTGGATATTGAAGGCCTGAACTAGAGGAGTTGACGGATTCTGGGAATACTTGGAAGATTAAACCAATAGGACTTACTGTGTTGCTTATTGATGTGGAGGGCAAAGAAAAGGAATCCAGTTTCTAAGATTCTTAGCTTATGTATCTTGGTGAATATTAATTATTGATTTACATTATATATTAGCAGAAGTAGATTTAGAGGGAATGTCAGTTAGTGCTGGAAGAACATCTATTCTCTTACCAAGAGAACTTGGTTAAGGTCATGTAAAAAAATTAAGATATTTTTAAAATCTGCATTTTTCTCAGTAATACTAGAAATGTGGCAGAAGAAAAATCCATTTTTCTTTATGTCTTTGGAACATAGGAATGGTTTTGAAATTTGAATCATACACTATAGATAAATGTATAATTGTTGAATTTTCTTAAAAATGAGAAATTTAGGATTTTAGTGTATGGATATAATAGGTAGACTCAAATGGAATGACACCTGTTTCTCCCTGAAATCAGCCCTTTAGAAAGTTTATATTGGAAAGTATATAGATGACTCTATAAATGGACCATGTACAAGCTTGGAATGCTTTATACCTTGATTCTCAATTCTGAGCCAGAATTTTCCACTTTAATTCTGAGGATGTCAGGTAGCTGCTTCCGGAAAGACACTGCAGAGCTTGAGATACTGCAGATCTATAACATAATTCTTAGCCATTATATTAAACTGTAACCTCAAAACATGGTTATCTTGATAAGGTTAACAAAAATGACTCCTTGGCAATGGTATGTGGAAAGTGCAATTACATTTTGTGGATATACCACAAACTAATTTTCTTATATTTGATGGATTTAAGACAGGTGTTTTGAAAGCATATCTTTGGGTCTTTTAGAAGTTTGCTGTAACTGGGTTGTCTAAAGCAGGCTACTAGTTAACCAAAGGATTAGCAAAATCCTCTAGCTGTAATTTATTTCTAAATCTGATAGAAAAGAACCCCAAACATTGTTATCCTTATATTTCAGATGCTCCCTATTCTGCTGTAGCAATTCTACTTACAATGAAGTCAGATTATTTTCATTGTGATTACTAATGGCTTTGATCAAAAGAACATTTACAGAATATTGAATATTATTAATTAAGAAATTTGTGGATACAGATTATATTGAAATTCTGAAATATTTAGTAAATATTTTAATATTAATAAATATTTAAATTTAATCAGTAAAGAGATATGTCTCTAAAATATAATTTAATTTGATTTTTCTATAAAGGAAATTATATAAAAGTAAATAGTAGAGACACATAACTTCAGGATTCACATTTACTTCAAGTGCACATAGAAATTTACAAAATTGATTATGTGCTAGACTGTAATGCCCTAACAGTTTTCAAAAATTTGAAATTATTCAGTGTGTTCAGTGACTATAGTGGATATAAAGCTGGATATAAAAGTTCACTAAAATGTTTTCTTGCAATCGGAAATAAACAATTTCTAAGTAACTCAGAAGTAAAAAAATATATATAATGGAAGAAAATATTTTAACCGAATGGTAAAAATATAGCTTATCAAAACTGGTGGGATGCAGCTAAAGTAATGCATAGAGAAAAATTTAAAGCCTTAAATATTTTTGGAAAAGAAGCACAGATGAAAACAATTATTTAAAGATCCATTTTAAAAGTATCAAAATAAGCACAAAGAAAGGAAAGACGGAAAGGAAAATAAAATATAAAATGTACAGGAGAGGCTGAGTAAAAACAAAAGTTTTATATCCTACATATGAGTAAAATAATATGGTTCTTGACTTTTTCTCTCTGTTTTGCTTAGCATGGTATATTTGTAAGATTTATTCATGTTGCAAGTGGCAGCATTTTTTCTTATGGCTGAGTAGTATACACAACTGGAAGTAACAAATGAACAAACAAGACAGACAAGTAAAATTCATAAACACAGACAACATTATGGTGATTACCCATGGGAAGGGGATGGGGGTAGTAAAGGGTAAAGGGCATCAAATATATGGTGATGGAAGAAGATATGACTTTGGGTGGTAAACACGCAATGCAGTATACAGATGACGTATTATAGGATTGCATACTTGAAACCTATATAATCTTATTAACCAGTGTCACCCCAGTAAATTTAATAATAAAAAAGGTGGTTTTCTGAAGAGACTAATGAAATTGATGTACCTCTGCAAGAACTGATCAGGAAAAAAAGAAAGCACAAACCAATTATCAGAAAAGAAGAGGGAAACTTCTGTACTTGTTCTATAGACATTAAATAGAAAACAGAAGGTTAATATGGCCATTATTTGCCAATAAACTTTAAAAATTACATTAAGTGGTTATACTTCACAAAAATTTAAAAACTCAATAACAATGATATAAAATAGAAAACATTAACACTTTTATATTTATTAAAATAGTCCACAATTAAAGACTTCACTGTGAAGAAAACTTTGGTTCAGATTACTTCCTTGATTAATTCCCTCAAACATTAAAGGAAGTAATAATACCGATCTTTCACAAATACAGAGTAGAAAAGGAAGAATAAATTCCCAACACTTTTAAGATGCCAGTATAACCTTGATGCCAAAAACAAAGATGTTATAACAAAGGAAAATTATACAACAATCTCTTTCATGAGCATGGATGTTAAAAATCCTAAACAAAATATTAAAAATACAAACCCAGTAATATATAAAAAGGAAAATATATCACAACCATATTAGGCTTATATTAAGAATGCAAAGTTGATCAAATATTTGAAATTCAATGAAATTTACCATATTAACAATTAAAAATCTCAATAAAAGCAGAAAAACATTAATTCAATACCCATTGATGATAATACCACTTTGTAAATTAGGAATCAAAAGAATTTCCTCAATCTGACAGTATTTACAAAAAATTATACAGGTGGAAAAAAGTACATTTACAGTTGTAAATAATACAATAATTAAAATAATACAAGAATAAACTCTAACTGTAAACCTAATTTTACCCATCCCTATATATAGCAAATAATTGTGAAATACTGAAATCAATATTCCTGAGATCAGTAATGAGACAAAGATGCTTGCTATCACCACTTCTGTTTAATATTGTAATGGAGACTCTAGTCAATGTAATAATGCAAGAAAATGAAATGTTACGGCAGACAGGAAGAAATAAAGCATTATTTGCTCATGATGTGATTGTATACATAGACAATCCAAAGAGTTAACAAATGTTTTCATAGTGACTTCAGCAAGACTGTTGGATTCCATATCAATATACTACAAATTAACTACACAAATTATTCTTTATCCGAATAAGCAATTTGAAAATAAACACTTAAATGATACCTATTACAAAAACATCAAATACCTAAGAATAAAGTTAGTGAAACACATGCAAGACATCTATGCAAAAGACTATAAAACACTGACAGGCAGTGAAATGCTATATTCATGGATTAGAAGACTCAGTACTATAAATCAATTTTCCACACAGTAACCTACAGATTTAACAAAATCCTAATCAAAATTTCAGCTGGCTTGTGGTAATTGATAGGCTGGTTCTAAAATTTATATGGAAATGCGACGGTACAATGATAGCCAAGATATCCTTAAAGAAGAAAAATTGAGAACTTTCATCACTAGATACAAATACTTATTACAAAGTTACCTTAATTAAGAGAGTATAATATTGACAAAAGAATAGGAAAATAGGCCAATTCAGCAGAATAGATGATAACAGAAATAGACTGACATATGCATGGGTACTTGCTTTATGATAAAATTGGTGCTGGGGAGTATATATGTGTATATGAATTGTGATTCCCCCTACTTAATACCATACACCAAAATAAATTCCAAGTGGGTTATGCCCCCAAATGTGAAAGATAAAGCTTCTAGAAGATAATAGGCAAATATCTTCATGACTGGGCAAAATATCTTTGCAAATGACAGAAAGAATTTAAGTTGGATTACATTAAAAGTAGGAACTTCCAATCATGCTAAGCTTGAAAATGAATGGATTTTTAAATTAAGAGTGAGGGGGTTAGGACAGAATGCCTCTGAATATCTGGGGCCTAGAATTTGGGGAACTAGATTTAAAGGGATGAAAATTCTTAAAGAAATTTGTTGATGGAAGTTAAATTGAAAAGGCAAAGGAGTAGGAAAAATATTTGCACTCTGCATAATTGAAAATATATTCATATTCAAAATATATGAGAAACATCTACAAATCATTAAGAAAAAGATCTCAATAGAAGAATTGGCAAAAGATTTGAAACAATTTACAAAAGAAGTTATCCAATGCTCAATAGGCATATGAAAACATGCCCAACTATATTGGTTATCAGGGAACTGCAAATTGTGACCACAATAGGATACCCTTACACATTCCCCAGAATAGCAAAAATTCAGAAGCCTTGACAATTCCATATGTTGACAAATGTGAAGCAGGTGGAATTCATATACATTTGTAGTAGGAACAGATATATAGCTCTTTGAATAATTTGCTATTTTCTATTGTACATGCATACCAAGCAATTTTACTCTTCAAGGAGAAGGAAAGGAGGGTAGTGTTTCAAGAGCATAGCTTCGGGGGCGCTGTTTTCTTTCTTGGGTAGAGTTTCATGAGTGTGTTCACTTCGTGACAATTCATAGAGAAGTACACTTATAATTTGTGAACTTTTATGAATTTAAGTTATATTTTAATAAAAAGGTTATTTGAAAGAAAGTAATTGAATGTGACAGAACTACTTTTGTTTTGTATGCATAGCCTTTAACGGTGCTGTTAAAATACTGTAGAATTCAGAGGCACATTTTCCAGAACTTCATGGATAGAATACAACTCTGGCTTGTGCAGCTGGTTGAATATTAACATCTCCTGACCTCAAAGAATAAGACCCTATTATAGTAATTTCTGTGTAGATGGATTAAAACACACACACACACACACACACACACACACTCTCTCTCTCTCTCCTTTCACTTCTAAAGTAATGTATACATGGTATAAATACTTCAAACATTACAGAAATATACAATGTAGTATAGCCAGAAATCTATAATGTAGTTCTTTACTGGTCCACAAAAGGTCAATTTTTTAAAAATATCAAAATCTTACAACTCCAGTCCAACACCTTGAATTCCCAACTAAGATCCTAGTGGTTAGTAAAGCTTTACTGCCTGTTTCGGGGATGACCAAAGGACAGCTCCAAAAAGGACTTAGTCTGCCATTGGCAGTGATTTTTCTCAGGTTCATGAGCCTGAAATTCAGTATAAAGGACCCTGTGGAGCTTCTATCAGGCTCCCAGATGTTGAGGCCAATTTAAGCCCATCAGCAAAACTCTCCAAGAGCTTTCATCCTCCAACTCCAGGCTCAAAGAGCCTCTCTCTGCCCCACCCCCACACTCCTGATTCAAAGGCCCATTTAGTTTTCTGCTTTAAAATGACTGAGAGAGGGACTAGAAGGCCAGTCATGGATTTCTCAAAGCCCAAATTAGTTTATTTTAATAACACCACATAGGAACACTGAGAGTCCTATCTAAATCTATATTCAGGGAAAATGGATTTAGCTAACACCGTATCTAGTTACTGAACAACTCCCAATGGTGATAGCTAACACGTGTGGAGCATTTACTTTGTGCCAGATGTGATTTTAATTGGTACATTCAATCTACACAAAAACCTCTATGAGGTAGATGATATTATCATCACCTTTTTATGGACTAAAGAGTCAAGGCATGAAGAAACCCAATGTAAATCCACCAGGTAGGGGCAGGTAGAGAGAGGACTGAACATGGGCAGTCAGATGTTAGTACCTGTACTCTTAACCACCATGTTAGATTTCTTGGAAAATCAGCTGCTCAGATGATAACATCTGGATTTGGACTTGTGATGACTCCACATGTTTCTCCAAGAGCGGCTGATAAACTCTTAATTTTGTGTAACAGAAAAGCCTGTTCTGGATAATTTTCTGCAAACAAAGGGTGTGTCTCAGAATATAATGGATTTATCTATCAGAAACCCAAACTACCCAGCAATCCGCAAAAGCCAGGTTATTTCAGAAAACAAATGAGAACACTTAAAAAGCCAAAAATCCCAATACTGCTTAGAGCTCAACTCCATTAATAGTTACGCCATGGATTTTGATTGGTGTAGCTTCTCAAACTTGTTCTTACACTTAAAGAAATCCATACTTTTCAGACTTAAATATGCAGCAAGTTGAATATTGATGTGGCTCTTCATAGCATAAGACTCTTCTTGGAGGTTGGAAATACCTGAGCCAACATAAAAAATGGAGGGAGTGAACCTTTCCTTCCTTATTTAGAGCCAGTGGTAAGAATGAATAGACCAGTTGGTAATAATGTTTCCTAAATGTGGGGCAAGGACAGACCCAAAGCTTGGTCCATGTTCAAAGATGGGCAATAAAGACAGCTTGGACCCTTTTTAAGGCTATTTTTACCCAATTAACAAACCTGCAAATGAGCAGCAATATAAGCATGTGAGTGCAGAGGCCCAATGTCTCCTTTGCTCTTCATGGAAGGGCGCCCAAAGTGCAGAAGTCAATACAACACATTTCCAGTGAGGAATTACCACAAAACTCTACCTCAGCGATTTTCAACCTTTTCCATCATCTCATGGCACACACAAACTATTGGATTGACCAAAAAATCTGTATGGTTTTTTCTGTAAAATGAAAGACACATTTTTCATTTTCACCAATAACTATTGATTTGGAGATTTTGAGTGTGTCAGCTATCTCTTGCACAGTATAGCATTGATTGTTCTCAGTTCCTGTCACAATTTGATGGCTATCAACTTCAACTGACCTAGCCAACCTTGGAACAGTGTCTAGTGAGAAATCTTCAGCATGAAACTTTGCAAACCAATTTTGACACGTTCGATCAGTCACAGCATTTTCTTAATACACTGCACAAATCTTTTTTTGTGTGTGTTTCAGTTGTGTTTTTACCTTTCTTGAAATAAAAAAGAATAATATGACAAAAAATGTGACGTATTTTCTTCCATCTTCAGTATTGAAATGGCTGCACAAAAATTCAGCAATTTTGATTTTTTTTAATGCATACTGATATGCTGTCACAATACAATCTAACAAACTTCTTTCAAATGAAGTTGAAGACAACCGAGGCCTACTAAAACCTTTTGGCCAACACAAAAATAACTAAAATTCTGTGGTACACCAAAATATTTATTTTTTGCCAACCTGACAAAAAAATTAGGTCTAATTTTCAGTCATTCACACCATATAGCTCTTATTGTGTTGGCTGTAGTCATTTCTTTATTTGACAGGCTAAAGAAAAGATGTCAGTGCCCCTGACTAAATAAGTATCGCATGTTTTAAAAACTCTTGTGGCACACCAGTTAAAAATCACTGCTCTACCTCATGGAATTTTACTGGGTGAGGATAGAGGTCCTATCAGCATTTGAGGGTTCATTTTATCATTCACTCAGTTCAATAAATATTCACTGAATACCTATAATGTCCTAGGCACTGTTATAGGCACATGGGATACATCAATGAACACAGTCACAGATGTTCTAGCAGCAGAAGCCGATCAAAATAATTAATAAATAAACTGTGCAATACATTAGAAGATGAGTGCTTTGGAGAGGGGTATATTACAGATCAGGACATAGAGAAAAAGGAGAGATGGCCGGGAAAAGTTTCCTTTTTAAATATGGAGGTGAGGCTGCCAGGGTCCGCTTTGCATGTGCGCAGTCAATGCGGCTGCACAAGGCCCGTGCTCAGAAGGTACTCTACTGGGTTTCATAAACTGCTGACAGCATCTTGGAATTCTTAATGAGTTTACCTTTGAACTTTTGTTTTTTAAGTGAAATTTAATGGGACAATGGAGTATGTGTATAAGCAGAGAAGATATGCAAAATTTGCATGTCTGCCGTGTGTATAGAGAGTCCAACAGAAATTGCATTGCACTGGTATATTAACTGGGGAGAATTGGCATTTTTAGAATATTAGCTTCTTTGCATTCAAGAAGATGATATGCTTCTTTATGCGATTTTATGTCTTTTAGTGATCTTATAAACAGGGTGGGGCAAAAGTAGGTTTTCAGTTGTTCTTATGGAAAATAATACAATAATAAATAATACAAGAATAAACTTTCGCATACTGACAAGTGTAAACCTACTTTTGCCCCACCCTGCAGGTATTTTCTATTTAGGGTCAGTATCTTTCTTTCTTATTTATTTGAATTTAAATTCTATTTGAATTTATTCTTAGGACTTCTCTAGAGAGTTAGCAGCTTCAATGCAAGGCACATTTTTTCATTATTACCTTTTGTCCTTTGACTTATAATTATAGAATAATTGAGAAAGTTTTGGAGAAACATACAACTGCAAACAAAATAGTTTATTGTTTTTCTGGCATATTGGATTTCTAGCTCTCTCTTGCTTGCAAGTTTATTCTTCTCACTCGAACCCATCGGAATAGGATAAATAATCCCTTTCAGGGGAAAACAGAGAGACCAGTGAGTCCCCGAGTCAGAATAGTGGTGGACAAGGCAACCCCGCACTGGCCATGGGAACAGGCAGCTCTGTGTGATTTCTCGTTGGGGTAGTCGTGGTTGTCAACAAGACCAAAGAGAAGTTGCCAGAGAGGTCAGTGACCCTGTGCCTCTTGGGTGGGGTCTACATATTTACCTTTGACACCAATGGTCAATGAGGACTGAATGCAAAGATCGACACAAACAGCGACCACAGAGGCTGATGTGATGTGTGGTCCAGGTCCGATTTGTGCAAACCAGGGAAAATGAAGCTCATCCCACATCAATCAGGCTGTAAGTCTTATTGGAAACAACAGACACATTTAGTCAGCAGAAATATTTTCACCAGCCTTGTAGGATGTGCAAATGCACAGAGATGGAGCAACTAGGTAAAACTTTAAGGGCGAAATCTGAAAAGCAGCCGCAGAGCATCATGGAAGAAATAGGAGGACATCTAGACTAAAATTAGGTGGACACAGAGGTGTTAGTTGCACTGCTATAGCTCAGCAGCATATTGCTGGAGTCATTGTGACTCACAGAAGGCAATTCGCCCAGCAAGGACAAGCATGTCTGCAAGAGGAGAAAAGGCAGAGAGGGGTACAAGACTAGGTTTGAGACTGCTTCGATTCTTTTTGGATTATGGGAAAATACCTAGCCTTAGAGATAATATGTGGACTATAGTGAATTAGTTGTGCCCAAATGAACCAGTTTAGTGGGCCTACAGGTCATTTACTCATAGAGATGTGGTTTCTTACCAATTCATTCTTTTGTTTATAGTGGCCAAGGGGAGGTATTAAAACACAATAGGAAAAAATGCATCTTCTGCACCCAGCTAAATTTCAAGGCATGATATTGGCTTCTACCAGAACATTGCATTGTCAGGCCCCAGTTTCATAGACCCCTGCAATTCTGATGCTATGGGAAGGTAGAATGGACGGCTGTTTTTTGGGTCCAGAATGCCAGCGCTGCTCATTCCTGAGCATTTTCAGCTGAGCATTGTGTGACTCACAGGCAGGGGGAGAGTTAATATGTCAAACTGCATGTATGAAATGAGGGAGAGAAAGAAATGTTGCTAGCATATTTTAAAACAAAAGACATGAAAATGGCAGCTCTTCTGAGCAGGAAAAAATTCCCTTTTCATACATACTGACAGCCAGAGGGGGTTATTATTGAGAATATGAGTAAAGTTACTGCCAGCTTCTGCTGGTACTCATGTTTAAAAAGAAACTATGGAAACCAGGAGAAGGAATATTAATTAAGTTCAAATTTGGAATGTCTTTGCCAGGAGTGGATGAATGAATTCAATGAAGCAACCTGTTGGGTTGTAATTCTGTGTTTTGTTAGCAATTTAATAGAATGCTGAACTTTTCATAAATTAACACTTTGTTTTAATAATCTTATTAAAAGGTTATTTCTTGATAAGATTAGTGCTAGAATGTGATTTTGTTTTAAATTTAGAGAACTATTATATATTTTCTTTTTTTACAATTTTAAATAAGTGCACAAAGGGTCATTACTAAAAAATGTTGAATGCATTTACATGTTAAAAATAAAAAGCACAAAATAATATAGATAAATACCTTTCTCATTCCAGACTCTCAGTATCTCCTTGCCCCTAAATGAAGAAGCCTGTTATTAGTTTCTTATGTATACTTTAGAGATATTATCTGGACATCTCTTTCATACAAGCTCACAAAATCTGTTGTTCGTTAGAACTATTCTAACTCTTTTTATAAGCTCATATATGTATTTTTTTCAAGGCCCTTGGATGATTACATCTTTGAGGTATTATTCAGCAATAACACGTGGCTTTTAAAAGAATATTTTCTAATATTGAAAGTAATATGGATGTCTAGAGAGGGCAATGCTAATGAGAAAATACAAAATGGGAATATTATTCACCTGAACAAGCCTGGAGAGTTTACAAGCAAAGCTTCACTGGTCACTGCAGTGTTTAAAGGAAATTTCCACTTTACAGTGTGAATATGTTGTGGTTGTCTTAGTTCTTAGACTAATTTGCTTCTTTCTGGTGGGGAGGATAGCAATGTGGAGAAAACACTGGCCAAACCGAAAATCAGCTCCATTTAAATGTGAAGCTGCGTTCGAAACACAAGCATAGTCTGCTGAAGGGCTCTGAACATTAAGCTGCACGCCTTGCTGGGTTTTATTCCAAACAGACAACAGCAGATGGTAACAATGCACTTCTCGTAAATGGTAGGAGGGAGGCAGTCTTGTTTCAAGTAATACTATTCCTGGGCGATAATCCAAAATGCACAGTAGTCAGAAGTTAAAAGGAAGCGCTTGCTTTTAGGTTTTTAAAATACATCCCTTAATCCTGGGTAATGATTGACGATCATGATTTAGAGTATGAGGGGCCTCTCTTTAATCTGGCAAGTTTGATGTTATTTGCGTATCTAGTAGGGCTTTTATTCAACTAAAACTGAGTGGAAGTCTGTGCAATTGATGCCGCATTTCAGAATTGATTCCTGGCCTGGTACTCTATTTACAGATTAGTAAGTACACAGGGTCCATCCTCCTCCTCATCTTTTTGAAATTTAAGGGTTGTTAAAGGCACATTTACAATGAAAATGTTTCTTGCTGTGTAAGATAATGACAAGGAGATAACTTTTTTTCCTAGTATTTAATTTCTTGAGAAAAGAAGGAGTCTATACAATTATAATTATCCTAATTTGATTCTTAAAATACAGTGTTAGCTATTGGTATTTGCAGTGGTTAAAATGTCATTACTGGCTTCATAAATTCTTGGGCTAAATTTTAGTGAATCGCCTCCAAACCTCCTTCTCCTGTTACTAGTCGCCTAGTGGAGCTTTGGTAAGGAATAGATCAATAATTTGGCCATTGTATTCCTGTTGTTTTATCAGCCATCACAGGAAATTGATTTTAAAGCACCCATTGTTCAAATATAATTAATTAAATCATAAACTCCAAAACAAGATACAACTAAGAAGAGCAAATGCACAGGAATGAAAGTTAACCAATGAATTTACAATAGTAACAGTCACGTTTTTCACTGAAGGGGCACTTAAGCCCCAGCGTTAATGGCCCCGTCACAGCTGCATTACACACAGCAACAGGGGTTTGTGAGAAGCGAGGGAGGGCTCTATGTGAAGGCCAAGTAAGTTAGTGTTTGACTTGCATTCTCATTATTGTATATTTAATTATGTAAATTTGGGGAACATTTGAGGAAGTAAAACATTCATTAAAATTTTTTGGAAAATACAGAAAAATTCTAGTTTTTGTAGACAACCGCAATTTTGTATAGTCATCACTTCCCCCCTCTATCTTATTGTGTAGCAAAGGTCCAGGTTTAAGAGCTAAAATATACTTCGCGGGAGACACCCTGGCTACTGGCAGTATGTAGAGGTGCTCAGAGGTTCTTGCAGCCTCTGGAGTGAGGGTGAGTGACACAAAATGCTACTGGTTTGGTCTGCGTTTTGTGGCTGCATCAGCAGAGCTTTCTTCTTACAGAAACCCCAGTGATGGAATCCTTTCTGTTTTGAATATATTTTAACCTAATAAGTGAATGTTGATAATACCTCCCTCTGTTAACATTTCAAAAGCCTATTTTTTGCTGCAGAATCATGTGTTTGATATTTAAAGGCTAATAAAACAAATCCAAGAGATAGAAAAATAGTATGAAAATCATACTGGGAATATCTGTTGCAAACAACTATTAAACCCACATTTCCTTTTTGCCTTTGGACTTGCACTTTCTTTGCCAGTGAATGATTGAGCGATTGCGACAACGGAAACACCACTCGCCTAGAGCTTTGCTCAATTTATTCAGAAGAATTGCACAGGTAACTCATCAACTCTTAATGAGGATTTTCTGAGAAGAATAGTAGGTAAACCTAAGTCTACAAGCTCAAAAATTAAGCCCCAACCCCTCAGACTGCCAAATGCAGAGAAAATTCAAGGGTCTTGCTTTCTAGTCAGGGATGGCCATCATCCCAGAAACCTATCCTGTCACATTGTTTTCCTCTGCCTGGCATGGCTTTCCACCCCCTACCTCCCACACTCATGTCCCTGGCTGCACGCTTCCTTTGAGATGTCTCCTGTACCATGAAACCTTTGCCTACTGCTCTCAGGTAGGTCCCTGGCCTCTCTCTCTGCACTACCAGGGTGCCTCACACACACCCCCAGTGCAGCTGTCATCACTAGTTATTTACTGTCTGTCTCCCCCTTCCCTGTGAGCTCCCACAGCCTAGCACAGCATTAAAAAATGATTTGTTGACTGATTGAACTACTAAATAGGTGAATAAATAAATGGATGGGGGAATTTGTTCATGAGATGAGGTGTCCAACACGCAGTCCGTCAGCACAGCTGTTAGTGCTCATAGCGGCTGAAAGCCTCCGATGCCTCTTACTGTTACTGAACAGTTACCAGACATTGTGCCTAGAGTCACTCATTTGTGGTGACATTATTATCCTTATTTTACAGAGGAGGAAACTCGGAGGCTTAAAAGGAACAAAGCACTGTTCAAAGGTATACAATCAGTAGCTTACAAGGTGGTGACTCAAATTCATGTCATCCTTCCAAAGTCTGTCAAATACTGTCTTTTTTTTTTAAGATATTTTATTTATTTTTAGAGAGGAAGGGAGGGAGGGAGAAAGAGGGAAACATTAATGTGTAGTTGCCTCCTGCGTGCCCCCTACTGGGGACCTGGCCTGCAACCCAGGAATGTGCCCAGACTGGGAACTGAACCCGTGGCCCTTTGGTTCACAGGCCAGCCCTCAATTTACTGAGCCACACCAGCCTGGGAAAATACTGTCTTTTTCTGCAGTGGGCAGTCAATACTGGTTGAGCAAATGAATGAATGAATCAGTGAATGAATATCTCCCTATATGGGAGGAGTTTGGGTAAGAAGTAAAAAGTTATAATAAGACTTAGCGCCAGAAATACAGTTAAGTGCTGAATAAATGGCAGTGCCATTGTCTTTGTTGTTTATCATACAGGACACATGGCAACAACCAACTCAAATAGCACCAGTGTAATCTAATATGAAATGAGGGCTATATGAACATACGTAAGCACTGTGGATGTTGAAAATACTTGTTCAACATTTGTGTAGTGAGTAGGGGTCAACACTGGCAAAAATGCTTTTCTTTTCTCCCTTTTAATTTCTTCTGAAAGGTCATCTAGTTTAGTAGCAATGGGACTATATTACATTTGGCCCTTATATTAGGAGGTATGTATAGAAACCTGAGTTCACTCGTAATACATTCTGTGGCATTTTTACCACTTGTAATATATTGATACCACAGGCATTTTGTCTGGTTGGCTCACCCCATAACCTGGCTCTGTATAAAGATTGATGTTATTCTGATAAGTGCCAAAAGATGTCACAAGTTCCAGGTGATCTCCATGGCTCAGCAGTTCTCAACCTTAGTTTTGAATCAGCTCATCTGGGGGGCTTTGAAGATTTTCAAATTCCCAGCACCCAATCTCTGAGTTTCTGATTAAGGAGACCTGCGGATGGTTGTGATTGGCATATGCACATTTTGGAAGCTCAGCCTGGTGTTTTGGGATGTTCAGCTTATGTTCAGAACTAATGGGGTATGTAGTAAACACCTCTTCAGTGCCTGGCATATAAATATAAGTATAAATATAAATATAAATATTAGCTTTTATTACCCTGATCCCTCTTAAACAGGATGGCAAACAGGAAAAGGGTGTAGGGATTTATTACCAGCCTTATCTGACTGTGGATATGCTGATTGGTGTCACAGATATTCCGTATTTTGCCGTGATAACGCACTCCCATATAATGTGCACCCACGTTTTAGCACTGCCCGTGTATAGTGCGCATCCTTATTTTTCCTTCAAAAATTTGGGCAAAAGTGAACCCTAAACATGGCAAAACACAGTAGTTCAGTAGTTTGCAAACTTGGCTTTCCTTTGGAATCACCTCTGGGGAGTTTAAAAAAAATAACCTGAGTTCATTGGCAACCCATTTCTGTAATATCATTAGGCTCCCACCCTTAGGAACGCTGATCTGATTGCTCTAGGGCGCGGCCTAGGCATTGGGTTTTTAAAAGGCCCTCCCACGTGATATAAGATTTAAAAACCACTGGTCTGATTAAAGAGACTACCGCAGATGTCAGGCAACTGACTCTCTTTGAAATATCCCTCCAACTAAGATATCCCCTTGGACTGATTCTTCTGCCACTGGCAAATCTAACTCTTAGAAAGCGGGTCCTTGTTTCGAAGGCAAGGAGAAAAGAGGCAGTGAGTGTGGCTAAAATGTAGGAATCTCTGGTTTTCTAAAATTTCTAGGTAACCCTACCTAGCAACCAAAATGCATCAGGAAGCATTTTGTAGAGGCAGTTTGTTTTATACTTTTGCTCTACCTTTATTGTCACTAAGAAAGCCCTTGACCTGAATCTCATTTCCTAAGCTAAGGTGTGGGCTGGCCAACAGGAGTGGTCCATTTGACAATCAAAGATCTCAATAAAAGTGAGTACATTGGGCTATGACTTGTGTGGTAGATTAGCTATATGCCACCTCATAAAGGCCTGATCACTCTCATGATCGGGGCTAGGATGAAACTGTGGTTTAGGGCCCATAAAACCGAGAACCAGACCCTGCTTTCCTGGTCATCCTACCAAACTGCCACCCCCTGAGGCTTGTCCAGAAAGAGACAGCCAGCTTTAATCTTTCACTGCATAGGAAGACCCAGGGACTGTCATCGCAGCACTTACTTACCGTGATAAAATATCCGGGTCCCTTAGTCCCTTAGTTGAATGATGGAAATCATGGGCAGATATTTGAATTGGGCCCAAGAGGAAAATAATACAAAAGCATGGAGAAAAAATAGAGGTAACTAAAGGCTCTCAGTGTGGGCAACACGAAGACCAGTCAAAGGACGCTGTGTCTAAAGGCAAAGGGTAAGACAGAATGATCCTAAGCTAAATGCACATCTGAAGGACCCTCCTGTCACCAGTCCCACAAGGCTCACTGGTGGGCATGAAAACCGAAGGCTACCCGCCCGTTAAGGGGTGATTTCCAGCCCAGGGTCCCCTCCTCTGCCTTCAGCTCTCCTTGTACCCTGCATCAATCTCACAGCCTGCTGGAAGAATCCCATTATTAAGGCTTTATTATGATATAAATTACAAATGTCTCCAGAAAGGACAATACAGGATCCAGCACAATTAATGCCCCCTTTTATTATAAAATCTTTTATTATTAAACCATAAGCATGCAATTCTGTAACATAACAATATCGCACTCAAGCACACCATATGACATTTTAGGTGAAATGTTCAAATTAAAAGTATAAATTATTACACCCATATTATTACCCTACCAGCCATACTCAAGGAGGCGTTACTTCTGCCGGACCCTGTAAAATGAGCCTTCCTGTGAATACATACGCAGTGAGTCTCAACCATGTCTACATGGTAGAATCACATGAAGAATTTTTTTTTAAAACACTGAAGCCAGGCCTTAGCATATTTTTTTAAAATATAAAAGGTGGTTTTAATATGCAGCTAAAGTTGAAAACCATTGGTCCGAAGTGTGAAAATGTTGATCATGTCCTTTCTGGAGGGCAAATTTTGATTGGGAAGGAAAAAAAAACTGAGTCCTTGGGTGAAGGGGGGTAGGAGAAAGTACCTGGGGTTTTTTATAGAAAGATAGGAAGACTGGAGATTAAGGATGGGGAGGTAGTGTTGAAAATAAGCTTCTACTTGTCCGTTTTGCTTGGGACCGGCTCTGACCCGGGACAGGAGAGAGAAGAGGAGGAGCAGAATGTACGTACTGAGAAAAGCGTGTCTTCATGAATACATATCTCAAACTGTCTCAACAAGCATCCTCATTCTCAACACCACTGGGGGTTGGAAATTGACCTCCTCTAACAAAGCAGTTTTAGCTCCTGTGGTACTGATTTTTCCTGGAAAATTCTAAAATGAAAACTAGTGCAGAACTGAGTATTAAAATCTGCGTGTGGGAGTAGCGGCGAGTGAGGCGTCTGCTTAACGGCCCTCAGGACAGTTCCCGTAAGAGCCTTGAAGGGTACCCTCAGAGAAATGTCTTAGTTTATTACTGTGAAATTACTGCGTGAATGTCTTTGAAAAAAGACTTCCACTTTTATCTTGTTTTTGTTTGCCGGCCAAACAGCTTGCCCCTCGCCCCGTTTGCCAGTCACTTTGCTTGGCCCGAAGAATTCTGATGAGCCGCGCGGGTCGTCCTACCCCTTTCGTTTGGAACGCCTTCTGGGCTGCTGCTGTGCATCCCTCCCGTGGCCTCCGAGAGGCAGTGTGGTGTCATGCACTGAGCTTGAGTGGCCTGGGTTTGAATCTCAAGTCTTTGGCTTTGGGCAATCTTTATTGATTTCCGTTTCCTCATCTGTACAATGGGAGTGATGCCCATACTTACACTTGTAGAATTAGAAGGACCACATGGCAATACCTGTGAAAATTCATATGTTAGCTCTAACATGCTGTGCAAAGGATTGCCTCCCCACCCCCTCCTAGGCCCGCACCACGGGGAAGGCATGTTAAACCTTTTCCACATGGCATGAAAGCGCTGGATGATTTGGGGATAGTTTTAAGCCATCTGCTCGTGGTCATTGGGTCATTTAAGAACACATGTGCTGAGGTCATCCTCTGGCCTGTCTGAAGCCACGGCTCAAGAGTCATCGTCACCAGCCTCTGGGTACATCACTCACTGGGGGCTCTGGCCCAGAGTCTGGCTTCAGAGAGATTTGCATGGACCACTGCATTTGTGGGTCTGACCCCGGGTGGGGCTCTAGGTTAAGTCACTTCGGCTTGTGATCATCTGAGTGAGCCACGTGGCTTTGAGGATATTGGACTAGAGTTTCCTCTCAAGGTCACCATCTCAGCTTTGGGTCCACCAGTTTCTCAGCTCTTAAAGGTCCCTTTTGTAGTCCGTAGTTCCCTGAGGTTGTGAAAGACTTAAAACATCAATCCAAGGCAATGTCTGGGAACAACTTGTGGTTATTCATCAACACTGTATGAGGGAATCTACTATGCAAATACAATTCAACAGGAAACATTGGGGTTTATTTGTTCTTCCCTGTTCTAAGACTGTCCTTGATCTAGGACAGTGATTCTCAAAGTGTGATCACCAGACCAGCAGCTGTAGCATTACCAGGGGAACTTGTTAAAAATGCAAACAAATCATCAGCTCCACCCCAGATCTTCTGCATAGAAGCTCCGGGGGTGGGTCCAGCAATCTGGGCTTTAACAAGCTCTCTGGGCAATTCTGATGCCTGCTACAATTTAAAAACCACTGGCCTGGGAGTCAGCTATCTAGGAAGCTGTGACTGCCCGTGTCCTTTCCCGGGCTCATTACAAGTAGAAGTAGCGATCTTCAGGGGCTTCTCGTAGGTACCCTCACTGTCATCGCCCAGTGAAGGAGCCATTATCAATGGCCCTGTGCTCTGAAAGCAGCCCCACTGGCAGCCATTGGGTTCTCCATCCAGCTGGTTACACTCTCAGACCTCTACTGCATCCACTTCCTGGGTTCAGGGGCTTTTACTTTCAGACCTAACAATTTTGGGAAGAGAAGCCTATAATTTCTCTTCCTGGATAAATGTGCATTTTGTTATCAGACCTCAAGAAATAGCATGAAATTAACTTATTTCCCCTACCCTTGGTTAAAAGAAATGTAATTTTGTTCTGTGGCTCTTCACACGTTTGGTAATATCTGACCATAAATAGTTTTAGGACTAGAGAGGGTCAAGCAAATAAAACAGCCTTGCCCATAGGCTGGGGGAAAAATTCTGCCCAACACATTTAAATTGCCTTTCCTTTGATCATAATGCATATTGGTGGCCTGAAGGAGGATAGTGCCAGTGTGCTGAAGGCTGAAATTTCCATTTCTATCACTTTTTCTTTATCCACTGGAGTGGCTATCTGAAGGACTGCTGGTCATACTCACTCTCTAAGTAGGGTTCTGTGCCAGTCTCCGCTTTCAAAATGGGTCGGAGAGCTGTGTAAAAATGGCACTTTTTACCAATAGCCAGTAATGTACATTTTCTTGTTTTGCATATTACTATCTGAGTAGTCACATAGGAAGACATGGGGAAAATATTTCCTTACCTTATTATTGGTCTTGAGTCCTAAAAGATTGTTTCTAATTGGTAAGGCCAAGAGACATTCAGAACCTACAAATTCAAAAGCGGTTTTCTGATTGTTGTTCAGCTCTGAGATTCAGTGAGGATGGTTCCGTACTAAGCGAGGTGCCCTCTTCATTTGGTCACAGCTCAAGGTTCTGCTTCCAGTACCAAAACTTTCTCAGTAAAGCCAATATGCTGGACTTTTTCATTTCCTCACCGCCAAATACTTCAACTGAGTGCTAGTGATGTTTGGTTTTTACTCTATTTAAAGCCAATCTTGGTCAGCATTACTCATATGACAAGTGGGGGCTGAAAAAAATAAATTGAGTGACAGAATTATAAGGGAATGGCCGGGACAATCTTATTCAACCAGCTGCTGGGGACTGGGTAAAAATGAACCATCCAAATCTATCCCTTTCCCAACTTCGGCTGGCACAACCTGTACCAACTTTTCACCCTAGCTTATATAGCAATGTGGACAATTCTGGATCTTGTGGCTATCTGGTACTGACAAGAAAATGACAGTAATTCCTAGAATCTCACGGATAATGACCTCTGCTTGCTTTGGTAGAAGTGTGGGAGATTGGGCTGGGAGGATATGGGAATGTGGGGCCCCACCTTTGGCTAACCTGCTACCCATTGTTTTCCCCCAAAGCCTCCTCCCCACCAACACACAGAAGGCTAGAACCAGCACCATTTGAGAATGAAAGGTGAGGAAAGATGAGAGACAATCATTAATCTTGGTACATCGAAGCTAATTGGGGTTTTCTGTGTTAACATGGTCAATTTATGTTTGATAAATTGAACTGAAAACGCGTACCCCTGGGAAAAAATGCCAATTCTTATTAAAACTTTAACTTTTTAAGAATTAGTGTTTATTTTCTACTTTATTTTACTCCTGCAGCTTGGCATTTTGGTAGGTTGGGGCCTCTTTCATGATCTGCATCTTTCAGGGGAGGAGCCTGAGACACAGAATAGGCCCAAGATCACAGAACTAGACGGAAGTAGAGACGAGACCCCAATCACTGTGTGTGATTCCCAGCCCCGGTCTTTTTCTACCTCTACCTTGAAGCAATGAGCGTTAGACAGTGTGTCAGTTAGTTATATAACTGAGATGCTGCAAACTGTATTCTCTCTTCCCTCAACCAGACAAGTAAACCAAACAGTAGTCTAGCATCAATAAGACAGAAACACCTTTTTAAAGGAGAGTGAAATGAACAAAATGAGAATCCAGCTCAAAAGAGATCAGATTTTTATGCACGTGCCCAAGGGTTTTGGAGTTTGGTTTCATTCATAACTGTGAGCCCAGCACACTCCTTACCAACCTCCCAAACTCTGCTTCGTCGATACCAGCACCCCATGGGCTTGAGGAGCCCCCATTTATCTCCCTTAAGTTAACACGTAAAAAAGTGTTTCATTTTGTTCATTGTGCATGTTTTGGAATTATTTTCTGTGTCTAGAAGAGATGTTAGAAGGGCAGAAACCTCTGACTTACAGACCTATCTCATTATTACACACAATGGTATTTAAATAAGTAATTATTTAACCTATTTGAAAGCAGTGCTTTTTTTTCCTATAAGGAAAAAATAAATATTTATCACTACTTCTTTCCTCAACTCTTTTCTCTTCACCGCCAAGGAAATGGAGATTTTATATTAACCCCGAGAACTGCTTTCTTTCCCCCAGTTATTCTTCATTATTTAAATCAACCAGGCAGATATGTACACTTGCTGGTCTGAGACTGAGGATAAAGGATGATGATTTTATTTTATAACTTGAGTATCCCCTGGAGAGAGTAACTGACAAAAATGTCTTGGTATTTTAGTTCAAGGTTGAGCTTTCAGTAACTGACTGTGAACTGTATGAATTAAAAAACCAGCTCTTTGGAGCAGTCTGTCCTGAATTCTAGATATCCGAGGTGATGTTTTTGTTAGCCTTCAAGTAGACCTGCCCAGAGGTTTCTTTTTGGTGGTAAAGTCTACATTATAAGCTGACATGTCCTCTTTTGTTCATCTAGCACACAGGGTTGGCAGACTTTTTTTGGAAAGGGCCAGATAGTAAATACCTTAGGTTTTGTGGGTGTGATCTAAGAAATATATTTGATCTTTGTCCTCAGTGCCTGCACACAGCTCCTAAAACCCTTGTAATTTCCTGAGTGATAGAGGTGCTAGGAGCAGCTTTTGTTCTAATATTTGATCTTTGACTCAGGTTCCTGACGTAAGAGCTTCTAAGGCTCTAGGAATCTCTGGAGCGGTAACGGTGTCTATTGTGTGCTGATGACTGGTGTCTGGGCGCACCTAGATGGCTTTAGATGGGGGCTGGTCATCAGAAAGACCAAGACATGATTAGAAGCTTAGAACTTACAGCCCTGCCTCCTATCCCCTGGGGCTGGAGATTGAGTTAATAGCCAATCATACCTACATGATGAAACTGCCATACAACTCTACACTTCAGGGTTCAGAGAGCTATAGCAGTGAGCAAATCCACACGGTGAGGGGTGGTGCACCCCAGCTTCACTAGGACAGAAGCTCCTGTGCTCAGGCCCTTTCCAGACCTCGCCTGAGGTACCTCTTCATCTGGCTGCTCATCTGTATCCTTTACTATAGTCTTTATAATAAACCAAGTAAACTAAGGGTTTCCCTGAGTTCCATGAGCTGTTATAGCAAATTATCAGACCGGAGGAGCGGGTTGTAGGAACCTCAATTTACAAGAGGTTGATCAGAAGTACCGTTGAAAACCTGGGACTTGTGATTGGTGTCTGAAGAGGGGGCAGCCTTGTGGGCCCGGGCCCAGAACCCGGGGGTCTGTGCTAACCCTGAGTGATTAGTGTCTGAACTGAATCGCAGGACATCGAGTTGGTGTCTGCAGAATTGGAGGATTGGTTGGTATCGGGAAAAACCGCTACACATTTGGTGTCAAAAGTTGAGTAGACAAAGGAAACAGTCTTTTTCTTTAAAGGGCCATACAATCTCTGTCGCCACTACTCACTCAACTGAGCCATTGCAGTGTTAGAGTAGCCGTAAACAGTACGTAAACAAAGGAGCATGGCTCTGCCCCAGAGCACTTTATTTACAAAACTAGGTGGTGAGCGAGGTTTCGGCCCATGGGCTTTGGTGTACTGAACTCTGATCTAGGAACTTGTTGGAATAAATTGGTTATCCTGAACTGTAGAACATTATAGCATATACAAAATACAAATAAAAGACAAGTTAGCTATCATTTTATGATTCTGACCCCTATGATTCGGTCTCCAGAATTATACCTTTAAAAGAGGGGCTTCCTCTTCTCACGTCAGGACTTAGGGTGAGCAATTAAGAGAACTTTATTGAAGTGCCTCGTTTTAAAATACAACTCTTAAATGTGGTATGTTCCTCTCAAAAGTGTATATTATTTATGTGCATGTTTGCATACATATATATTTGTATATATTGTATCTATGTATCTAATATATCTATACTTATATCTAGTGTGCTGTGAAATCCTCCAACTTTTCCAAATTGATTTTTAGTAACTACTTTCACAAATAATAAGACCGGGGCCCTCCCTGTCCTTCTTAGACTCCAGGTGGAACAAGCACCTCAGAGCCACCCTGTGTCTCTGGCTGCAGGGGTGGTCTCTCCCAGGCGAGAGCTGTCTTTGGGGCAGTGCGTATGTGGGAACACGGGACACCACGGCTAGCCCCGCCAAAGTGACTGTTTGCCAGGTTGTTTGCTGAAGGCGAAAGGATAATAAGCAGAGGCCAGGTCATGTAGACAACAACCGGCATCTGGTAAGGGGCATCAAATGGGCACTTAGGTGGGTGGGCAGGAGAGAGCTGGAACAAGGTAAAGAACAGGCAAGAGAGCAGTTTAGGGGTAAATTCTGTGACCCCGGGGCATCTGTGGGACAGTCCTTCGAAAGAGCAGCCTAGAACCCTTTGCCGGCCGGAGGCTGACTTTCACAGTGACTGAATTTTGCAGGTTGCTTAATGCCCCATTCTAGGAATTTACAGAGTCCTGAAGGGTCAGTTCACCTTGGATCTCATGGCATAAAGTTGGCTGGCCAGAGTGAAGGCCAGTAAAGCTGTCATCAAATCAGTATTAAGCACAGAATCTCTTTTAATTATTTGATAAAGTGGCATTTCAACTTGTGTTAGGATGCTAGATACCCTTGGAGGCAATTAGAAGAAAAGAGCTCTGAATTTCAACTGTCGGGGTTCAAACGTCAGCTCCAGGCTTATTAGCTGTGTAATGGTTCTGTATAAAATAACCTAATCTCTCTAAAATTGTTGACTCTGTAAGATAATCTAGTCTTCTTTCTAAAATGGTGTATGCTCCTGCCTGCCCTCTACTATCCCCCACCCCCACCCCACATATTTTTCGCTGGCTGCCACAAATTGCTGGATGGAATCATATGAATTCTAAATTGCTTTTTAAAATTGACATTACTTTGCTGCAAGCCAACTACTTCATAAGCTGTGTCAGCTAAAGGTCTCCCCACCAGTTAGTCTGAAGAAGTTTTTGCTGTCATATCTGTCCTGTTAATTTAAGCAGAAACTGTAATTAGATGTAAGTGGTCCTGTTCCCACACAAATGAATGGCAGCATCTGTAGAGAGACAACCGTTCCAAACCCTTTTGGCTACCAGTGCTCTACAAGTGAGCGGTATGGAGCGAGGCCCAGATCCAGACTTCTGTCGGCCTAATTTTATATCTGTGGACGCACAACACTAAATCCAATATTTCTAATGCCTTGCTGTGATGGGTGCAAAGCCAAGCACATTCCAGACTTTTATGCTGGTGGTTCCTCCTGAGAAGGACACACTACGTAAGTGTGTGCGTGTGTGCGTGTGTGTTTTCTGTTTTCCCCAATTGCTTAGCATAGATAGGAAAAATACATAGAGGTTTGATAAGTAGTTAGGTACAAAACCAGAAAATCGGGAAGAGTAGAAAGTTGGGTTTATTACTGAGCAATGGAATCACAAGGGTATTTTGCATAAAGATGTTTTGTTCTTTTGTTTACTTCTCTGATAAAGGATTGAAGAAATTGCACCCTGAGAGCATGGCCAATGATAGAGCCACATGTGAGAACCCCCTGTGATTGTGGGAATGCATGCGAGGAAGGAGTATCTAGGGTAGAGAGGTTTGTATCCAGGAAGTCACAGAAATCTATATTAAGACAATTCATACTCTACAAAGCTTCAACAATACAATAAGACTGGAAATTGTTGAATATTTACCCCTACTCCGTATCACACTATACACTGGGGAATGCTGAAGGGATAGAAAACATAATTCCTCTGCCCAGAGAGCTTGCAGTTTGGCTGGGGGTTGGAATATACAGACTCAAAAATAACACTGTATAAAATCGACTGCAATAATAAGTAAAGCTCTGGTCACGATGAGAGAGGCATGGTCCCAAAAATTCACTTGCTTAAAACCTGGCATCATATTACAAGATTAATGAAATGACCAGAGTGAGGTTGCCCAACTAGCCATCTGGGAGTTCCAGGGGTCTGTGCCATCTAAATCCGCCCTGGTCCTGGCTGCAGTCTGGTGCCACCTGGTGGCAGTTGTCCTCTCCGACTTAAATATACCATACATGGAATGATTCTGGGCCCTGTGGTTAACCGGACTTCCAAGAAAGAGACAGTAATTCCAGGAATTTCCCAGATAGTTGGCACCCATTTCATTCACTTGATCTGGGAAAATTGGGGACATGGCGACCATTCTTGGCTGGTTCCCGATGGGGTTACCCGCACGGGCTCCCTTTTCCCATCCATGCAGCCAGTCTTCCCACCAACCAGCCTCTTTGAGAACAGTGCTGGGCAGGCAACCAGTCATTACTTTTGTCATATCTAAATTTACCTTTTAGCGTTAAAAAAAATTTTTTTTTTAACTTTAAAAATCTGGAGAGGAGTTGCTGCAGTGCAGTTTGTAGCAGCAAAGACATCATGAAGGGAGGCAGGCTTGGGCCTTAATGGGAGTGTGAAATGTCACTGTCCCAGGGTGCCGGGAGGGCATTACAGGGAAGGTAGACTTTAAATCCAGTAAAGAATATTCTCCTAGCTGATGACACAGTTTTCTAGAAAACATGTACCTGATTTAGCACGTACTTAGCCCAGTAAGATACTTTAGGGGAACTTTGGAATCTTTCGGGGTAGTGGTACGGGACAAGAGTCTATATTGTTACCTGACAGTGTTTTCTGCTTTCGAAATATTTTATGGCCCCTACGCACTTTGGGCAGTGCTGGAGAGAAAAAGCTTCTTTTCACAGGTGGTTATTGAGCTGTACTGCATGACTTAAAGCGCCACCAGCTGTGACATGTTTGAATGTGAAGATCAATAAATGTGAGAGAGAGAAAGAGACAGAACTACCGAGATGACAGGGAGAGAGAGAGAGAAAAAAGTGCCCTAATGCTCACCTAAGAATTAAGTTACCGTGGGGCTTTCGACTGTAAAAAATGGGCTGCCCTTTATAGAAACATAGCAGTTTTGCCTGGAAATTTGTTTTTAGTTAAGTCTCAATCGGCTAAACTACAGATACTCCAGGAATCAAGACAGGAAATTTAAGTTCATATCAATTGTGTAGCTCATTCTTAGCAAAGGTTTACCTTCTGGCAGCTTTACTTGTTATTACCTCTTCCCTTGGTGATTTTCCTATTCCTCCCTATGGTTAATGCTTTGCTTTTTTAATGCACTGCATTTTAATCTTTAAAGTGTCATGCAGGCAAGAATTAATCTCTGGTGGAATTTTTTCATTTTGTCGATGGAAGAGATAGAGAGAAGATGCAGACAGATTGCCTGGAACCCCAAAGTGGAATGTTTTCAGAGCTGTGATTTGGTAAGCAGTCCGAGCCCTAGAAATCCTGAGGCAGCATTAACATATCCGTTTGCTCCTGGATTGTAGATCCTCTGGAGCCACCTTTGTGAGTATATGTGCTTGTTTGTTGATAGGGGTAGGGAATACGGGATGGCCAATGGAGAGAGTTAAATGGTATGTTGCCAGTTTGTCCAGTTATAAAAAATCTACACCCAAACAAGAAACCTGGTGGCCTCAGATATGATAGAGCTCAAGGGAATTATTTAATCCCTTTGGGGTATGGTACCCTTTTCCATAAAACAGAAACAAGGACAAAAATGTTTACTTTGTATTGTGATATGCCAGAAACTGAGTTAGGTATACTCATAATGGTCACTGAATTTTCCCCAGTCCACTATCTTAGACAAAGTAGTTTCAGAGTGATGCCTTAACTTGTTCGTGATTTGTCATAGTTTATCTAACTATAATCGGAAGAGTCTAGCCCTTGGACCTAGATCTGGCACTCCTTCTGTCACATCCTAGCTGCCTCAAAAGAGATGGCAAGGCTAGTTGAGCTTGTAGGTCCTGGATGGATATAACATGGTCCCACGATGACCAAAAGGGTTCGATTCAATGATAAGAAATGATCAAGGAGCAGATTGTCATCTTGATATTTCATTGAGTCTACAGCAGTGATTCTCCAACCTTGATTTCATGTTAGCATCTCCTCATGAACTTAAAAAAAAAACCTTATGCTCTCCCCAGACACACTGAATGATGGGAGAGGGGTCCAAATATCAGTCTTTTCAAATCTCTACAGGTGATTCCAATGTGCAGTCAAGGTGGCGTACGAGTGCTTTAGATTTAGGAATTCATACCAATGAACTTCCTTTTTTTGAGGTTGTTTGATACGCTCCGATCACCTTGTCCTGCACCTCATCTCCCTTTGCTCTTGCAAGCCAAGGAGAAGGACAGCAACCCTCAGCTTCCTTGCTTGTTCTCCTTATCTTTTACAACAGAGCATGTTTGCTAGAGGGGAGGGGAATAAAGAAAATTAATAACAACAGGCATGAACAACAAACATTGGCAACAAGTCTGTTCCTGACAAAGACTTAGCAGTACATAATCATGACATGCCAAAACATTAGCAAGGAAACTACTCACGCATGACTTGCTTGGGTAGCTTTGCCAGCAGATATCAACGGGCTCTTGGGAGTAACTTCCATCCACTGCAGCTCCTTAAATAGAAGGTGTTGTGACTCTCCTTTCAGGGGAGAAACAAAAGTGATGGGCAATGTTGAAGTATTCCCATGTTCAAAATGACCCAACACCATATGGGATTCTTTGAGCTAGAAAATAGTTGATTAAAATTTCAACCATCTTCGCATACCAAAAGGGATTTTGATCCCCAAATCTGGCATACTTAAACTGTAGCTGCTTCTAGAGTTGGATTATATCCTCATGAAAATCGGTCTTAACAATTTCCATGGGTTCTTGTTCAGAGTTAGGCCCCCTGTTTTTGGAATCTAATTGTAACCTCTGACAGATGGAAATCCACACTTCTTGAAATAATGACCATGGCATGGTTAAAAACAAATATCCAGATCACATTACTAAGTTTATTTTTTTAAGATTTTATTTATTTATATTTTTTAGAGCTAGGGGAAGGGAGGGAGAAGGAGAGGGGAAGGAACATTGATGTGAGAGAAAAATATCGATTGGTAGGCTCTTGCATACACCCCTGCTGGGAACCGAACTCCCAACTCAGGCATTTGCCCTGCTAGGGAATCAAACCGGCGACCTCTTACTTCACAAAAGACACCCCACCACCTGAGCCACTGAGGGGTCAGGGCACATTATTACGTTTAAAATACATATGCATTTCAATAGTAAAGTGAGGAAAATGGGACTGGGTAGCATTTGGTAAAGTATTTTCAGGGCTTTACTAAATTCTAAATATGTAAAGAATAGTTTTTAAATGAGTCGATCTTTTCTTAAATATTCTCCAATGAGTGAGAGAGGAACGGTGACCGTGGAAATCTGTTTCTAAATTTTGAAGTCGCTCCCCCAACCCTCAGATCATCAAAAAGAATAAAGAGGTTCTTTCCTTTTCACCAATGTTTCAGTTTGACTTCTAATCATTAGTGAACAACAACGAGAAGGTTACAATTACTGAAAGCACTTCTTCCTGCTGTTAATAATTTTTAATTTTCTTATTGTGAAACACACAAACACATCGGAAAACTGCAAAAATAAAAAATGTGTAGACCAATAATCAGTCTCAAAGAACATTCGTGAATCTATTACCAGGCCAAGGAACAGAACAGAGCAAACCCTCTGATAGTGAATTTTTGGGGCAGAAAGAGGCCATCTTTAGAAATTTTAAAATTTTGAAATTCTAAATCTCTTCCTGGAAAAGTAAGAAAATAAACATTCACACCTGGCTCTGAAAGATTCGTAACAAGGAAAAAGAAGGAAAACATGTCAATGGGAAATAATGAGTTCATCTGAGTTGTTGAGAACCCATCTCTAGATCGACTAGAATTTTTATTGTTCCTTGAACATATTTTAGTGATTTTTTTCCCTGTTCTTCCTTCTGTTTGGAAGTTTTCACCCTGTGGAATGTTAAAAGGGTGTTTTCAACCAGAGGCTTAGGTGATTAGGTAACTTATTAACTTGTATAATAGCCAAGATATGGAAATAACCTAAGTGTCTATTGATGAATGGATAAAAATGTGCCATATATATGTAAAAAATAAATGAATATTTTATATATATATATATTATAAAGAGACAATATTATTCAGCCATGAAAAAGAAGGAAATACTGCCACTTGCAACCACATGGATGGACTTTGAGGGCATTATGCTAAGTGAAGTAAGTTAGGTAGAGAAAAACAAATACTGCTGCATGTTCTCATATGTTGAATTAAAAAAAAAACTCATAGAAAAAGAGATCAGATTTGTGGTTATCAGAGGTGGGGGTGGGAGGGATTAGATAAAGGTGGTCAGAAGTACAAACTTCCAGTTACAAGATAAGCGCTAGAAATGTAATGCACAATGTGATGACTATAGTTAACACTGCTGCACGGTGGATTGGAAAGTTGCAAAGAGAGTAGATCCTAAAAGTTCTCATCACAAGGGAAAAAAACCCCACTTTTTTCCTTCTTCTTTTGTAATTATGTGAGGTGATGGATGTTAACTAAAGTTATTGTGGTAATCACTTTGCAATATATGTAAGTCAAGTTATTATGCTGTACACCTTAACTTTACAGGGTTCTATGTCAATTATATCTCAATAAAACTTAAAGAAAAGAAAGTATTAACCAAGGCCCAGGTAGCCCATTCTCTGTGAGGAATTATATTCTGAGAAGCTCAGCAACCATAAGAAATGAAAGGAATTCTAATTCTTTTTTCTAAGTATATTTTATTGATTATGTTATTATAGTTGTCCCAATTTTTCCCCTTTGCCTCCCTCTGCTCCTTCCCTTCCCTCACCAATCCCCACCCTCTGCCTCAGTTCATGTCCATGAGTCACGTACATAAGTTCTTTGGCTTCTCCATTTCTTATACTATTCTTAACATCCTTCTGTCTACTTTGTAGCTACCAATGATGGTTCTTAATCCCTGCACCATTTCCCCCATTCTCCTTTTTCCTCTTTATAAAGATAATTGTTTCATGATGATGAACTACTTTAGTTTCCTTTCTCTGGGAAGTTCTTTATCTTCCCTTTGATTCTAAATGATATCTTTGCTGGGTAGAGCAATCTTGGCTGTAGGTCCCTGCTTTTCAGGACTTTGAATATTTCTTGCTAATCCCTTCTAGCCTGCAAAGTTTCTTTTGAGAAATCAGCTGACAACCCTATGGAAACTCCTTTGTAGGTAATTATCTGCTTTTCTCTTGCTATGTTTAAGATTCTCTCTTTATCTTCAAACTTTGGCATTTTAATTGTGATATGTCTCAGAGTGGGCCTCTTTACATCCTTCTTATTTGGAACTCTCTGTGCTTCCTGGACCCGCATGTCTATTTCTGTCACCAAATTAGGGAAGTTTCCTCTGACTATATTTTCAAATAGATTTCCAATTTCTTGCTCTTCCTCTTCTCCTTCTGGCACCCCTATGGTGCAAATGTTGGATGGCTTGAAGTTGTCCCAGAGGCTGCTTATACTATCCTCATTTTTTTTTATTCTTTTTTTTCTTGTTGTTCTGGTTAGTTGCTTTTTGCTTATGTTCCAAATGATTGATTTGATTCTTGTCTTTTTTCACTCTACTGTTGTTTCCCTGTAAATCGTTCTTTATTTCAATTAGTGTATCCTTCATTTCTGCCTGGATCTTTTTTTATGTTCTTGAGGTCCTAAGTTCCTTGAGCATCTTTATAACCAGTGATTTGAACACTGGTTATAATTGCTTATCTCATTTTGCTTATCGCATTTTGTTTAGTTCTTTTTCTGGAGTTTTGATCTGTTCTTTCATTTGGGCCATGTTTCTTTGTCTCTTCCTTTTGGCAGCCTCCCTATGTTTGTTTCTTTTATTTAGGTATAGCTGCTATGACTCCCTGTCTTGGTAGCATGGCTTAATATAGTAAATTTCCTGCAGGGTCCAGTGGCACAGCCTCCTGTAACACTGAAGCTGGGTACTTGAGGTGTATCCTTTTTGGGCTGAGCACACCCTTCTCTTGTATTTGAGCCTTGGTTTTTGTTGGCAGGTCAATGGAAGAGATTTACCCAGGCCAGTTAGGTGCAAGAATTGGCTATGATCACTGAACTCCAACCTCCACCCTCTGTGGAGGATCAGCTATGCAAGTGCATGTTGGTGATGCTCTGACATGGTCTGTAGCTGTCCACTGGGTATGCTGGCCCTGGGGTTTCCTGGGTGGTGTGGGCCAAGGTCAGTCCCACCTGTGTTTTGTCCCCGGCCACCCTGCCTGAGATATAGAACAATCTGAAATGGCTGCTACTTTTGCTGGACTAGGTTCCCAGGCAAAGCCAAGCTATGAATCTAGGCTGGTTGCTGCTAGTGCCATGTCAGGGCCACTTAGCAAGAGGTACAGGGGGTTGGGGGTTCACTGAGATCAGTTGTTGCTTGTTAGGAAGGGCTCAGGAAGTTGTGAAGCTTGAGCCAAGACCAGGCATTAATATGGAAAAGCTCCTGTTAACAGCTATAAGCTAGGTGGGACTGAGCCTCAGGGGATCTCCAGTGCGGAGCAAACAATGTTAGCCAGGTTGATGGAGTCTCAGATTTGCATCCACCTGCCAGCTCTTTAGCTCTGCCCACCTTTCTGTCTGGGAGAAAGCTGTCCCCCAGATTTTGCCTGGAAATCAACCACTTCAGTTCCTCCCTATAAGCCACTAGTGCCTTTCAACCTGCCAACCCGATACTGGGGCTCAGAGGGAATGAATGTGAGTAAGTTTGTGTGTGGATATAAGAGGAACAGCTTGGGACTCCAGAAGTTTCTTCCACCAAATCAATCCCTGCTGGCTTTTGCAGCCAGAAGTTATGGGGACTTATCTTCCTGGCACTGGAACCCTAGGCTAGGGTTTGGTGTGGGCCTGGGGCTCCTCACTCCTGAGATATCCCTCCTGGTTTTTTACCCACCACACATGTGTGTGAGACCAGCCTGTTCCGTGTCTCCTCCCCTCCTACCAGACTGGGTGGATGTGGTTTCTTCAAATCCGCAGTTGTCAGTCTTCCATCAAATCAATTTCTGCTGGTTCTGAGTAATGATTGTTCTATAACTTAGTTGTAATTTGGATGTGGTTGTGCGAGGAGGTGGGATGTGTTTACCTATGCTGCCACCTTGACTGGAAGTCTTCATGCTTCTTTTTAAAAAAAATTTTACTTTAGCTTTACCTATCACCTAGATTTTTTACAGCAAAGGAAGCAATGGAAGTGATCTGGCTAGTAAGATTCTTTACCATTTTCCTTTTTTGGGGGGTTTATTTTTCTGTCTACTTATTTCTCAAATTCTCTGTCACAAAGACCCCAAACTAGTTTGTCAAAGACCAAAATATGTTTAGAGGATAAGAGAGCAGAGACAGGTGACCAACATTGTTTTAGCTATGAGGGGGTACAATGTGTGTGTGAATGGGAGTTGGGGTTGAGACTGGAAATAGTTATATATTAATAATCTGCTTTATCCCAGAAATAGGTGATTTTGGACATGGGAATATTTTGATATTGTACCAGTTCTACCTGTAAGAAGTCTAACTGTTGTTAATATAATGAGAATGGTTTGTGCAATATCAATGTATCCTAGCATCCAAGGAGAGTGGACTGCAATGCACATGCGTGGGCAATGACGACTTCACTGTACTAGTCAGTGGGGATGGTAGACACCATTGAGTGAGCGTGCATACTGTGTGGTCATCGCATTCAAAATGACTGAACCAGTAGAGCAAGGAATCTACATCAGATTTTGTGTTAAACTTGAACATTTCTCTGTGGAATCCAAACTATTTGGATGATTCAGAAGGCCACATCTATGGGCAACCGATGATTGGCAGCTTCATCACAACGGTGCTCCTGCTTATGCATCATGTCTCATACAGAGTTTTTTGGTGAAACATCAAATCACCCAGGTGACTCAGATTCCTTACAGCCCAGATTTGGTACCTTGTGACTTCTGGCTTTTCCTAAAACTAAAATCACCTTTGAAAGGGAAGGGATTTCAAACCATCTCTGAGATTCAGGAAAATATGACAGGGTGGCTGATGGCGATTGGGAGAATTGTGTGAAGCCCCAAGGTACCTACTTTGAAGAGGACTGAGGTGTCATTGTCATATATATAATGTTTCTTGTATTTTTTCAAGAATGTCTCTATTTTTCATATTACATGGATGGATGCTTTCTGAACAGGCCTCATACGTCACTTTTGTTTCTCCCCTCTAAATTATCTTGAACTGCACTCATAAAGCAACGTAAACTCAATGTGAGTAGAGGTTAGGGATACTACATCTCAACCTTATATAAGCAAAAGGACAGCCTGTTAAAAGATTAATAAGCATTGAAAGACTGCCCTATATGGGTCTGAGTTTCAGAAAGCATTGCTTCAATCCTGGAAGGTTGCTGAAGACTTGGGTGGCGGTGGTTGGGACAGAGAGACCTGAGAGGAAGGGAAAGCTAAGGAATCTGTTTGGATGGGCCTAGTCTTTCTCATGGTTCTTTGCTGAGACCCTCTTTAGTCTGTGGGGACCATGTCCAGGCACACCTTGTATAGGACAAAGCCTACAGAGGTCAGGATCAGTCAGACCAGCAGAACTGAGTGCACAAAAGTGGTCAGTGTGCTACCTCTGCAACCACTGACTGTGACCGCCTCGGTGGTAAATGTGATGAAAAAAGGAAAGTAATCAGTCAAGCCATAGATAGACCCAAGGTCAAGGAGACAGTTGTTGGTCCCTTTCTCTAAAGTGTCAGGTAATCTAAGAGAAAAATGTAGCCTCAATAGAAAACATAAGGAACATGACACCGCCCGAATCCGCATGATGTAAGAATTGCCCCCGATGCACAGGCTACTTAAGAGCCAAGGAAGAGATTTTCAGAGAACAATAATAGAAAAGATTTAGAGGCTTTATGAGGGGGGACCCAAAGAAACCAGAATTATCTTCTGGAGGGTGGGCCCCTTGTAGTACAGGCTTCCCCCGCTAGGTGAGTGTTCTCAGTGTATCAGTGTATCAACTGGCATTGTTGTGAGAGGCTGCGTTTGGCTTCAGTGAATAGTTTTTGAAGACTCTTTCAACATGTTTGCCATTTCATGACGGGTGATTTACAAATGCACCTGCCCACGCTGTGCTGAGTGTTCAGCAGTTTTTGACCAAAAATGGCGTGACCCCCATACCCCATCCTCCCTATTCCACCCCATCTCACCCTGAGTGACTGTTTTTTGTTTCCCCAGATGAAAAAATCCTGAAAGGGAAATGTTTGCTGATGTGGAAGAGGTGAAACAAAAAACAGCGGAAGCACCAAAAGGCGTCAAAGTTGAGCAGTGGGAAAAACACCTTGATAGGTGTATTGCATCAAATGGAGAGTACTTTGAAAGTGACTGAAGTTTAAACATGTAAGAATAAATACACAATTTTTAATAAATAAATTCTTTTTGGGGGGGTCCCACTCATATTTAATAAAATTTGCTTCTAGCAACCCCATGGTATGATATGGAAATTCTGAAATAAAGCCTATGTTTCTGAAATCTCAGTTAAAGAACCACACTGGCATTGTCCACAGTAGAAATACACAAATATGATTCCATTCAGCAATGTTCACTTCAGTCACTGCTATACTGCCCTGAAAGGAATGATGCCGAGGTCGTCTTCCTGCTATTCCTGCTTGGTGGTACTGGTTCTGAATTTGAAGTTCCTTAGATTACAGCTTCAGGTCTATGACTGATTGCACCTACGAATACTGCCCAGGCTTTATGAAATGACAGGTGGATTGAAGTTGCCCAGTCCAGCTTCCCTTTTCTTGTCAGCGGGGCCAAAGATTCATAGTTGTGTTTTTTTTTTATCCCAGGAAGTTCCACTTCCTTGGCTTCCCGTATATTTTTTCCCATATCTCTGGAATACAGGAATGCCCCTATTGCTTGAAGGACCTAGGGCGAGAGTGAAATAATAGTGACCCACATATCCTGTGTCTAAATATTTAAAAGTTCTAAAAAATTGAGCTCACAAACTGTGGAATAAATTTATTCCCTTTTGCCTGGACAAATAATACCTTCATAATGATACAAGAGAATAATATGAGTAAAGCTATGGTTTCTATGTGACTGAAAGTTGGCAAAATGTCAAAGACAACTGAATTTAATTACTATAATTGCACATGTCTGGGTGTGTTGTTAATGGGCTGACAACGTTTAGATGAGTGCTAAAATAAAGGCATACATATTTCATAAATTACTATGCTTGTATTCAATAAAATTTGTTTTCTTGTCTTTTCAGCAAACTCACCAATAATGTTGCTATAATCAAAATTTTTACATAACTTGTATTTTATTAACAGGGATGATATAAAGGATTAAAAAACAAAATGCAGCCGTGAAACTGATGAAGCTGCAGAACCAACAAGGTGGCCGAATCTTCCTTCAGGATGTCAAGAAACCGGAACGGGATGGCTGGGAGAATGGGCTGAATGCAATGGAGAGTGCATTACACTTGGACAAAAGGGTGAATCAGTCACTGCTGGGTTTGCACAAACTGGTTGCTGAAAAAAATGACCCTCATTTGTGTGACTTCATTGAGACGCACTACCTGGAGGAGCAGGTGAAATCCATCAAAGAATCCGGCGACCACGTCGCCAACTTACGCCAGTTGGGGGCCCGTGTGTCTGGAGTGGCGAAGGATCTCTTTGACAAGCACGCTCTGGGGGACAGTAGGGAGAGCTAAGCCTTAGGCTGCCTGCCCACAGCCACGGGAGTGACCTCCCTGGTCACCAAAGCAGTACGTGCATTTTGGAGTTACCATCACCTTTTCTATAACTTGTACCAATCATCCACTTATGTCCTTCATTTGTACCGTTCCTTCAAATAAAGTAATTTGGTACTCCCCCCCATAATAAAATAAAATAAAATAAAATAAAATAAAATAAAATAAAATAAAATAAAATAAAATAAAATAAAATAAAATAAAATGAAATGTAACTGTATTAACGTGTACAAAATTTAAATATCGTTTCAGCAAAAATGTAATAAAAATTAAAATTAATTTGAAAAATTATTTTTCAACATGTTTTTTAAAAAGTTATTTTCTTCTAAAATACTAAATTTAGCTATTCAATTAAAAAGGTAAAATGCAAATAATGAATTTCAGTTTTAAAAAACAAAATCATTTAGGCAAAGCTGATCTTTTAATTTTTAAAAATATGTATTCAATTTTATTAACTATTATTGTCAAAATGAAACTATTAGCAATAGTAAAATATCATTATTACATATATATATTTAGATCCTCAAATTTAAGAGTAAAAGAATTGATTCGTATTGTAAACTATTCTTCAGTTTCCATGTGCAATTGTTTTAAAATACACACTAATTTATAAGGACCCTGAAACCACAAACTGGAGCTCAAAGAGAAATAAGACAATGGATGCTCAACATTACCAGGAAATGTATTTTTTATGCAAGAACCTATTGCATTTATGCTAAGAGGAAGGCTTTTATAAGTTATTGTTCATCCCTTTTGTAGGTTTATTAATTATTAATATTTTACCATATTTGCTGGTTAACCTATCTATACGTTTTTTTTAAATTACATTTTTGGGGGATGACATCACTTAATAAGTACAATACTACAATACAATACAGTATCTGTATACTGCATTGTGTGCTCACTGCTCAAAGTTTAGCCTTTTACCGTCAACATATTATTTGACCCCCTTTACCCTCTTCAATCTCCTCCAGCTCCCCCATTACCTGTTCTTAAACTTAAGCCCTCCCGCTGCTCAGGAACTCCTGTATGCCAAAGAAGAGTCTGCTTCCAGTGGAGACAGGAGCACGGCTGAGAGCCTTTAGCCTTCATGGTATTGGACACAGGCCTGAGCACCGCTGCATTTTGTTTTAAGGGTTGAGGGTGAAAAAAGGTGTAAAAGCATTTCATTGGGACCTAAGAGGTGTTAGTCAGCATAGTGGATGTTTAGAGTTATGGGCTGTGCTTTGTTAGTGCAGAACATTGGATTCAGAAAGACATGTCCATGGCTCTTTAATACATTTATTTTTTCAAAAATTTTGTGATGTGTGGGGCCCTCTAAAGCTTGGGATCTCGGTCCTCTTGCCTTCTAAGAGTGGCACTGTCCTGATATGACCTTCCCTCTGCATTTCTTACTTCTGATTCTAGTTATCTTATCTCTTGATATTGAAATAGCTCTAACCACCTTTGGGTTCTTCTCCTGCCAAGCCATCTGAATCATCTATAAGATAAATTTGTCTAATATCTTGTGACCTACCATGTAATTTGTCTTAGAACTTACAGTAGTTACTGGCTTCTTACTGCACATGGAAACTGTCTTCCAATTGCACATGGAAACTGAAGAATAGTTTGCAATATGAATCAGTTCTTTTACTCTTAAATTTGAGGATCTAAATATATGTATGTAATAATGATATTTTACTATTGCTAATAGTTTCATTTTGACAATAATAGTTAATAAATCTGAATACATATTTTTAAAAATTAAAAGATTAGCTTTGCCTAAATGATTTTGTTTTTAAAACTGAAAGCTTTAAAACTTACTTAACAGCCTAGATGTAAATAGACTATCTCACTTCATCAAATTGATTATTTTTGTTTCCTTAAATAACGTTCGTTTCACCAAACTGTTCTCTTTGTACCACCAAACTTGTAGTTCTCATTTTTCTCGAAGTGGGCTCGCTCACGAGCATCCCATTTTTTTAATCTGTATAATCTTGGCTAAGATGACACCGGGCATCTATTGGCTTATACGCATCAGCTTCTGTTAGGTAGTCGGTAGATATTTTCCAGCTGGGTTGTATTTTGTCTTCCTAAGTATTAGTTGTATAAAAGTATGGTAATTTTATTCTTCTTTATGCTTCTAAAACCATAATTATATTTTAATTACAAGAGTAATTATTTTAATTACAAGAGTAAATGTTTATTTTTAAATAAAAATTTAGAAGCATATAAAGTAAAATGTGAAACTATCTCCCATCACTTCCACTCTCATTCCCCAGGAGAATTTATTTTGTTGTTTCAGACCTTCTTGTTTATGTACAAATGCTTACAAATATTTTTGTATACATCTTTCTTTAAAAGTAAAAAAGGTAACCATCTTAAATATTTTCCTTTACGATTTTCTTTATTGGCATAACCACATATCATGGACATCTTTCCATGTCAGTACATCAGACTACCTCATTCTTTAAAAGCTCGATATAATGTATAATATATGAATATAATATCTTAACTAATGAGAATAATAATGGTATGTATTTCAAAAAGTTATGGTGGGGACTAGAAAGGTCAAGGCATTTGATATGCTTAATTTGAACTGTGTTTAGCACATGGTAGGGGCCAATACATATTACTTATTTAATAATAAAAACAACAATTATAATAAAAATAACAATTTTATTATTTTAAAAAATTTATTTATTTTATTTTTAAGGAGAGGGGAAGGGAGGGAGAAAGAGAGGGAGAGAAACATCAATGTGTAGTTGCCTCTCGCGTGCCCCCTACTGAGGCCCTGGCCTGCAACCCAGGCATGTGCCCTGACTGGGAATTGAACTGGTGACCCTTTGGTTCACAAGCTGACACTCAATCCACTGAGCCACACCAGACAGTGTGAAAATAACAATTGTATTATTAATTTATTTGATCATTTCTATCATTAAGAATTTGACTGTCCACATGCTGGACTCTTATTCTGTTTTTAGGGCTTACCTAATAATGTCATTTCTTCTTCTTCACAGTCTTCTTTTTAAATTGTCTATGGCAACACTTCATCCTCTTGTGGGATATCTCTCCAGTGAACTGTAGCAGATTGGCGTCTCAGTGAATCTAGATTTTACTGTCTGCGTCGTCGGGGACTAGCTGTGTGACGTTGGGGAGGGATTGTTCCCTGTGTCTCAGTGTTCTAATCAGTACTAGGCCTAGGTGGAGTAGGCCTTGGGGCAATGTGGTGTTTTCATTATGAATAGTCACTACGAAATAGTTTGAAAGGTAGAAATTCACATATAGGCATGCCGATAATGGTCATATATATATAGCTCACAACCTTGCTGCCCTGCCAAAGGAGGGGGGGTCTAATTCTTGATTGAGCTGATTTCAGCATTTCTTTGAGCTCTGAGGGAGACTCTGGCACTGCCTTGACTGTGTAACGTAACCTTATAATGAGGTCGGCAGTGAGAAGGGAGTGAAAGAAGAGAGGGGCTGGCAGATAATGACTGAAAGAGCTTGAAGCACAGTCTACCTGTCAGGTGTGTTGATAGCTTTGGTCAAGAATTCACTTACCAGGAAGTAAGGTACAAAATAACACAATTTCTCTAGCCACAGGCAGAGAGTTTGTGGGTTTCTTTCTTCCTGCTTTCATCCATATGCAAGCAAGCGATAACATGTACTAAGTTAAATAATGCATGGTACTTCAACTATTCTTACTTTCTATCCTTTGGTTATTGTAATTACATGTAATTTTGTGATGGATTTTCTATTTTTTAAGAAATCGCACTTTTGTACTTGATCCAGCTAACAGGATTTTCTTACATTACTTCATAAAGAGACCATCTTTTAAACTTCTAATGTTATTTCTTATTCATTAGTACATTCGCCTGTGGGGTATGTTCATAAATGGGTTAAAGTTACAAAGTTATGCTTATAAAAGCTCACGGTAATTTGGAGTATCAGGAGGATTTATTAATTTTGAAATCTTAAAAGAGCAAAAGCTAAAATGAGATTGGATTAAATATATTCTTGCACGCAGTTATTCTAAACACCCTTAAGGACCAAAGACTAACTTACAGAGGACATTATGCAAATGCGAATATATCTCTAAGTGCCTCGTAGGCTTGCTGATGTAATATTTTACATGGTTAGTTAAGTACATCAAGTAAAAGGTTTGACCTTGATCGAGTAGGAAGGTGCTTATTTCCAAACAACTCAGTTGTTTTCCAGGCCATTGCAGAACAATCAACATAAAGTGAGTGAAACCCAGAATCTCATCGTTGGTGTCTAAGTCAGCTCAGTATCTGCTGCACAGGAAACCAAATATATTCTCTATAATACATCCATATCTCCTGTATTCGTGCTTGCCATCTAAAGATTACACGTGCTTGAATGCTTCTTTGGGTCTGCACTGTTGCAATGTGAAGAAATCTTTCCCAGGTATGACTGACCCCAAGAAAGAAAGTTGGGTTTTTTGTTTGTTTGTTTGTTTGTTTGTTTGTTTTTTAAATTTAGATCCTCAGGTCTCACCAAGATTCAATCAGAGGTTTGTTTTTTTTTTGAGGGTGAGCCAGAGAATTATGAGATTTTTAAAAGAGCTTCTCCATATGAAACCCACGATCTGGTTTAGGAAGCACAAGAAGCCTCCTGATAGCACTGGCAGCCTCATGTGGCATTTTGGTATATCCTTCCTTTTGGCCGCATTATCACCTCAACGTCATAAGAAGTAGATATGCTTTTCTAGGATTTATAGTTTCTGTATTAATACGAGAAGTAGAAAGTGTTCGGAGCTAATATGACAGTCCCTAGAAACTTGGAACAAAGCGACCGTTCCGGTACACTTTGGTTCACCCTGTTAACTGGCATGGCTTCTAGGGCTCGCCGATAGTAAGGAGAGCATTTAGGGAAGAGGAGAATGTTACGAAGAAACCTAGACATTCGTTGCCTTACCTCTGCTTCAAGTGGAGTTTTTTCCCAGAAAGAACTTAAATCGATTGATCGCTAATTGATCACTATTTTATTTAAGCATTCACTTTTTAAAATTTGTTCAATAAATATTTACTGAGCATTTACAGGGGACAGCACTGGCCAAAGGGTCACCAGTTTTAGAAACTTTTGAAATATTTTTTGTCCTGTTCACTAACAATGGGCAAGGAGAAAGCAGAACACAAATGTGAGCAACCAACTTATTTTAGGTTAAAAATTATTCTGAATGTGTCTGTACCAGGAGGGATGCAAATTCCTCATTTTGAGCTAATTGCTTTCTTCCCCATCTCAACAGAAAGTGTTGGTATTTCTTCCTGATAATTTCAAGCATCACAAATGCCCTAGCAGACAACAGTGGGGACAATTGGCAGGTGGAAAAATGGATGATGGTGGAAGCAAGATGTAATTTCTTCCACTGTAATTCTCCGCAAGCTGTGTAAACTCTCCTCAGTTAAACAAACATTGCTAAAGACAAAGATTTTACGTTTTCATCCAAACGCTGCTGGTAACAACTGCTCACTTTCACTCTTTTGGAGCTTTCCCAAACAGCCAGGAGATTTGCATTTTCTTTAATAGTCTCAGCAGTATGCTTCCTTCCAAAAAAGAGAGAGAAAATGAAATCCTTGCATTTCCCTGAATACTGAGTAGAATAGCATGATTGTATTCCAGGTGGCCTAGTAAATAAATGTGCAATTATTATTACTATTATTATGATGATTATTATTATTTGATTTATACCAGAAAATTTCCAAGCATTTGAACTTCACACACTACTATTGAAAATGATGTCCTAGCCTGCCTACCTGTAGGAGAGACCGTAAGTTGATTCTTCACAATGGCTGATGGATCACTGAGCACGTCCTCAAGTTGGAGTCAATAGGACAAATCTTATCTAGAGCCAGTGAAAATTCAAAAGAAGCACATATGCATGGAATGTGGACTTTTATTTTTGTGGAGGGCAATGGGTTTCTAAATTTGATACTCGTGTTAGGGAAAATAGGATACCTATAGAGAAGAAATGGAAGTTCTTAACTTCTCTTTAGGAAATATCTGTCATATTCCTAAAATGAAGGTCCAGTGCAAGCAAAAATGGATAGGAGGAGAATGGATTATCAATGACAGTGCGGATAATTTTGTCATCCCAACATGCCAGTGGGCATCTGTGTTGGGTAATATGGGTTTCAAATCTCGGTTCTGCTCCTCCCTGCTCAGCCGCTTCCTGAGCCTGCCACTCGCTCTTCCTTTAGCTGGGTGCATGACCAGCTCTTTATTATACCTCACACCTCAACTCAAATGCTGCCTCCTCAGTGAGGCCTTCCCTGAGCAGCCCATGTAAAGAGGTTTCCTTCCCTGTCTCATTTCTGTCATTATTCCCTTCCTAGCACTGATCACAATCAACAATTGTTCTTTGTTTATTTCTTTGTTCTCTTTCTTACTGCCTGCTTTCTCCCGGAAGAGAAACAAACAAACGCAGAGACCATTTCTTTGGGCAGAATTGGTTTCTGCCTCCGTGGTGTCATCGTTGTACCTCATGCACACCTCGGTTACAGCACTTGCTATGCTAGCCTGTAACTGCTTCTCTCGACGCCAGTCTACTCTGCTAGCACGCAGCTCCTTCAGATCAGGGGCTAAGGCTTGCCTCTGTGGACCCAAGGCCGAGCAATGGTACCCAGGACACAGCAGGGCCTCTGCTGCTTAGTGATGGAATGAAAGCAGCCCCAGTTAACCAGCAATCCGTGCCTGCATGTTTCTGTGCTCATCAGGGAAGGGACAGGCGGAGGATCGCAAAAGCACCACCATTTTATTCTGCTTTCTTTGCTATATTGACAAGGCAGAGGTGAAAGAAGAGCTTTAAAAACAGATGATGGGAAACAAGCAACCTTGCAAAGAAAGAGAACAAACATATTTTCAAGTATTTCAGATTCAATTAGTAGCCTCTGGTGGGTAAAAAAAGAAAACCATTAGGGCAGAACCAGAAGACAGGTACTTGACAGTATTCCTTTAAAGCTTTTGCTGTTCCTTGATGCATTGTCTTCTTGTGGAAGTATCAACACTGTGTGTAGTTGGGGGGAGAGCATCATCTTCAAAATGTAATGAATCTAAAATGAAAACAAGCCACACAGTTGGCCAACACTGCTTTAAAATTGCACATCAAGAACACTCCCAGTGACAAACACTTTCAAGGCAAACAAACCAAACAGAAATTAAAAAATCTCTGTGGGGTATAAATATGTAATTACACTCACACAGGGAGCATTTTATCAGGTAAACCAACCCACTTTGTTAATTGAAATGCTCCAGCACTGGGCTTTTTTGACAAAGCGTCTGAATATGCATGTGTGGGGTGTAGACACGCAGCTTCACTGTGGCTCTTCCTAGCTGGGGGGAGCCGTCTCAAAGCCATTTTCCCGTGCAGCTGGCAGGTCAGTCCTTAAGCCTTCCTTTTGTTTGTTTGCTTCTGTTTCCATCTAGCTGAACGTCGCCAGGATGCAAACTCGTTTGGAATTCTAAATATCTGTCCAAAACACAGCTATTTTAAAAATTAAGATTCGGACTTCACTTTTATATAGCCCACTTGAAATATGTAGATAAGCAAGCCTCTTTGGTAATTTAGAAATGTTCAGATGACCAAAAAGAGAAATGTTCCAGGAATATACATTAGCATGATGCCGTAGAAGAATGTTGGGCTAGATTTCCTGCCCCCGAATGCTACCTCAGGCTCTGCTCCCACTAGACACGTGGCCGCAGGCCATCAAGATATTGACACCTTAGTTTTCTCATCTGAAATAAAGGTTAGTCAATGATTCCTAACAGTTGCTTTCTATACCTACCAGACCTACGAAGCAAAGCACTACCTTTCTTGAGAGGTTTCTTTTCTTTTTTCTTTTTTTGAGCAGTTGGGTTAGTAAGTGTTGGGAAAGTTACTCAGATGAGACTTCACCTTCCTCCTCTGGGGTGTGTGGGTGCTCTGGCCTTTCTTCAGGGCCTGACTTGACCAATGCTGTGCCACGGGTGCCAGAGCCACCGCTGCAGATTTACAGGGTGCTCTCAATGCACCCTGAACCTCTGAACACTTTGCCAAGGTGATCTGCAAAGGGGGAGAAGGAGGGTGGTTGGTGTCTAGGTCTTGGTGTTGAAATCTAAGTGCCAACATACAGATCTTATACTGATAGCATAGGTAGAAGCCACTCCGTGGATTTCCCCGTTCCCAGAACTACTTAGTTTCCCAGGGCTGCTGTAACAAATTACTACAAACTTGGTGGCGTACAACAACAGAAATTTACTCGCTTTCAGCTCTGGGTGTCAGAAGTCTGAAATCAAGGGCGGCACTGCCTTTCTCTTACCTCTTCCAGCTTCCAGAGGCCCCAGCTGTATCACTCCCATCTTTGCCCCTTGGGTGCATCGCCTCCTCCCCTACTGTCTCTCTGTGTCTTTTCTTCTTTTGTCTCTTACGAGGATACTTGTCACTGAATTCAGGGCCCTTCAGTTCCGAAGGATGTGGTAATCCAGGATGATCTCAAATAAAGATCTTTAACTTAATTATATCTGCAAAGACCCTTTTTCCAAATAAGGCAACACTCTTAGGTTCTGGGGAATTGGATGTGGGCATATGTTTTTAGGGCCACCATTCAACTCATTATATCTAACCTCTGCTCCAAGATTTCTAAAGCAGTGACGTAGAAAGTCTGCGTCTCGTGATGGAAGGCATGTGTAAATGATTATTATATGATTCACTCCCAAATGACCTTTGCTTATACTTAATTTGTGAGGAGCTGTTGGACAGGGCCTGGGATAAGGCATGAATGCATTTGGGGTTTAAGGAGGGTGAGAGGAGAGGACAGGCATTATTAAATCTGGTATTGAGCACTTAGGATCCTTGGTAAGCACCATGGGTGTGATGAAGATGCATGAGAGACGGCTCTAGCCTTGAGCAACTCAGTGCAATAGAATGAATAGGTATGAGAACCAGAGACACGGAAAAAGAGGAAAACGAGGTATTTTTCTAATGACATAAGCTGACCATTAGCTGTTCCCTGGTTCTCAAATTTTTCTTCTGAAACATACTTTTAAAATGTACATTTTTCATGGGGGTGGGTGGGTGGAGAGGTAGCTAGAGCACATTTTTTCTTCTCTGAAGGTGATCTAATCAGAGCCTGTCTCAAACGGGGTTCCCTGGGAAGCTGAATCTGAAATGGAGATCAGCATGCAGGATGTGTAGTAGGTGTGCTCTTGGGATCAACAGCTGTGGAAAGGAGAGAGAAGACTGGGCAGAGGAAGAAGCTAGACTATAGTATAGCTTCAGTCAAGGTCTCAGATGACCTCCAGGGAGCCCTGGAGCAAGGATGATCCTTCAGAGTTGCCACTCGCTGGGGCAGGGGGTATGTGTTGCCTGAAGTGAAGAAGTTCTTCATCCAGGACATTCCCAGAGAGGATTGCCAGCCAAGGGCTGTGTGCCAACCACTCTTCCAGCAGCTATAGGCATTGGTCCTTCAGTCCTGAAGGATGACATGGGCTGGCACGTCACAGTGTCCATGACTCCTTGCTCAGGCTTCACCATCCTCAAACTCCACGTCACCATTCCACAAGCTTTACGATTTATTGAAGATGAATCTCATTCAAAAGGTTAACGCTATCCACATAGGTCCTTCTGTCTTGAAAAAATTCATGAGCTTTTTCCTGGAGAAGAGAGCAAGACCTTGTGCCATAGAACAAAGCTATTCAAGGGCAGAGAAGCTTGGTCCTTAAAACTTCTCAATGCGCGCGTTCCGGGCTCTGCTGGGTGAGGAGATCAGACAGTGCCTCTAGGTGGCTCCACAATTGTATGTGACTGTTTTTCTGTTTTTCTCTAGATAGTGAGCATACAATCAAGAACTTCCTTCAGCCTCAGAAGAAGGAGGGGAATTCTAATTAGTTCTGTCTCTGTGCCAGAATTTAGTAGAAGGAACGTGGGGTGAAATCTCAGGTGGATATTCAACAGATGTTCATCCCCACCATCTTATCTCTATTTTCTGGGAGCAACTCCTCCTGCTCCTCTCAGCTTCCCAATATAATCCCTGAAGGCTTGAAGTTTCTAGTTTTCTCTTTTGTAACACGACTGGCTTCAGGGTCCTCACTCCTCCCAGATAACCTCTGTTTTCCTTTGTCAGAATGCCTGGGTCCTGGGTCCATATCCTCAAATCCTGTTTCTGCCATTTATACACTGAGTGATCATCGGCAAATTAGCTCACCCCTGTGTGAAACAGCTCCTTTTTGTAAAAGGGTGATAATAATAGTTGTGTCACATATGTGTGTATATATACCCATACATAATTATAGAGTGTATGTTAATAGAAGTTACTATATTGTTAAACTCTTAGCACAGTTCCTGGCTCATAGTAAGTGCCCCATGTTAGCCATTATTAACATCCTTATTTCATTTTCACAACCATCAGTTTGCCCTTGGGTGTCATCTCTGTGAGGACGCCAGTTGAGGCCTCTGTTTCCTCATCCTTACTCACTCTTTGTCACTACCTCTTCTTAGGCTAGCTTTCTACCCTCCTTTTGTGGAGCTAGCCTCAATCTTCCCAGAGCCCCACCATTTCCCCCACCTCTGCATTAGTCACGATGCTACATGTGCATTTTTGGTCTCTCCAGGACCAAGGAACATGATCACGGTCAGATTGAAAGGGAGACCAGACATTGACAGTGATGAGCTGAAACCCGCCGTACTGGATGATTATAAAAGAACGGGTAGGTGTCTGCAATGATTTCAAGTCTCCCGGCCTAGATGAATGATGTGCCAACTACTGTTCCCTATGTCATTCCCTTCTTCGCTTTGTCCACCAGAGCACTCTACCTGGGCAAAATTTTCCAGAGAATCTTTATTGCTTCCCTCCTTCCCGTCTTCTCTCTCTAGGTCCCTTTCTCTGCCTGCCCCTCCTTCTTTCTTTCACTTCTTTCTTTCACAAATATTTATTGAGCAGCTTCCATGTGCGGGGCCCTGGGGACCCATTGGTGAGCAAGACAAGTATGGCCCCGGTCCTCGCGGTGCTTACAATTCAACAGGGAAGACAGAGCTAGGCAACTACATTGCAGTCGGACGTGTGCTTTGAAGGGGGGTTTGGGAAGGCCTGGGAATACATGGCTGGATTCTTGCTACTCCTCCCAGATGAGGGAAGGTTTTCTTGGGAAAACCCTTTGGCCTACATAGAGAAAACAAAACATGAAACAAAAAATTGAAGAGGCAGTAGGTGGAGGTAGGATGAACTTCTCCAAGACCCTTCCCAGTTTCTGATTTCCTATTCTTGACCTTTCTTCTGCAACCTTTAGAGACTTGGTACCTGGCGTTGGCTCATTCAACAAATATTGAGTGACTGCTGTGTGCCAGGTTCAACAGTAAGAGCAGGGATGAGGTCAGCAAATAAAGCAGGAGCAGCTAGTTCCCCGCCTTCATGTAGCTGACAGTTCTACCCTGGGCCTGTGATCAGGCCTGTGTTTGGTCATTTATGGGCCAACGTGCGACCTCTAAGCATTTCACGTGTGTGTGTGTATTAAGTAATTTAATCCTTGTATTAACGGCTTGTGGTAAGTACTATTGTTGTCTTTGTTTATAGATTAAAAAACTGAGGTACAAAGAGGTCAAGTAACTTGCTTAAGGTCCTATAGCTAGCTTGAATCTGGACTCTGTCACTTCCTAGTTATGTGAACTTAGTCAAGTTACTTCTTTCTTTTCAATTCTGAGACAATTTTTTTCACATTTTCACATTTCGAAATAGGGCTGTATCTTAAACGATCAGCGAGGTGTACTAGTGACAGCATTTTCTCTCTCTCTCTCTCTCTCTTAGCAATGAGTAAAACAACATCTGAGAGCCGATGCCCACTTGCATGGGGTGAGACGGCATGATGCACCAGTGAAGGTCCTGGCGTCCCACAACCATCCCGCTGACCATGGAGGAAACCCTCACGTCCACTACGGCTCCACGTAGGCTGGGGCGTGTCGGGGAGTCCTCCTTCCCAGTCACTGCCACTGACCGAGGCTCTTTTCTGTCCGACCTCCTTAGCTCCGTGACACCCTACTGCAGACCCCTTTCCAGACTGGCTCACAGGCCAGTCCTGCACACCCTGGGTAACACCCCCACATTCCCCCGCCACCCTGCAGCCTCTGTGCGGGCCTGCAACTCCAAGGATGTCAAGTTACTTATTCTTTACCACAGCGTTATAAGGTAGGGTTTATTATTATCAAACGCATTTTATAGGCGAGAAACTCAGGCGCAAAAAGATTACATCAGGTGATTCAGCCAGGACACTTTAGAACGGTGTCTAGCAATGACTGCTGTTATTAGTCTTGAGGGAAAAAGAGGGGGAAATGGAGAGGTTCTAGAAGCCTGGAGATAGTCAAATGTGGTCCCAAATTTGCATAACTTGTGTGATTCTACCAACTGGAACTTGATGAGCTGATATATGTACTGGGCAAGACTCTGTTACATTGGGCTAAAAGAATTATTCATAAATTGTTTAAATAGTAGTATTGAGCATTTGCTTTCAAAAAAGCAGGACTCTCCATCTCTCTCTTCCTCACATGGCATTGGGTATGTCAGGGAGGCAGGGTGTACCAGCAACAAATGAACCGGGGAAAATGAAGAGATTTTGATTGACAGGACCATCACAGGCTAGGTGGCTTAAATGACGGACATTCATTTTCATGTAGTTCTGGAAGCCAGAAGTCCCTAATTAAGGCACCAGCAAATTTGGTTTCTGGTGAGGTCTTTTTTCCTGGCTTGCAGAGGGCCACCTTCTCATTACATCAGCCCATTGCCTTTTCTGTGTGGTAGAGAGAGAGAGGTAGTCCCCTTCTCATAAAGACACCAACCCTATCATGTTAAGGCCCCACCCCTTTGACCTTATTTAACCTTAGTTACCTCTTCAAATACATTGGGGGTGAAGGCTTCAACATGTTCAACACAATTCAGCCCATAATAAACAATATTTGTCATCAGTGTGACATAGCTGCAGAAAGTAGCAACCTACAGTTAATGTGTTGATATATTTCATGAATAGAAAGATACTGCCCTCAACTATATTTCATCTCATTTGGATATGGTTGTCTCATGCTAAGATGGGAAGGGAAAATAAACATTTACTGATCATATGCTACAACTGATGCTTTATTTAATCAGTATGACAACCCTGGAAGTTTTAGTATTATGGTGTCTGCTTGAAAAAAATTAATGAGCATTCTGTTACTTAAAATGACAATGGCTATCTTACAAGGTCAATCAGCTAAGGAAGTTGGGAAGCTAGGGCCTGAACCAGAAAAAGAGTGATGGAAATAGTGGGTCTTGAAAAGAGAAACTATGAGGAAGGGTTGAAGATGCCGTGGATGATTATCCTGGGGAAAGGGGATTTCGTAGGTTCATTCAGTGTCACTCACAAGACAGTATGTAGGTGAACTGGTGGAAATTACAGAGAAGATGGTTTGGATTTAAAATATGTAAACATTTTTTTAAAGCTATAATGTTCCCAAATAGAGTCAATTGTTTTAGGAGGGTGCCTTGGGCTGCTCACTATTGGAGATATTCTAAAGCCAGAAACTCTTGTTTCAGGAGGCAATAGAATAGAACCAAGCATCCGGTGGATTGGAATGGCAAATGGATGTAATTGTTCCAAGTTTGTTATCAAAGAAATTTTTTATTATTGAAGAAAGAATTTCACAAGAGTAAGTTTGGGTATAGGAAATTCTAAACACTAACTTCTGGGCAGCAGAGCAGTTTGAGAAATTTATGCAAAACAGAATTGAAAGAAAAAATTTATCTGATGAAAAATTGTTGCTAATTCACTTCTAAATTTCATAAATGAAAATTCAGTCAATATGAATCTATTTGAATTAACATAATAGAATCTTTTAAAAAACCATGGGAGCCATTTCTCTTTATGACAGTTGGGAACCATCTCCCAAGGATGCTCTTGTAATTACATTCAGAATTCTTATCTAGGGCCCCTCAAAGAATTAGATGCAAGTGATCATTGCACTGATGAAACGCTTATCTTTCTCGGCTCACCATACTGAAGAGCTTTTAGAAATGGCTGATATTTGGACTCTTCTTTCATTGTTATTAACTGAATGGGCATCTAGGCTCCCAAACTCTATGAAGTGAGGGGAGACCTAGGTCAATTCTGTTTCTGTACAGTGAGTATGTTCGAAAGCTAATGATTTCCAACAGTTGTAAAATAGATCCAGGTTGGGATGGATCAAAGAATGGCACTCTTTCCTTCAAAGCTGCCTATTTTATAAAAAGGAAAAGCAAGATCACCTTGAGATTTTTTCTTGGGGAACCTGAAATTAAACTTACATCATTGTCCTTATAATAAGCATCTTCTGTAAACCTGAGACATTTTTGCTTTATTCCAGTTCTCCGGGTGCTCTTGCACTTCATGTTCTAATGCTGAATGTGTCTGGCCTGACAGTTCTTGGTTAAATCCACTGTGAGGCAAAAGTCCTTGGGCAGCATTGGCCTCCCACCGTGAATGTCTCTAGCAAACAAGCTGAGTGAGCAAAAGCTAACACCCCGCAAGAGCTCCTGGCCTGGGAAAACGTTTGCCAAAGCTTTATTTGTCCTTAGTACCAAAATAAACACTGGCTTTAATAAGAAAGATCACAACAGGCTTTCCCAATTGGAGAACACTGGCAAATAAAACAAAATTTTCAGCTGAAAGGAAAGATGGTTGGACCACTGAAACGTAACTCAGATGGAGTAAAACGTTTAATTCATGGGAAATTTTGGTTTCAGATGGCCATTCTGTGTGTCTGGGACCTTGAGGCCAACTTTTGCTTTCCTCAGCTCTGCTTTATGATATGTCGGAAAATTTCAGCCTTCTTTCTCAACTTGTATCACAAGCCTCCTCTCTCTGCCCATCATCCCATTTCTTTATGTAAAAGAAAGCTTCAAACATCTAGTCTAGGCAAATGCTCTGCATGGATCGCTCTGCATGGGAGTTGATTATTTTAAGCCACATTTGTTTGTTGTGTTTTACCTGCTGGGGTGAACGTCCCTTTCCAAGCAAGCTGCCACAGGCACGCTTTTGCTCAGAACTCAAACGTGTTGATTCCACCACGACCCAAAGACTTAGTGAGGGGAGCACATTTGTAAGTTTAGTGTTACCACCACATTGCAAACCAAACACGATGTCAGGTTTTGACAGTTGCCTTTGAAGAAGTTCACCTCTGACTGAACTTCGAGGGGAGAAATTTATACTCAATTGAGTAACTTGATGCTGACGAGAATGGTGAGCGTATCACTGACATGTGAATAATTTGAGTGATGCTGGAGGGCTCTATGTTTTACTTTCAGAAACTCAGGTTGGGTCAAGTGTACAGGTTGATTACTGCCTGGTCAGGAGGCAGTGAAACCTGATATACAAATACACCTGCAATTTGATAGACTCCAGGTATAACCTTTACAAGCAAATTGCTTCTTCAGACCTGTTGTGTGAAATTGCTTTTATCTACTTCTCCTTGGGGATGATGGGCTGAGTGAGAAATCAGTAATCACAGTGCTCTGTCTGAATAGCCTGTGGACCAAGTCTATGAAGCAAGCAGTTGTATTGTGGCTTTTGAGGGGCTCTGAAGTTTCCTTTCTGCTCTCAGTTCTGCAAAGGGCTAGTAAAATCTAGTCATCTTACCAACTCTCCTTACTGGCAGAAAAGGGGAGAACAGGAGTAGAAAATATCTGGAACGTTTTAGAATTGAGGGTGGAATACAAGGCTACATTCATTGACATGGGAATCTTCACCTGAGACTCAGAACTCTGTATTCGTCAAATTCTTGTGGAGCTAGTCTAAGAGTTTGCTAGGATAATTCCTTAACACCAGGATCTGAAGACAGCTTCTGAAATAAAGTAGACATGTTCTACTTCCATGGCATAAAGAAAGGGTCAGAAATCTCAAAGATGTGAGAATTTTACAATAGATTTATGATGTATAAACTCACAATCCATTAGCTGACTCTCTTCCCTAGGATAGTTGAAAGGACACTGTCTTCATTTTAATAATGAGAAATTATGGTGAGGGAGGCAAGCACATCTTTGACAAATGCGGCAGTGGCTATATTGTGTAGCTATGCTGAGGCTCTGAGAGGAGGGTACTACCTTGGAGCTGGGTCCCCTACTGTCAGATGGGGAAAATGGGATTGAGGAATAGCAAAGATCAGGTGGAAACTCCTAACCGAATATAGTAGATACCATGGTGCTCTGTCCACATTGTTTTGTCCAAGACCAATACACACTGCTGCTGGGAATATTGGTGGCTAATGCCTCACCCAAGGTGTGCCCCTTCCCTGGTGGGCTCTGACTGATGACTGAAAGCATAGAGGTACAAAGGCCTGACCCCATTGCCTTAATTTTAAACTACTCTGAAGGGGCATCCTGATTCTAGAACTCTCTGTTGAATCAACTGAGGCCTCAGAGACAACTACATTATAGGTAACTTTATTTTCTGCCCAACCCATCTTTCTTTATTTCCCTCAGATGTGTGTCTCTCCTAAAAGCACTTCACAATGAACCTTCTGCATGTAAAGGTTTTCATTGCAGAGTGTGTTTCCAGGGAATCCAAGATAGTTGATGCCACGAGTATCCTAGGAACTACTCTAAAATTGAATTTAGGAGCTCGGTTGATCACTAGCCAACTAGAAATAAGAATTCTATCACTGACAGTAGGTGTAATATGGTTAACCCTAGCATGCAGCCACAATACAACAGTTATAACTTTCACAAATGGTAAGCTGAGATGGGAGACCAGTAGAAGGGGGGGTTCTGTCTGATGCGATATCTCTGTTGTGTAACAGGTATAGGTTAAACGATTCTGTGAAGAAAGTGGAATTGTGCGGAGACTGTTGAATGCCATTGATTATTTGAAGATAGAAAATGTCAGGATACAATGATTAAAGGCAACTTAAAGGCAAAATGTGAAAGCTGGAGGGCCTGCTTGGCAGCAGAAAGGTAGAAGATGAGGCTCAGGACTTAATCATAAAAGTAGTGGAGCTTCATGCCGAGGCCAGGGTGGGGTGTTGTGATTTGGAATATGGCAACCCAGGTACACGTCTCTGAAAAATTTGAACTCCCAGACTCTCTGAAAACACTGGGCCTGAAGAAGGGGTTCCTTCCTTCTTGCCAGAGTATAATGGAATTCCTTGGTTGAAGGATATGCAGGCGACTCAAACCATGCAAGCACCTGAAAGACCACGCTTGTCTCTCTCTTACCTCCCTCCCCATGCTCTACATCCCCTCCAAACAGCCAGATGAATAACAAAGATAAAACCTCAGCATTGCTCCGTTGGGGATGTGCTAGGCTGAAAAAGGAGGAACTAAATACAGAGGAAGCTGTGGCCAGGGGAGTATGCACGGGACTTGTTCTTGGCAGTGCTGAATCAAGAGAATGGAACATAAAATGGAATAAGAGAGTATTTATTGAAATAGGAGTAATCTGTTGTGATATGGGATTTAATATTTTGTCAAGGACCCAAAGGTTTGCTAATATAGGGTTAGGGATGCTACTGGAAACTTGGAAAAAGTGATTGCCACACTAAGTGAAGAAGCGTCAGAACTGCCATGGCAGGTGGCAGAGGAAAGGATCAAAAGGCACGAAGAAGTGGGTGTGCTAAAATGGATATACTACCCACACCTAAAAACTCCTATACTAACTTATGTTCTACCCTCTACCCTCTGTAAGGGGCGCCAGCGTCATTGAGAAGCTCAGGGGTGGCTGTCCTGTTCCTCAGCTGAGGTCAGGAATGGTGGCGGAGACACTGTTACAGGACTGGGCCCTCTGAGAACAAAGAGGGTTATAGTTAGCAGTCTGTAAACATCAGAAGTTATATAGGTGCAATTACCTCAATTAGTGGCAAAGTCAGAGTAGTGCTAGGAGAGACCTGACTTGCAAGAAGCTATGAGATGGTTAATTACCAGAAGCTGGTGCTGCTGTTACACCAGGAGGGTAGGGAAGAATATGGCTATTTCTCAGTAGACCACTGGTGTGTCTTTTGGTGTTGCCATGCCCAATTTTAACAATGATGGACAAGTACAATAGCCATGGCCTGACTAGGGCAGGGTAAGCAGGGACTCATGTCCCTTAGAGATAAGAGTCTGGAGCCCCTCACCAGAGAAGCCACCTAGACAAGCAGAGATTGAAAACAGGTTGTGAAGAAGGAGCATCACACACGACTTGTCCACTCTTTTTGGAGGGAGAAGCGGCTTGACCTATATGGATGGCATGAACGTGGGCTCCTGGGCAACGGAAAATGATTTGGTTGACTGAGGGTCTAGGAAGAATAGAACTGGAAGACTAGTGACAAGGAAATCTGGGGAAGGGGTATGTAGAAACCCTGTGGGAGGGGCACAAAGTGTGTGTATGTTCAAGTCTCATATGAATGACCTCCACAGAAAGGCTCCTAACAAACCATGTCGTGAATGTCAGCCAACCTATCTTCTTAGCCATCGTAATGCTTACTTAATGACCCATGAACGTAGTGATCACAGTGGAGGAGATCGGGCCCCATTCCGCCGGTCCCTCTCATTAAGTCTGAGCTATCTCTCCTGTCACAGCTGAGTCCAACCTGCCAGCTGCACAGGACACTGAGCCCTCAGCCTGCCACCATTCCTCAGGGAAGCCAGCCAGCCACACGGTGGTAGGGCAACACCTAACCCTCACACCTGGGACAGGGGAATGGTTCATCTTTATTGGAGTCAACCCATACTTTGCATATGCGTTTGCCTAGCCTGCTTTTACTGCTTCTGCTAGCACCATCCTCTCCTCCATTGACCTTGTATCTCCCACAAATTGCCTCCCATTTTATGGCAAAAATAAATAAATAAAGCAAGCTGTGAAAATAAGATAAATTCATGACAAAGGGATTACTATGTACTTCGTCACTTGGAAGCAACTTGCTGGAGTAAATGGTAAAACAGTCCATTGAAAACTCAGCTAAAGTGTTGGTTGACTGGCGGGGGCAACACTATCTTCTGCGGGGTGGTATATGCATTGAACTGCTGGTTGATATACAGTACTTTATCTCTGACAGTTAGGCTACATGGGTCCGTGAAGCAAGGTTGACAGTAAGGGTGTCTCTTCCATCATACTCGAGGACTCACTTGTGAAATTTGTGCTTCCTGTTACCATAACATGTGTATATTATGTATAATATATATGTGTACACATGTGTGTTTGCACACACACATGCAAAATAAATATTGTGGCCATGCTGTAAAGCATACATTAAGACCCGAAAGATGTCAAACATGCCTTCCATTTAAAGCAGTATGTTACATTTATACCGATTTAATTAACATTAGTAGAGGCCAATTATACTGTTCAAGAGTAAGATGTTTTACGAGAAAATAACAAAAAGATACATGTAATCATTGCAATGCCAGTTTGCCATCAGATAGGATGTGCAATAATCCCTTTAGCGAGCTTAAGCTTTTACATATTAATGGCAATATTGGAGAACAGGAAGATGCCTTTTAACTGCGTCACCAAGGTCCTTACAATAAAGAAATGCCTTTGCTGCTTGGCCCAATTACTGTTCAGTGCTGGGAGAATGATGCCGTTCGTGAGCTCTTCCCTCCTCACTGCTGGGGCCTGGGGTATTTTTTTAAAAAAACAATGCTTTATAGTGATTAATAATGAGGAGGGAAAAATTCGTTTAGACGTTTGGCAACATCTTTGTGGCGCTCTGTATGGGTCTCATATAAAGTAGATTTGCCCTGGAGAGAAACGCTGCCAATGCGTTATTCTTAAACATACGATTAACCAGCTGTCAGAGACAATAGAACACTTAAAACTATTCCAGCGACCAAGTTACCATCTGTAGGTGTCAGAGCTACTAAAATGTATTTAAAAATGAGCTGCAGGACACAATGGATGTTTCCTCGTGTGTAAAACAAAGCGTTTGGGTTAGATTATGGCCTCAGGGGTCTCGTTCTGAGCTACAATACTTCACAACATGAAGGCAAATAAAGTAGCAAAGAAAAGCAACCTGTTGACCGAGGAAAGCAAATTTAAAAAATTAAAAAAAATAAATCAATAATAAGCCCAAAGGAAAACGTCTTTCTTGGTTAAACAAGTAAACTACCACATGAATTCTTCCTGTCCTTGTTTTTGTAATTTTCAATACATGTGTGTCCATGAATACCGTATTTTCTTGGGTATTTTTGAACGTTACATCAATTCCTGGATACACAGGTTACTCTGCCAACTTGCTGTTTACACTCAGCCTTGTTTGTGAGATCCCCTCCATGTCGACACTTGTAAAAGGGGCTCTGTTTCCCCAGGCCTCGGTTTCCTCACCCGCACGTAAATGATAGTAATGGTGTCCACTACACTGGGTAGTTAGGAGGCTGAAATGAGTTAATATTTATAAAGCATCTGACATATAGTAAGGGCTACATGTGCTTACATAAATGATGTAGTTAATTTACTAGTCAACTAATCTAATTAATTAATTTTCCCTGCTACATCGAGTGCCATCATTTCTCTGTCCATTTAGATATTTCGCATGGCGGGCCTTCGGGGATTCAGGAATTCATATTCGAAATTACGAATACGGCAGTAATAACTGTACATTCCTGCCTTTTAAAAACATTTATTTAGCATCTCCCGCAGACCTGCAGGGCCAGCATGTTTTCTGGCTCTGGCTTTGATGGAAGTGGGAACGAAGCCACGGAAGAGAGCAAGTCCTCACATCTACGGAATTCAAGGGCCGTCATTAAAGCCTCAGGCTTTTAAGGATGAAACTCAAGAGGGGCTGGGAGAGAAGGGAATCACTACTATCAACCGGGCACTTAGTGTTAAGTATTTTGTCTACTTTATCTCACTGGTATAGATGGCAAGTGTTATTATCTTCACTTTTCAGATGAGGAAACTGAGGCTCGAATAGTTAAAGAACATGGTTAAGATCACACAGGCTGTCATTCAAAAGAACTAATAAAAAAGGGAAGGAATAAATGTCAGGAAAAAGTGAGTTAACAGTTTCCCTCAGAGGGGGAATTAAAAAAGGATAATTGCACCAACCGCAGATTCTTGTACCTTGTAAAAGTCCTATCCCACTTTGCTGAGGTGAGGGCAGGATTCCTCTGTCCAGATGACGCGCACCTTGATCAGCATCTTGGCCTAACTCTGCCCTTTGCAAAAGCTCAAATGGTGCCGGGATTTTTAAGGCAGCAGAGAGGGGGGGAAGAACTGGGGTGGGAGAATAGAAAGGGATATGCGACAGAGATGATTATTGAAAGTTGACAGCTGCCAAACACACTGTGTCCCTGGCAACACCTGTTGAGTGTGCCACAGTGGTGGAGAGTCAGATGAAGAAAGACAGCTGTATACATGCCAACAGCAGCAGGATGCTGTGCTGGGCTCGTGCTCTGCCAGCGGAAGATGTGCCAGACTCGCTGGCCCCAATTCAAATGGCTGGGTGTCGACTCGGTTTGCCAGGGAATAAGCCCAGGGAATACATTTGCATTAACACCGCTCAGCCACCTCCCCCTGCTCCTGCCTCCCCCACTGCCCTGTCCCTCCCCCGCCACATACAACATAGTTCCTCTTCCCAGAATGTCATCTTCAGGCTGCTTTTCAGAACCTGTATTTCAGTGGAACATGAGGTAAGCCAGATGCTGTCCCGAATTGCCTTGAAGGAAGCCAGCATCAGCCGTCGAGAGGAAGACAAAAAACTCCATTTCAGGTTTTTGGCAGTTGGCTAGAAAAATATGCTGGGTAATTTTAACTTTTGTGTGTGTGTGTGAAAAGAAAGACTAGATGGGGTTTTTACATTTTATCTCATGCAAACATTATGCTCACCCAGACCCTTCCTTAAGTTAAGCACCTGGAAATTTGGGGGATTCTCAGCTAAGCTGGGAGAGTTTCCCAACTGCAGTGGTTGTTATAGGAAAGTTTGGTTCTACCTGCAAAATTGCTGCCTAAGATGAAGAAGTGTCAGATATGTCTAATTTATTTTTATCTTTTCTCAAGACTCCAGGGATACCTTTGAGGAATGAGAGGTCTCAGATCTAGATGGTAGAGTTTTTCTCTGCATAGAGATTTACGTTATAATATATACATACATATATATACACATACATATACGTATATACATAATAGCATATATCATTCCAGCCACTTCATACCAACACATAGTGGAGATGGTGAGAGAGATAAAGCCTTAAGAATGAGAGAAACTTTGTGGATTATTGTTTTACGTAGCCTTTGTCCCAAAAGTATTAGTGAGTGACTAGACTTCAGATTATAGAAATCACCCCGTTCTTCTTTCTGACCTTCTCACATCGTGCGTGTGTGCACATCCACCCACCCACCCACATGTTACACTTCTTGACAAAGGCTTTCACCTCATTTCAGTGCAGTGTTTGTGGAGGGAGATCATCAACACCTACTTTTGATTCCTTTCTCTCTTAACACTGGTCTTTCTTGAGTAACTTTCAGTTAAAAGAAGTCATGCCAGAAATTCCCACTTACCAACATGTTGTGAGTCAAGAATTTATTTTAGAAATTGATCTCCCAGATATATTTAAATGTGGCACATATGGTACAGGAAGGCACATGTACAGGAATAGTCTACACAGAATTTTTTCAAGTAACAGTGAAAGAATGGGAAAACTCTAAAGACCCAATCACGGGGCATATCTCATTGATCGTACGGCCATAAAAAGAGCGCTAAGCAGCTGTTAAGAAGCATGAACTAGCTTCATACGTGTAGACACGGGCTAACCTTCGAGACATAGCAAGGGATAGAATAATGTGTATAGTGTACTATCATTTGCGTAAAAATAGAAAGTAAGTATACACTTATCTATACTTAGACTATGTCTGGAAGAATAAACAAGCATCGAAGAGTGGTTAACTCTGAAAATAGGAGCCAAGTGATCTGATGTCCAGGTTTTGCTGTGTATTTTGGTGCTGTTTGAATTTTTCTGTTATTGTATACAGGTGCCACATTTTTGAAAGTACAAAAAGTTAATGAAAGAAACTTATTTCTCACTAAACTCTGAAGTTATTAGATATTTAATGTTTAGATATTTTTAAAAACTTTTCAGCTACAGTCGACACACAATATTATGTTAATTTTGGGTATACTCATAGTGATTAGACATTTACATAACTTATGAAGTGATCACCCAGGTAAGTCTAGTAGCCATACTGCCCATACTTTTATTTGTTGTTGTTTTAAGTCAGGATGTGATTTTATACACAGCTAGTTTGACCAGTGTTTCAGATTAGTAACTTGATTAGTTGAATTTGACTGTCCAGTGACTCATTCGAGAATACGAGTCTGTGCGGTCAAAAGATTCTCTATGTGTATAAATTGTGATGGGTTTTTTTTCCTCCCTCAGCTGCAAAAGCCAGCTCAGATTAATTGTCGCTTAGCATGAATGAAATAAGATTGCTTTTAAAGACTTAATTGCCATAATTCTGCAATAACACTTGAGCCCCTAGTCCCTTGTATTGCATTTGGAAAGCATTTTGATGCTTTCAGCTTGCATTTATTCTTGTATATGGATATTCACATGACTCCATTTCTAATAAATAATGAGACTGGTGAGAATTTTCATGGATCCAAGAATATACTTGAAATGTCCACCTACCTCCACATAGAAATACTCTTTCTCTCCCCTTGCTCTTCCCCATAGACAACATGTCTAAGGAATACATTGAGAGAGAGCAAATATTTGCCTTCCACTCCTAGTCTCAATACAATATAAAATGAGTGCATAGGGCTATTCAGAGGACAAAATGAGCTAATGGAGAATGAAGAAGCACTTGGAAACTATAATGCTCTATTAGTTATTTTTTGTTGGATGTAACACTTATTTGGTGTAAAAATAAGGTGGCTTTTGTTTCAAAGTTCTCTGCTGAATATGATTTCTGTACAATGGTTAGAATGAAAGATGTCAGTGTTTTCAAGTTAGCATCCCTGAAGGGCACTGGACCTGTGGCAGCAGCCAATCAGAGTAAGCCTAAACTGAAAACAAGGCACACATTTAAAGCAGATAATTCTTAGAAAGGTGGACTGAGACCATTCTTGTGGGTTTATGTGTACAAAAGGGCAGAATCTTGGAAAATGCAAAAATGTTTTTGAGATGACAATTTTACACTTACATAATCTTAAATTCATGTGAAGACTTTTGATTTTGACACTTAAGCTGTTAAGTGGGGTTCCCTGATCATGTTTCTTGTTTATCAGAAATAAGAAAGCAAGAGTTTTGACCTACTAATACTATCTTTTAAGTTGACTTGTTTTGAGTGCATTTTATTTGATGAACCAGTATATCCTTCTCTGTATCTCTCTTCATTGATATACAGTATTTTCTATGGAAAATTCTAATTTAAATGTCATGGTTTCAAGTTAGAACACAGCTTTTAAGGCATTATACTTCATCTTTCAGAGCAATAGCTTCAAGTGGCAGAACGTTTTGTTCAAAGGAAATAACAGATATCCTGCATATTAAAGGAGGGGGGCCAAAGTGGAGCTGGAGAGAAAAAGAGAGAGAGAGAGAGGAAGAGAATGTGTGAAGGGCCTGGAGTTCAACTTACTGAGCAGCCTCTTCTCGAATGTTCTCTTGTGATAATTTCCATTAGCAGCTAGTGGTAGCCAGTGAGTCTTCTCATCATGTGGGATCCTTATGCTTGGGTCAAGCTGTGATGACCAGTTAGATTCCTGTTCAACTTCTGTATCTTGCACAGATATCAAGAAAGAGTGGTGTGGAAACTCAGGGGACAGAAATTGTTCCCCTGGGACTTCTATTACAGTTATCGGGTCATTATGAATTGTCCCAGGATTACAGAGTTTGGGGTTTGAAGATATTTAAAACAGCAAATATAATAAGAGAACTTGTAATGGCTGGGTGGGAAGACATACTCACAGAAAAAAAGCAAGGTGTTTGGGAATGGAGTTGATTTCTCTTCACCTTTGCATAATACAATAGAACTAATAGCTATTTATCCTGAAATATATGTTAAATTAAGATTTTTATGGCCATGCTCCTCTGCTCAAATAAATTCAAACATGCATGGGATGAAGAGAAATTTATATATGCATTGTTAGCCTTTTATATCTAGGAAAAGCATTGAACTGTTTATTTTGCAAAGAGAAACCTAAAGAACTATTGGAAACCTTCCCCGTCTGTTTAAAGAAAAGCAGAGTTCACTTCACAGCTCCACTGAGAGGACCATGTGTGTCTCTTGGTACGGTTAACATAAAAAAAAAAAAATCAAGCAGTAACCTTTAACCTAGACTAGCTGTTGAAGATTATCTTTTATAAGCCTTGCATCCTAGGAAGGCTTCATATAAAGCTCAGTTGCAAATCTTCACTATCCAGTTATATCTTTGTTCTAATCATTCTATTCTTTGCATATCCTTAAAACTTAGTATTTAATTATATTTCACATTTTATCTTTCTTGCTTTTGTTAATGTGTCGCTTCAGACTTTCAAGGTGTCTCATTTGTGCCTATTTTCTATCAGCAGACCATAAATTCCATAAGGGCAGGGATGTCTTCAGTGTCCTCAAAGAGCACTGAGTCCGGTCTTCTGTGCTAGATGGTCTGTGCAGGAGAGGTGTGTTCATTGCCTCTTGGCACACTCTTGCTTCTCCCTCATGTGTGAACACTCCCCAACATAGTTGGTTTACACTCAGGAAAACAAACTGATTTACATGTCTGTATAAGCAACATTCAATAAGAAGGTAAATCTGTTGCTGCAAAAATAATCTAAGTTGCATATCAAGCACAATATAAGTGGCTTTTGCATTATCCACTTTCTGTGGTTCTCAAACAGAAACCATTATCATCTGATTAAAGTTACATTTATTATGAAGATGCAGTATTTCTAGGTAGATTCCAAACCCCTGTGACTTTAGAAATGTTTGGTATATTTTTATGCATTTTTATAAAGTGCATTAATTATTCTTTTCTTGGTATCCTGGTAAATCCAGAGGGCTTTGAAGTAGCAAAGTATGGTTTTAGAATAGGCATTATCTGTATTGTTATTTTCAATGTATATTTTTTATATTGTTACATTTAACCCTAACATATAAAGGAAGTTGTCCTGGGGTTTAAAATCAAGAGGTGGAATTCTGCCTTCCTGAGTTGCAGTTTGTCAGATCTGGTGGCTACCACCAGTCTTACTTAGCCTCCCCCTCAACAGCAGATTTCAACAAGGATGTACAATGCACCGGACAGTCAGACATGAGTTTGGATCCCTTGCGACCCAGCTAAGTGACCGCATAACCTTTGGCAAGTTTCTTCACTTTTCTAATCCTCCATTTCCTCATCTGTAAAATGAAGATCATGAGGATTAAGTAAGATAATGACTGTCAAATACTTTGTACAGTTGCAGGTCCACGTTAAGTACTTGATAAATGTTAGCTGTTCTGATTAGCAGCTGTTGCTCTAAGTTGTAATCTGATTCTTAGCAAGGATAGCTCTGCTCTCCAACAGCAGGCCACTTCTCCGGACATTGGTTGTAGAAGGTGTGCTTCACAGTAATACTGCCTGTAGTTGGCCAAATCCCTGATTTTTTCCATCTTCATTTAGGTGCGAGAACCCACACAAATTTGCAAATCAGTGTAAGCCATTGCCAACGTAGTATCTTTGGACATACCTGCAAAAAACAAATCTAAGAACGGATTGTGTTTGAGTAATAACAGTGTTTAACGGGAAGCTCATTGTAATGTGATGCTTAGGTTCAAGTCATGGGACTTTCTTAGCAGTTAGAGCAGTGACAGTTTTCATGGAGGGGCTCTGAATTCTTATGTCTCTTAGCTGGTATCTGAGGTGGATATTCTTGCTCTGACTCATACTTTCTACTCAGATCTCCATGATATTTTTAGCTTGCTCTATACTTTCTTGCTCATCTCCCAATCCCGGAGAGGCTTCCATCTGGTTGGGAGATCATCCAGCCCTCTCCCAGAGCATCAGACAAAACCACGTGAACTGAAGCAGCCACAGATGCCCCTTCACACTGACAGGGTTCAAAAGTCCCCAGTGCCACAACTTTTGTTGAAAACCCATATCATTTAGATGATGGCCACACTGTCAGTCTGTCAGCATGCAGATCTGACTATTAAGAAATAAAAAAAAGTTAAGTGACTTAGAGCTGTTCAAGAGAAAGAACCTAAAAATGAAGCCCACTGTTTCTTGATCTTCCTAAACTGTTGCTCCTTATCTAGCCTCAATTTTAACACTAACGATTAGATATTGAAAAAGCCTTCCTTTACTGGTCAGGTTGCCTCTCCTTTTTAAAAATTAAAATATTAATTTTATTTCTGTAAACTAAAAAAATTGTTTAAGTACAAAGAAAAAATCTTTTTAATTAACTCACCACTATATAAATAACAACTGTCAATTTAGTGGCGTATTTTATATCTGTATTTTTAAATAAGGGAAAAAAACTCTCTATTTTTATAAAAACAATTCACATAGAAGAGAATCGGATATTGAAGAATAATGATGAATATAGAAAAATTACCTGCAGGTCAATCACCCAGGAATAATATTGTTAATTTTACATTAGACACATATATTTTCAGATATCTTTTTGTGTATAGGCACACAAACAGAATGAGAAAGAGAGCAAAGAAGAGGGAGAGATTGAAATGCTTTTACAAAATGGAGACCATAATTTAGAAGTTATTTGTAATAAAAAAAAATATATGTAACTTCCTTTAATTTGATGGAAGAAAAAAACTGTAGGAATTGTGGAACTTTAACTAAATGTTTTCTCACTATAGGAATTAATATTTTCTAAATTATATTTCTAAATTTAAGGGAAGAGAAAATAACAGACTTTGAACAGGAGATAATATGTGTTTTAATATTAAATACCATCAATTAAGCTTTTCTGTGAAATAAGAGGATGTTAGTACTATTACATGGTCTCTCGTCTCCTCTACCCTCCCTTCTTAATTTTTAAATTACTTGTACAATGCCCATGTTTGTAACATTGAGATTATGATCTTTTAAAATGTATTATATTAATTCATTTAAAACATTTAAATGAATGTGATCCCTATTATCTGCCTTTTTACAGTAGTTTCCATTCTTAATTATGAATTTTGATTAATGTCAGAATAAGATGAACTTAATTGTCAAGTAGTTTTTTCAAGAGAAGTATACAAAGGTTCTATTTATGAGGGCTTCCCCCCCCCGCCCTAGTTTGAGAATATCTACCTATAGCTTTTATATAAGAACAACATTTGCTTCCTTGGACATGATTTTCTTGGATTGCATTTTCTCTTCTTCAGACCTCTGATCAGCATGTGTAGAGTTATGTAACCACCACCACAATCGATACGTATAGCTGGTCCATCATTACAAAGAGCCCCTTCAAGCTACCCTTTTATAGTCATACCCACTTCCTTTCTCTACCACCACCCCTAGCCCCTGACAATCACTGACCTGTTCTCCATCTCTACAATTTTGTCATGTTGCGAAGGTTGAGACTGATTTTTTTTTGCTCAGGGTAGTGCCTCTGAGGTCCAGTTTCCTTTACTGTGCACTAGTCATTCATTGGTTTTCCTTCTTTTTCTTCTGGTAAGACATACTGATTTTATTTCTGGAGGATCACTCTTTCCCTGTTTTCAGGCCCTACACCGCCATAACCCTAACCCCCACTCCTGGGGTAGCCACATGACTGAAAGGTTCTCAAATTGCTCTCGAAAGGAAGGGGCAGAGACTGGCATGCAGACAGGCATTATACTCTCCACAATACCATACGTTAAGCCTTCTAGTGGTGACAGCATAGAGAAAAAGGGTGAAAATTTTCACAAGAAATTTGTCATCTTTCCCAGAGGAGGAGATATTTGGGTTAAATCTCAAAGACTGAGTAATACTTTTCTGGCAGAGAAAGTAGAGGGGGCAATAAATCATCGTCATTGCCAGTGAAAGACACACCCATATGTTAAAAGACATAGAGAAAACGATGTGAAGATTATGAACACCATGATCGAAAATAACCCTGCAAGTGAGCACTCAGGAAAAAAACCCAGCTATGAGCTAAGCGTCTACTGCTACTCAATTTAGAAAGATAATTATTTAGCTAAGATTTTCTGCTCTGATTAAAATGAAACTGTGTTTGGATTTGAAAAGTTTGCTCAAATTTCATAAAAGATACATATCATATTAAGAAGTTCAAATTATAAAACAGATATCTCATTAAAATTTAAAAGTTTATTTGAACACGCTGAAGTATAAAGAGGAGGATAATTAATGAATTTACCTACTGTTCTTTCTGACCTGGTTTTTAGATACATTCTGTGCACTACATTTTTTTCCTTCACCAACCTTGGCGTATGAGTAGAAACTCTGCAGGGAGGGTTTACAATAATTACTTCATACAATAATAATAGGAATCTCTCAACATATTAACTGACATTCTTCTACTTAATGCTACTCAAAGAGGTATATACTTTAGCTTAACCCACTCAATATTTCAGCCTTATCTTATGTGTTTTCCTATATTGCAGAAGCTAGAAATATGAAAAATACATTTTCTAGGCTCTCTTGCAGGTAGGAACTCCATCGTACCTGGGTTTCACCAATCATAGATGTTTGCCAAAGATGTGACTACAGAACTAATGTAAAAAGAATGAGCAGATCTGCTGCTTTGGATCATTCCTAAAAACTCAGCCTAGAATCTGTTTCTTTGGCCATCCCACCCTTTCCATGAGTCATGTTGAACAGTGTGATAAATCCACCTCTGTCTCAGTGAACCAGTGTCGATTCTGTTCTCTATAATGGAACCCTAACAGTATATCACCTTCAGTCAAAGTTTGTGTTTGATTAAAAAATATACATATATAATAATCACTTAAATATAAATTTATGTATGAAAAGTAGAATTTGGTGCAACACTGGGTGTAAATGCTCTGACAATCCGATAAGGGAAAACCAAAATCTCACTTCATTTGTTTGTTTTTTTCTTCTCCTTCTTCTCCTGGGGGTAAAAATCTGGTCTTTAGTTGTATATATGTTTTTTCTTCTTCCTAATGATCACTATTTTACGATTTTGTCTTCTTAAGTTGACGATTATTACACAGTCATGTCCTCATCATGATGTTAAATGTAAATATGGGTTTAAAGGCTGCAGTTATTCTTTAAGGGTTTCAAAACAGTATTTCCGAGGCTGAAGCTGGGTCAGATGGCACATTTCTCTGCCATTTGACTTTACAATTCCTGTAGCGTCCTGTACAGCAACAACTTGGGATGTAGAAGGGCCAGTGCCGCCACTTTAAGCACTCAGGCTCTTGGAGGACCGCTCCCTGCAATCTGTATGTGGCTCTGTGGCACAAGTTATCAGGGCTTATTTGATTGCTACCTCTGCATGCACGGAGTCTCTCTGCAAACAGCCACAGGGCTCTTGGCTATTATTAATCTGTCTCTGTTGCCAGATTCATAGTTTCAGAGTAAGAAAATATTATCCGAGCAAATATTTAAGCAGACTTCTCTACACTGTCATGCTTCATTACAGAACAACCTTCATTCAGTTTATTCTGGAGTAAAGTGAAATGCTCCAAACCAGTTGCACTCTCCAGTTTTCCCCAGTATTTTTTGCACTCTCCAGATGCACTGTCCAGTTTTCCCCAGTATTTTTTTTTTCTGCAGTAGGAAGACAAGGACCTTCTCAGGAAGAAAGGCTTTAGGATGAGGCACCACCTATCTTATTCACGCCCCTCTACGAGAAACCTGTCTGGGACAGAAAAGCATCATGTGTGAAATGGTTAGAGGGTGTTTGTGTGCATCCTTATGCAAAGTGGTGAAATGAGAGTGACACTTTTCTACTAGTTGCTGAGCATATGCTTGGAATTGGCCCTCTCCACATTCAACCTCCTTCCTGTGTTGCAGAAGTTTTGGGGCATTCGGTTCAATTGGAAAGCTAAAAGTGTCACCTGTACACTACCCTATACGGTACTGGGATGCCTATCCTAATGCATTATAAGGTTCTTCCCTCTTCTGCCTCAGTTGCCCACTCCTTACTCATCAGTTGAATGCACATGCTATAAAGAGCATGCCGGTACAGTGGGGAAAAAAAGCTAAATATTGAAATTATTGTTCTGGAGAAGTAGTGTTGGTAAAACAAACTGGTATGTTTTATCACAACATCGACAAAAAATAACCTCGAAAGAAGTATTCTTAAAATTTCTAATCACTACTATTTTTGAGGGTATTGGGAGACTTATCTGGCTGATGTGCTTCACATTGGCATGGGTTATTTGAGGAAATTTTCTTACTTTTCTTTAAAATATTTTATTTGTATATTTTTAGAGAGAGGGGAAGAGAGAGAGAAAGAGGGGGAGAGAAACATTGACATAAGGGAGAAACACCTGTCAGCTGCCTCTGGACACACCCTGTCCTGGGACTGAATCCACAACTCAGGCGTGTGCCCCAACCAGGAGTCGAACCAGCGACACTTTGCAGGATGATGCCCAACCAACTGAGCCACACCAATCAAGGCAGGAAGTTTTCATGTTTTAAAAGCAGTTGTTTAAGAAGTGTTTTTCAGCTGGTAAGAAAACCAGCTGAAGATTGGGTAAGAGAAATCGCAACCAAGAAAACAGATTTCTTTTAAGAACTTTTTTAATGCTTTTATATCCATGCGTACTGAGAAACAACTGGTGCTAGCTCCTCCAACCTTATTTTATATTAAAGCTTTGTGGAATACAGGCCATGGGGCCGTGCTCCTAGTTTCCAGAGAGGCTACACTATCAGTGTCTTCAGGCCGATGAACTGGTTCCGCTATGTAGTAACTTCAGTGGAAGTTGTGGTATGATTATGTAATGGGTCACTTGAGAATCTATTGACATTGGGCCACATGGATGTTTTCTCAACACTCATCTTGAAGGAAAACTACAATTTATTATTTTGGGTTACAAAATTATATTTAGAATTACAGATAAAAATATCAGACTTTTATCTTGTATTTAAAAATAGACATTTTATTATATTAAGAAAAAATCTATCTCTCTCTTGTTACTTCTTTATCACAAAGAAGAGAGGAGTGAAATCCGTATTTAAAAGGCTGCAGAACATTGTGCTTTTAAAGTACTCAGCAAGTTATTCCCTAAAGCACTCCATATGATATGTAAATCTTTTGATCTTTCACAAAATGCATGAATACTATAAAGAATAATGAGTATAAGCTTGGGAAGTACAATATTGACTGTCAGTGTAGTGTACTTAGCCACAATTATTATTTGTAGGGCTTTGCAACATAACTGGAGGGGATGCTTCTGTGAGTATGTTAAACACACGCCAGTGTCTGCTAAAGAAGATTTAATTTTATAAGACTTTTCCCCTTCTTTCCCCTTCCACACCTTATTCTCTTTTTGAAACCATTTTCTCAAGATGGAAAGTCTTCAGTAAGGGTGGAGTTGACTAGAATTTAAAAAGAGAAGCCCTGCTCCCCCGTCATTATTAATTACCATGTGATGGATAAAATAAGTTGGCTTTGGAAAGTATCTCTCCATGATACCCTGCAGGAAGGCTATTGAAGTAATGGTAAGCTGTCTTTTATAAAAATTTCCATTTAAAACTTAAGTCCAGCAATCTAAATGAATTTTTTCTTCCAGTTTAGTTTGGAGAAAAGTTTAATTGGCATTTCTGAACGTTTTAGAAATTACAAATTCTTTTTGAACTTGTTCCATAGGGCTTACTTGAAACAAACAAGTCACAATCTTCTTTATGAATCAGTTAAAATTTGATATTTGAATTCACTTGGTTTTAGTCAAAGCGATGAGCAATTTTGTTATAGTGGTTGGTTGTGTTTACGATGTGGTAAGACCTGGTTAGTTAACCAGTCCTGAAAATGCAGAGCTGTCAGCTAAAGACAAATGGTTCACTATTAGAGACAAGATACCACATGATTTGGGAGCAGCTGATGTTCAAATGAAAAGAAAAATTGATTTCCGTGATGAAGTACGTGATCCCAATATGCTCGTGTCTCAAACTACACAGGAACTTGAATCCATAAAAACTCTGCTTGGATGCATGGCTGTATTAAGCCTTTTAAAATTTCACTTTTCAGAGTTTGTGAATAGATTTGATTTTAAAATTTGTATGGGAATGTAAAGAACCTGGATACCTAATAGGATATTGGAAAAGAAGTACAAATTTTGTGGTCCTCATTATGACTTAGTGTAAAGCTGTAGTAGTTGAGGTGATGTGGTATTGGATACAGACATAACTAGGCAATGGGACAGAATGTTGAACCCCACACTTTTGGTCATTTGATTTTTGATACGAGCACCGACATAGTCCAATGGGGAAAGTCTTTCTGACAAATGGCTCTGGAACAAAGAGATAGCTAAATGGGAAAATTGAAAAAAGAAAAGAACCTTGATCTTATGTCACATCATACACAAATATCAATTTGAGATAGGTTATAGACTTAAAGGCAAAAGCTAGAACTCTAAAAATTTTTGAAGTATAAGATAATATTTTTGCAACCAGAGGGTAGGCAAAACCTTCTTAGACAGGATACAGAAAGCATAACCAATAAAAGAAAAATCTGATAAACTAGGTTCCACCAAATTTAAAACTCTGCTCATCAGAAGACATCACTAAGAAAAGGAACAGGCAAGTCACAAGGGAGGAGAAAATATTGACAAAATATATATCTGATAAATAATTGGTATCCAGAATATGCAAAGAACTTATACGAATCCAAATACAAAGATAAATAACCCAATTTAAACACAGGAAAATGATTAGAACAGTAACTTGACAACAGGAGATATACAAATAGCTCTAAGCATGTGAAAAAGAAAGTGCTTAACATCATTATTCATAAAGAGAATGACCACGGTAAAATACTATTATGCACCTACCAGAAAAATTAAAATGTAAAAGAGTGATATTACCAAACATTAGTGAGGATGTGGAATGACTGGAACTCTCATACATTATTGGTGGGAATGTAAACTAGTATAACCACTTTGGAAAACAGCCCAGTAATTTCTTATAAAACTAAATATACAACTATTTTATGTCCCAACAATTCCACTCCTCGGTATTTTCCCAAGACAAATAAAAACTTATCTTAAAAATCTTTTACAAGAATAATTATACCAGTTTTATTCATAACAGTCCCAACCTGGAAACAGCTGGTTTCCATCAACAAACGAATAGATAAACCGTGGTAAAATCAACAAGAGAATAGATAGGCCGATGACATGCTACACAACAATAGAAAGGAACAAACTACTGAAACACACAATGTATATGAATTTCAAAAGCAGTATCTGAGTGAAGTAAGCCAGACATAAAAGAGTATATACGGTATGATTCCATCTATAGGAAGTTCTAGAACATGCGGAGTTAATCTATGGTGCTTCTGGGGTGGGGCAGCATTGATAATATTCTATATCTAGAGAGGGGTTTGGGCTACACAGATGTATGCATTTATCAATACCAATTAAATGGTGCACTTAAGGTCACTTACTTGTATGAAAATTTTACCTCGACAGTAAGAATTCGTAAACAAATACTTTACTTAGTATTATGCATGCTGAATTGTTTAGGAGTGAAATATAATGACATCTGCAACGTTCCTTAAATGTACCCACAAAATAAGATGGGTAAATGGATAGAGAGATATCTGATAAAGCAAGCATGTATAGTAAAATGTTAATGGAATCTAGGTGGTGGGTATGTAATTACTCATTGTATAATTCTTTCAAATTGTCTGTATGTTTGAAAATTTTCATAATATAATGTTGGGGAGAACTCAGTAAGTAGCTTTCACTACTGTAGACTACACTTTATTTAATATTAAATATTCACTTAATATTTAAGAGAAAGATAATGCGGATTGAGCTATTCTCTCTTTTTACTCACTTAGATGATGAATAGAACATTTGAAGTATGGTGACAAGTAAAGCTGTCAATAATAACAATAGAATCTAGTACATTTAAATGCATAAGAAGGGTTCAGCCATCTAAACCAATGGCTTCAAGCTTGGTCAATTATCTGGATTATGTGAAAAAAATTATAAAAATACAGATTCATGGCTCCACTCAGATGGTCAAATATCTAAGTAAAAAATAGAGGGGAGGAGCACTCCTAAAGGGAATTTTAAAAAACATTTTATTTTTAATTTTTATTTTTAGAGAGAGGAGAAAGGAGGGAGAAAGAGAGGGAAAGAAACATTAATGTGAGAGAGAAACATCTATTGGTTGCCTCTCATACTTGCCTCTACCGAGGAACTGAACATGCAACCCAGGCATGTGCTCTGACTGGAAATAGAACCAGCGACCTTTTGCTTTGTGGGACAACACCCAACCAACTGAGCCACTCCAGCCAGAACTGAAGGGAATTTTTGAAGCTGAGTTCGCTTATTTTGCATTAAAGATTTCTGTGAGAGATACTGTTGGAAATAACCAACTGACCATTCTATGTGTAGGTAGCAAGCATGAATAAAACCCCCCAGTGTGAGTGTATACATTCAGGAAAGATAAAGGTCGGAGTCGTTAGCAACATTCATATTTCAGACTGAGGTAAACGGGAGGAAGTGTAGAACCGTGCCCAGCTAAATCTGTCTATGGTTGAATCCTTGGTGTATCTCTAGCGTCTTTCAATCGCTTCCCCTCAAACCTAGGCACACACAGAAAACTTAAATATTAAGCTCCAGTGCAGATGGCACATTTCTGAGCTTTAGCTTCTTGATTTGGTTGCCGCAGTTGTGTCATTTCTGCTTTTTTTAAATGTACAGTCATAGACCCTGAAACTAGATCTCATAGCAAGACACAGGGTCATCAGCATGCACCAGCCCTTTGAGTCTTTGTGTGTTTCTATCACAGCGACCCCTATATGTGTGGTTTTGTACCTATGCACGGGCCTGACCACGCAATCAGAGAGGGAAGACATACAATTTAAAGGGTATGTATATTAAGCCACTTGAATATTTAGAAAGATAAAAATGTATCTATTGCTGCAACTCCAGGGCATGAGAAACCTTTCATGATGATTTGTTCTGCCACTTTAAAAAATGCCTCATTATTGCAGCAAATGCCACATCATAAGCTCTTTCTAGTATTAGCAAGATGCAGAACACTTCCTTGAGGAAACACAAAGAAATATTATGCATTTCTATACATCACAATGTTCCCCGGAGTCAACTTATTTTTGGAGAAGTCATCTTTTTGTTTTGAGTGACAACTCATAATTACATCAACAAACACTACTGTTCACTTTAGCAACCAAACAGATGGATACCCAGATACACCCACTGGAAAATCAAAAAGACCAAGATCCAAATATTTCTGTGGATTTGGGGGGGGGTTGAGTCTATTTATTTTCAATTTTGTTACTATTCATTGTGGTTCATGACTTTAATGCCATTTGAACCTCAGTTTAGAAATCCACAATTAAAAAGTACATTATAAGAAACAAATTATTATTTCTGGATAATTGATCCTATTTTAACTTAGTCAACAGTTAATGTTTTCAAAAATAATTACCTTTTTCAGATTCTAGTTTGAATGAAGAATCTTTGAAAAAAACACCAGATGTTGGGATGTTGAAAGAGTTGTAATTTAGACTTCACGATCAGGGTTAGGAAGAAAAATATTCTGGGTAATCCATGTCTTGCTTACTCAAACAGAACAATTAAGGTAAATTGATACTCCAGTTCAAAAGTAGTTATACTTTCAATCTAACAGACTTTTCTGATATATTTGAGAAGCCCAGGCCATTTGAGATGGTTTTAGTTAGGGTGGAGGTTGAGTTTTAACAAAGTAATCTTATAGTGGCTTAAAGAAGATATTTCTAGGGAGAATATTCCAAGGAGGTGCTAAAGTTCTTCTAAGCATGGTCATTCGGGAACCCTTCTTGCTGGCCTGCCATCCCTTAGGGCATTGTCCTTCTCTGCATATCAAAGTACTTTGATTAATCAAAGCACAGATGTGGTCACATCCATATCCCAGCTTATGATAATAAGAAAGAGCGGTGCACTGAGACAAGTGGCTTGTCTTGAAAGTCGGAGGTCCCAGAAGCTGCACACACTCCATTGGCCTAAACTTAGTCACATAGCCACACTCATTGCAAGGGAGGCTGAAGGTGCAGCTCTAGTTGAGCATCTGCAGCCTGGTTTAAACTCTAGTTAATGGACAGAGGGGAGAACAGATTTGGGCATTTTCTGGTCATTGTGGGATACTGATGAAAACGTTATAATGCTGAGCTTGGAAGCACTAACTTCAAAGAGCAGGACTTGTGGGTCAAACAATAAGTTTGTACTAAAATTATATTGCAGAATAAGGGAAATAGAATGCAATCTATTCCAAATGGATATTTTTGGGAGAAGCAGTAATGCAGAAAGATAGTAAAAGGCCTAGAGCTTAAATAAACACATTTGAATAGGAGGTGATGTATTGCAAGACAAATGAAAATCAGCTGATTTACTGTGCCTCTATCCAAATGAAAATAAGGTCACCCTTGATTCTGAGAAGTTCATATAGGAAAGGGAAAGAATTCTAATTAGGATTAAGAACATTATCTCTCTCCAAATGTCTGCAAGCATAGAATACTGGTTGTGTCTATGTCTATACCTATAATTTTGCAATATGACTTTTTTTTTAAGTAGGAAACAATTTGGTAAACTGATAACTAATTTAGATAATACTAATTGTATTGGGTAGAAGATGATTAGGAGGGCTATAAAAGAAACCTCAGGTGTGCTCCGCATGGGATATTATTGAAAACATGAACATTGTGTAAAGCTGTTATCCCTTCCACAAAAGAGAGATGATTCCTGGATGTGCTTATAATATACAAAATTAGAAGAGGAGGAACTGGGGGCAGGGGCAGGGGGCGTAGTGGTTACGCTGATTTCTCTATGCTCCAAATCCCTCTTGAATTCCCGTCTGTGAATGGTGCCTGCGCACCTGCATGCACGTGACCTGATGGTATAACGTTATCACCTGGATTATAATTACAAACCACACTTTGCATGTGGATTACTCGTACAATTTTACTTCCTTCTCAGTGAAATGCAAATAGCTTTGGATATCAAGTAAGTCCTCTTTATTTTAGCTATTCACAGTATGCTGCCTTAGAACATTGTGGGACTTATATATCCATTTCTGTGGAATGGTTGCTATTTTTCAACCAGTATTTGGAGGATTCAACAAATATTTGTTTCCCGTTTTATGTAAACGTAGTATGCTAATTCCATAGCGTTGTGTCCTATACAGAACCTGTTTAGTGCTATTTGGAGTAATCATATCTTCTTCGTGTCATATAATAGTCACCAGGAAAGAGATGGTTACTATCCCAAAGAGCACTCAATCATGCAAAAGAAATATTCTTTATGAGATGCAATGCACATTCTTCCACTTCTGAAATCCAAGTAAAGCAACCTTTCTGAGCTTATTTCCTGTCCTTCTTTCCCCACCTGCTGATCCATTCTTCACTTTTCTTGGCCTTGCTTTGTGCCATGGGAGGATGACCCTTGAGGACCATATCTCCTGAGCTTCCTTAGCGGTGGACTTATAATTAGATTTGGACAAGCTTTAAAGATCAGAGGGTGAGAGGTAAGGTTTGGAGGTATTCTTTCTGGCTCCCTCCTCCCTTCTATTCTCTATCTCATCTCTCTAGGCAACAAGTAGTTCTCTCTATGATCACATCTCTCACTGGTCTATTCTTTGCTCTTTCATCTCTCCTTGTGTTCTTTGTGTATCTTGATTTCTTCTCCTTGCCCCTTCAGTTAAGAAGGTAGTAACGACTTCTTAGTGTAGCTAGAACCTGGGTACCTCGCCATGTGTTGTTTATTTCCTCAACCCAGGCCACGCCTCCATAAATACAACTTTCCTTGAAGTTTCTTTACTTGAACCAGCTGTGGTGGATTCTTTCCTGCCACAACCATGACAGGGAAGTTGCTATAAGCTTTTGTGTTGATCTACATTTAACAGGTTCTGGAAAAAGTTAATCATGCCTACTCTGTCCAATGTCCTTTATTTCTTTTTTAAAATATGTATTTAGTTTTAGAGAGAGGGAAAGGGAGGGAGGAAGAGAGGAAGAGAAGTAATGTGTGAGGGAAACATCAATTGGTTGCTTCTTGAATGCCCCCAACTGGAGACCTGGCCCACAACCCAGGCTTGTGCCATGACTGGGAATCAAACCAGCAACCTTTCAGTTTGTGGGAGGATGCCCAACCCACTGAGCCACACCAGTCAGGGCTAATTTCCTTTCTTTATTTTTCTCTCTGACTTATTCTAATAAGTTATTGCCCTATCATGCTACTAACTCTGCCCTCGTCAAAGCCTCTAATGATGTTAATAATGATAATCCAATCGCCAGTTATCAGCCCTCATCTTACTTCACCTTTCAGTAGCATTGGACCCAGTTAATCATTCTTTCCTCCTTGAAATTTTTTCTTGGACATCATGCTCTACTGACCTTCTAATGCCACATCAGCTAATCTGTCCCAGTCTCCTTTGCTAGTTTCTCTTTGAGACGGAGCCTGGGTAGCTGCTTTCCAAACATACTTTCTATTTTTCACAAGCACTTAGTTTCTTCCTGAGGCCGAATTTCTGATTCACCCTTGCAATTTGGAGGGGCTGCAGGTACCACTTCTAGGTACCATTCTAAAATCTTCCCATGTGCCATCCTCCATGTTCCTTCCCTTTCTCCTCCCATAAGGCACCTGTTCACAAGGACCTTGGAAACCGTGTGTTGAAGATAGAGAAGCCACAAGATGGAAGGAGAGTCACCCATCCATCTGAACATCTATTTTGGACTTTATGTGAGTGAGAAATAGACATCTATCAAATTTGAACCATTATTTATTTCTGGTTTTGTTGGTTACAGCAGGTAGTATCACCTGAACTAATCTGAGTGCTAATGGCTCAATCTTTGGTTCTTTTCTCTTTCTATACTTTTTCTCTTGTGACCTCATCCAGTCACGTGCTTTAAGTGCCATCTCTATTTTTGTCAGCTTCATCCTTCCGGTTACTCAGACTACAAATCATTCTTAAACCCCACATCTGATCATTCAATAAATCCTCTTGGCTCTACCTTCAAAATATATCCACTGTCTGTCCCCTTCTCACCATCTCTGAAATGATCACTGTGGTCTAATAGCGACACCTGGAATACTGCTATAGCCTCTTCTTAACTTCACTAATTTCCCTTCGCCAAATTTGGGAAGTTTTCCTTCACATATTTTGAAATAAATTTTCAATTTCTCGCTCTTGCTTTCCCTCTTCTCCTTCTGACACCTCTATGATTAGGATGTTGGCACATTTGGAGATGTCCCAGAGGCTCCTACACCTATCCTCATTTTTTTTGAATTCTTGTTTCTTCTTTCCATTCTGGTGGAATGTTTATCTTATGTTCCAAATTGTTGGTTTGAATCCTGGCTTCTTTTCCTTCTCTGTTGGTTTCCTGTGGATTCTTCATTTCACTTAGTGTAACCTTCATTTCTTCCTTTATTTTTTGCCATACTCAAGGACTTCCCTGAGCATCCTGATCACCAGTGTTTTGAACTCTGCATTTGATAGGTTGGTTATCTCCATTTTGCTTAGTTCTTTTTGAGGGGTTTTGTTCTGTTCTTTTATTTGGGCCATATTTCCTTGTCTCCTCAATTTGGCAGCCTCTCAATGTTTGTTTCTGTGTATTAGGTAGTGCTGCTTTTACTCCCTATCTTAGTAGCGTGGTCTATTGTAGAAAAGGCACCCTTAAATTGTGTGGAGTAGAGTCTCAGGTACTTACCAGGCCAAGTCAACTTGTTTCACCATTTTGTGGCTGTATGGGGAGGGCTTAGAGAGGGGACAATGCCACCACCTGGCTTCTGGGTGTTCGCCAGGCACTTGTCCAATTTCCAGTCACTTCAGCCCCTTCCCTTGTGAGACTGGCACCCTTCCAGCTGCTGCCCCAGTGGTGAATCCTGGAGTGGGTAGGTTTGTGTAGGTTCTAAGACCTTGTGGGCTCTTTAAGCGGCAGAAATCTGGCTGTTTTTTTCCACTGCCCCAACCCCAACTGATTTTTAAAGCCAGAGGTAACAGGGGTCTGTCTTCCTGGTGCTGGAACCCTGGGCTGTGTGGTCTGGCCTGGGGCTGGGATTGCTCACTCCCAAGGTATCCTTCCTGATTTTCATCCGCTATACGTGAATGTGGGACCCTTCACTCTGCAGCTGCCACTACTGCTGCTGCTGCCACCTCTCAACCCAGCTCTACAATTCTGCCCCTCCTACCCATCTGCACAAATGTGGCATCTTTAAATCCTTGGTTGCTGGACTTCCACACACTTTGATTTTCTAACGGTTCTGAGTGTTATTAGTTTTGAGATCTGGTTGTAATTCTTTCTATGGCTGCATGAGGATGCAAAGCGTGTCTACCTACACCTCCATCTTGACCCGAAGTCTGATTAGGTTGTCTCGTTTCTTTGGTCTTAGCTCACTGCAGGCTGGGATTTTGTTTGCTTTGTTTCCTGCTGTATTTCAGCACCTAGAACAGAGCCTGGCACACACCGTGGAGCTCAAGAAATATTTGCAGAATGAATAGATGGATGAATTTTCTGCACTCCTTTTAAACCAGAGAGGAAAATCCAAGTTTTGAAATGGTTCTTAAGAAAATAAAACAGACTATGAGGGAGAGAAGGAAGGAAGGGAGGAAAGAAGGTAGTGATGACCTCACACTCTAACAGAAAATAGCAACCAGCATTTTCTCAGCCCTCAGAATTGAATCCATCCCAACAATCATGCTTACAGAACCATTTGTAGGAGATTCAGCTAGGGACCAGTGTTGTTAGATTTAACATAAACCAAGTGTGCCTTTATTTTATGTAATATTACTGAGTGGTGATAATTTTACACATTTATAATGTATTTATATTTCTCTTTGTAAAAATAGTATTCGGTATATATAATTCGGAAAGTGTAAGAGGAATAAAGAGAAAAGGAGTGAAAGAGAAAGGAAAAAGCGAGGAAGGAACATCCAGAGTAACAAAGAAACACACAAGTAACATACTAGTACATGACCTACAATCTTTTCTTTTTACATTTTTGAGAAGCGTATCTTTCAATACCTTAAGAAGCTGAACACATTAGCATGAACCGCAGTGCATATGACACTAATCACTTTTCAAATGCCGAACCAGAGCCGCTCTGTTTTCTTGTTGCGCACGCTTGGCAATCAGCTCCCGTGATCGTACCTATCCTGTCATCAGCAGCACTCAACGACAGACAGGGCCATTCAGGCTTTATAAACAGCCCAATGCGCAGATTTCGGCTCTCCTTTTTTCTCAACGTGAAATAACAAGTTCATTATGTAGCAGTAATGAAACATTTCTTAGTGAAAAACCGGGAGAGATTAAAAATGGCCTACGAGTAATGATGTCAAATGATGTCGTGGGGTAATTATTGTGAAGACTTAATTCCTGTGTCATCAGGTATTTATAGATATACAAGGTATTCTACTGATTAAACAGCGTTCAAGGTGACTAAACATCAACTGTGATTGACAGTTTACAGCTCAGGCAGACTAAAAAGATTAAATAACATTAGAAAGTGGCAGGTGACTTCTTTTCCCTCGGGGCATTTTGCCCTCTGAGAAACGATTCAGACTTCTAATAATATTGCTAACAAGTAAGTCCTGAACTGTTTGCTTGCAGCAGTCATACTCTGAGAAGGAATGCAAATCCTGTTATGCATCTTTTTCATCTTGGTGAGGTTGCAATGGCTATAAACGTTAGATATAAGGTAAAGTATAACTTCCCTTGAGACTTAAAATACCCTGAAACATATCCAACTTCTAGGGCAGATAATGTTTCAAAGCTGTTGGCCAAGATCAATTTGTTTTATATCTGATACATTCTCTCTCAGAAATAGAGCCAAGATTATCCCAAATTCAGTTATTCAGAATTTCAGGTAACCAACATTGCTTCTCTGTAAAACTTCCCCTGTCGCCGAGCCTTCGTTTATATTACAGGATTCCTGATTACGTGCCTTTGTCTGCCTTACCTCAGCCTCTATGCTTTTTTCTTTATAGAAGCTTCAGAGGAGATTTTTTCACCGTCTTCTATTTCAGCTGGATAAATCTACTTCCTACAAAGTCATCACCATAAAACCTTATGTGCTTGTGGTTCTTTGAACTTCATGAAGTATTTCTTTTTTTCCCTCCTATCTCATGAGGATAATAGCACTTATGCACAGGGTCATCACGAGAAACACATGAAAGGATGCATGTGAAGTGTTTAGTGCACTGCTTGCCCATAGAATTTGCCAAATAATTGTAAACCACCTGAGTTAACTAATTTACTATATTTCGTTCCTACAACAGCCTCCTGAGGTCGATAAAGGAAGCAGTAGTATTTTTGTTTAATGAATGTGCCTTTGACTCTAAGGTATAAAGGTTGAGTGGCTTTCCTAAAGTCGAGAGACTTTTGGGGATCTGAATAAAAACTAGAATTCGAACTTGCTGGTTTCCAACCTCAGGCATGTTCCCTAGAGTCTTCCAGACCACACATTGCTCTGGGTTGAGAGATAGCCCTCGACTTCTCCATGTCCTATACCTTAAAGCCCCTTTAGTCCCCATCTCATTGCTCTTCTGCATTTTGTGCTCATTAAGAGCATAAGCTTTGCTCCCCAGCAGAACTGGGTTTGAATCCTGGTTCTGGTTTTTAATAGCTGTGCACAAAATGAACATAGGTTTGTTGTGAGGATTAAAGAAAGTGAGATATTACCTACGTAGTACTTGGCACGCTAAAGACACTCCACAAATGTTCATTGTTATCATTATGATTCCTAGATAAACTCCAGAGCTGCGTAGCTATACCTGCTGCCATAGACACGTCTCCACACCAGCTGTCTGCTTGGGCTCCAGCCAACCTGGCTCGTGGCCTCCGCTGAAACTACTGCTCTTCCTGTCAATAAAAGCTTCCCTCTGTCCAATCCAGGACCTCTCTCCTGCTTGGGGTACTGTGGACTCATCCTTCTCCATTGGATGCTTTTCATTCTTGGCACCAGTGCACCCCACCCCAGTGGTTTTATCTCATATGTGGCTCCCTCCTCCTCTAATGGCACCGCTTCCCTCATCCCACCCTTCAGAGCTCTGCCTGTCCCTGTAGGCAAAGTCTTGGATTTACTATTCTTCTCTTCGACTGTACCCTATAAGGATCATGGTTTCATTTCCCCCTTTGTATTGGTCACCTTGCATTCACCACTTCTGCTTCTAGAGCAATTAATTGGTTTATTCCCATATCGTATATATAATTTTTTTTTTTTGTATCTCTAAAGGCTTGGTGAGTTGAAGGAATGTGATTATCATAGTTGGCAGGAAGCAAACGGGAAAATTCCCAAGCACGACCTGCGTCTCTTTACCTCATACAAACCTTCAGAGGGGCAGTCATGGAAGCTCCGTGGGTCTCATCACTTTGGGGAGGGCATCCAGTACTAAATAAGTGAGCGATTCTCTCATCACCTCCTTTCCATTCAATGTCTTAGCAATCTCTTAAAAGGTTAGAAACTTGTGAATAAACAAGGTATATCTCGAGCTCTGGTGTCCCATTTGGAGTCCATCGAGGCAGTGGTCAATTCAAATCCATATAAATGCTCTGACCCTGCTCAGCATCGAACAAATGAGGCTTAAACATCCTGTTTGAATAACCACTTCTGCTGCCATTATCTCAACACACAGTGAATAGGTATTATCATTGCTCTATGCAATCATATAATGCTGAAAACTCCTCTAAAATCTCAATAAATGAAAGTCCTTCTAGTCTTGTCTCTTTCACACCTGTGTGCCATGGTGTATCGCACAGCACAGCAGTCACCTCTGTATTGTGTGTCATGTGTTGTGTTGGCCCCCAGGCATTCTGGATACCGTGTTACAAAGACACTGGTACTGCAAAAACGACGGCCATTGACACAGATGTGGCGGTGACGGGCGGAGAGCTTTGAAGCCCCTTTCTCCTTCTCCAGTTTGGTGCCTGGAGAGCCCCAAGTATGGTATAGACATGCATGTCAGTGCCCTTTTACATAGAAAATAGGAAATGAATTCCAAACAATACTGGAAACAGCTGACCCTTTTAGCACGATGCTTAAATATGCTGCTGCTGAGCCAAGGCAGCATGTGCAGAGTAAATATTTTAATCCCTAATTAATCACTTTGGTTAGATTGGTAAAACACAAGTCTAATGAAAATAATTTAAAATTTCCTTCATGAATAATTGCCTTGTTCGGGGAATTGTGGGAAGAGTCAACTGACTGACCTTCCATTCTTACTCAGCTGTACCGCTCTGAGACTTAATTTGTGTCCTTCAACCCCTTCCAGTCACCGTCACGAGATAACAAATACCTTTCGTGCAGTTCAGCAGCAACTATGCAGTGTGACAGTTAAGTCAGCAGAGAGGTAAAGAACCAAGCAGCCCCTTGCGTTCTCACCGTGGAGCCTTACAGTACCCAGTAGAGGGGAGAGTATCTTTGCGACCTTGCATTCCTTTATGAGGTTGTGAGCATGATGGATTGCTCCAGGTTATTGAACTGTTCCTGTTCCTTTTTAATTAAAAACTTGAATAATAAGGTGCCCAGGGTTTGGGCATTTACAAAGGGGACAGAAAGAATTTTCCAGCTCTGAGTGCTGACGAATGCTATCCTGATTAGCGCTGTGCCACCAGATTTAATTACTTCTTTGAGTAAATCAAATCTTTCTTAGAGGGCAATGTTCCCGGGTGTGCAGAGACCAAAGGTTAAGCCACCTTACTAGTTACCTGTTCAGACACGTTGGGGCCCATTAGATGTGGGCTGTGAGCGTGCTCTGTTCCATCCTTACTCCCTCTTGCTTGCCTGCCTGTTCTCCCTAACTTCCTCCCTGGTGCCCCTCAACCCCCTTCTAGCAATGAATATATTGCTTATCTGGTTGGAATGTCCCTAGGAGTGATGACTGGCATTGTGCCATATGGCTGGTGCACTCTGGCTCACAATGCAATCATTGCTAAAAACTGCCTGGTCCACCAGTCAGTTTGGCCTATTCTGTGGACTGTCAAGGTCCACCTGGTGGACCATCTGCCATCTCCCCCTGGAGGTTCCTCCTCTCTTTTGTTTTCCAGTCTGGTCCTCCTCCTCAATCTTGCTCTTCTATTTGCGAGATTCGAATATTTGGGGGAATTTTGCTTTTGCTTCTCAGCAATCAGGAGGACATGATGTTCTTGGGTTGCTGGAATGCATTTGGAATATAGCACCTTAACTCTTTGCTGTCATGCACTTCCCTTGCACAAGGACCCATACTAGCTTAAAGAAGCTTGGTTATAGGTTAGAAAAATACCGTTCAAGTGGAGAAGCACAGGGGTAGGCAACATGCAGCCCAGGCGATAATTGCACCAAATTTTGGAGCAGATTTTTTGTCTCTATTCACAAATGCAATTAATCACATTCCATGCCAAAGGGCATGGAATGGGCGCTAGGAAAGGAGCAAAGCAGACTGCTTACTCTTCCAGAGCTCACCTCAATAGCCGGCCCACTTTTCATTCTAGCCACCCTACCCTGTGCAGGAGCTCTGTGGAAAACACGCCTGGCGTTGTTTTTGGATTTGTCTGTCTACACTCTTGCTTTCTCCAGCTTAACTGATTAAGTTAGGTTGGAACCTGCAAAACCCCGTAGTGTCATTGGATAGGACTTGAACTACGGTGGTGCCCTCTTGCAACTTAACCCTATGCTGGAGTGTGTTCTATTCATTATCCGAGAGTCTTCACCTATGTGTTTCATTCATTCACTGATGTTAAGTGAACACCTACTAGATAATCAGGTACCACTGTGCTGGGCACTGCCCTAATTAAATATAGCTCCAAACCTTTTTAAGATTTTCTCAACACCACCATTCATGCATTTCTGCCTTCTCTCTAACATTTCTTTCTTTAGTCTTAAAGCCCTCTAACAACTGACCCTGGTAACACAGTGAAACTGAGACTATGTTGGACCACTTTGCAGAGAGATGGATACAGATATATCAATACATAGATAGAGATAAATATGATATATGAATGAAGATAGGTAGATAGATAGATATAGAGATATATTTTGGTGTGAGCTGCTAGTGGCACAGAAACATTAAACTGAAAGAAATATAAGAGAAAGAAATAGGAGTTCTTCTCTTATAGAAATTTGCAGGTTTAAGTAACTGCTCGAGGCCACTTAAAACAGTTAACTGTTTTAGAGTTGAGATGAGAACACTGGCTTCTGACTCTAGCCATTGCTTTTTCCAACACACAGTAATGCTTAGATCCTTAACCCATATAATTCGAGGTCTATGCTTTGATTACTTCTGCTATCCAATCAGTAAGAAATGGGTGCAATATCAAAAAATTTTTTTTCGAATTGTTAATAATAATACTAGTAAAGCATGTATGAAAACTTCTGATTTAACGGGCCCAGAATATATTCACAAAATTTTGGGAACTTTCACTGCTGGTTCCTTGAGATAGCAATTCTAGGCCACAGCCCAGAACTTGGCTGTCATCAACACTGGAGAGATTATAGACCTTTCTGTCTCTTCTCCTACCCTGTTTTAGTTACTTCGATGGTGTTTCTCCATCGACTGAGTTTGTACATTAAAACTGAATACCTGGCCCAGCACCGGGGCTGCCTCCTGGACTAGGTAAATGCTGGGTCTGCATTTGGAAGCCAAGAAGTGAGTCCCTCTTGATGTCTCCTCAGCTTTTCACAATGACAATTCCAGAAAGAACACAGACCTTTCCCCTTTAAGAAAGATGCCCAGTTTCCAGAAATCAGCCCATCAAACCTGAAGCAAACTAGACTCACTTTTTTGGACAGATATTCACAGAAGGCTCCTTTTCTCTTTTCTTTATTCAAATCTTAAAAGCAGTTTCTTATTGACTTGCTGCTTCTTTTTATCACAGTGGCTATATATTTCTTTAAAATACAGCCATGATTTTTAAAAACAATCACGTATTATAAGACTCATATAGTCTGGGTATGTGAAATCGGGCTGCTGTTAACTAAGTGAAGTGCACAACCTTGGCACCTAAGCGCATGTATGACCGTCCTTTGTTGTTGTGAGAAGCTGGGACTGGGTGGTGTGAGGTCAGGGGGTATATGCTGTCCAGGTCACAGGGAAATTAAGAGAGTGGATCAGGGACTGAAAGGCAGATGGGTCATCAGGCTGTTTGGGGAGACTGAAGTCTCCCTAGCTATGTTATTGCTGCAGAAAATGGCAGAACTTAGCTGCTTCTGGTGGGGCTGCCTCATGGGCTGTCAAATCCTAGGCCAGCTTTTGCCCTTCTGGTTCAGGGCGGTGCCCTCGAGAGTCTTATTTGGAAGGATCTGAGGAGAGAGGGGAAAGCAGAGCGCCTGTACTTGCCCTCCCCTAAATGAAAATTGGATTCATAGGGAGGCAGATTTGCCCTCTCTATGAATAAGAACATTTTGACAATTTGTGAAGATCGGCCACCTGATCAAGGAGCTGAACTCCATTGCAAGTAAGAGGCTGAAAGTCTATCTTTCAAGGATTCGGAAAGGGGGTTTCTATTTTGGATGAGAAGTTGGATTAGATGACTTTTAACATTCATGTAACCAAAAAGCTGTGATTTTCCTGAATATCATTACTCACATAAATCTATGTCACAGGAATACTGTTTAATTCTATTTCTAAATTGGTTCATTAGTGTACACAGAGGCCAAGGGCAAGGTCAGAAGAGGCAGCTGTTCCTAGGACTGGGTTTTGGGGACGTCAAGTCAAGAAGGCTCTACTGATTAGAAACATACTCAATTAAAGCCTCAGACTTTTGCTTAAGGCCATGTCCGCAGTCAAATGCAGCCACTCTGGGGAGAAACAAAGCACTCAGTGTTACCAGTCTTCTGGTTCCGGTGCCCTGAGGCATAATGATTGTAGAGTTGTGTGATTAAGATAACAAACTTCTCCATGAACTTCCTGGGTTGGAATCTGTGTGAATGTTGGCAAATCCCTAGCCTCCACTGTAAAACGGAAATAAGAGTAACACCTACAGTTGCCGTGAGACTGAAATGACGATTCACATAAAATGCTCAGGCCAAGGCCAGGCAGGAAGGAAGAGATCGGGAAATACCAGCCATCCTTTACTCCTTGGGAGTCAGCGGGACTTCGTGGAGGTGAAGGGCACGGAAGGATTTTTGCATCAGTGACAGCGATGTTTTCATGGGCTGGAGATGGGAACCGAGAGAGGAGAGGCTACAGAAAACAGAAGCAGAGGGCACCGGCGACAAGCACCTTCACTTCACAATATTGCCCAAGAAAGTCCAGCTCGGCTTGGTTTCCCCAGTTTCCGTGCTGATGAGTAAACCCCAGATAAAAATTTGGAGAGAACTCCATCGCCTCTCAACACATCAGACTTAAAAATGCATAGGAGACCTGCCAGTATTTTAGTCTAAGCTTTTTCCCCTCCCAAGAAACACAGGCCCAGCGAGAATCAAAGCACACGCATTTACCATAAGGGCCTAATCTACTTTCTGGAAAATTGTCCACAGATTTTAATTAAGTTCTTCTGAAGACCAGTGAACCTAGAGGGCTCCAGACAAAGGCGAGGGAAGCAGCCGGCCAGGTGCCGCTCTCCCGGTGCGCACTTCCCCAGCCTCTCAGAGGCAAGTCAGGGTGAGCGTGCCTGACTCCCGTCTCGCTCGTGTCTGGGTCCAGCTTTATCACGACATAAAGGAAGCTCGTGTCGTGGGATGAAGGACACCTTTGGAGCCTCCTTCGGTAGTTGCTTTAACGACACAAGAGAGCTGCCTTGCAGGTAGTTCTTCCCCTCACCCAGCCCGCCCTCTGCTTCTGTGCGGTTGAATAATTAATTTAAAATACATGAGCTCAGCGAAACAAGAGCATTAGACGCCGTCCCCAGAAATGGACTTGTTGTACTCCGAAAATGTTCTTAGAAACACATGTGAGTTTCTTTGCTCTCAAATTAAGGAGGATTAGGGCCGCCAGACAGTTGTTGCCCAGTTCCTTTGGGTCATGTGGCGGGGGCTGAGAGCCTTAAGTTGCTGGCATGAGCCTAAGTCAGTTGCCTGATCTCCAAATGAATTTTTGAATTAAATTATTGTCCCCCTCCCTTTTTTTCCCTTCTAATTGAGACTTCCATTGAAAAATGCTTAGCAAACAGATGGAAAACCCCAGAACAAAAGGCTGTTGTGAAATAATAAAATGGAGGTCATTTGAAATAGTTTTAGGTTAGTGCTGGAGGTACAGCTAAATCTTTCTTTTAATCATATTTTTATTAACTATAGAAATATTGAAAAATAAATCATAAGCACTGTAGAGAGAACCTCAAGGATGGTAGGAAAGAGCTTAGATCAATTCACAGCTCACTATGTAAGCGTCTTCTCACACCCACATCAAAGACACTAAGGCAGAATAGCTTTATGCTTAATTTTTAAAATAACAATGAAGTTACCTTATAGACCTTAAACAACATTTTATAATCTGAGCACTTGTAAAATGTTTCTAAAAGGTAAAATAAAAAGAGAGAATTTTGAAGTCCAAAAATGAAAAGAACTATGTACTTAACAACAGTGAGGACAAGACAAGTGTTTTCATAGGGAAGTGATAGTTTGAAAGTAAAGGCTTATTTGGGGGAAAAAAAAAGGAGAGAGAGAGAGAGAGAAGGAAGAAAGACAAAATTCTACCTTTAAGGATGTGCAAAAATTTCAAATGTGCCAAAGGCTTAGATTCAAAATGTTCAGTAAAAAACTTTGCACTGGAAAAAAAATGCATATTGTGTAGTTATGCATATTTCAAAAATTTTTAAAGGCAACTTGATCAATGAAAACAGTCTTAACAGGCAATAATTATTGGCTGACTGAAATAAACAGTGTGCCCAAAGTTTAGGCCAGTCACCTTTCATCAGACTCATGACAGAGGCTCTTCATGTGTGAAGAGTTTGATGTTTTACAGTTTTATCACCCCGAAGACTTCTTTATGGGTAGCAAAAAGGTAAAGGAATAGGTGTGAACAAATACTATTTCTGACTTGGGTGCTGGAAGTACTTCCTGTGGTTCAATGAGTTATAACCAAATTCTCAAAGATCTTAGGGTATGGTTGTTACACCCACATAAGGTAAAATCATAGCAACTTTATTAAAGGAATGTCATGGGTGGGTGAGAGGAAGGGACAAGTACTTGGAACAGCAATTAAAAACCAGAGCTGTTACCTAGACGTGGCTCTTTCAAGGTTCTTTAATCTTGGGTTTTAAAATGTTGACTATCAACCTCTTGGTAATTAACTTGTATGCAAAGGCTAATAGATCCTTAATGGTTACCTTACTATTTTTTGTCTTGCCATATAGAAGTTCTCCCTTTGCTGGTGCAGTTGCTGGGATGATTCTTGACCTGCTACCCCTGCTTGCAGAAGATGACACTAAAGAGAACCTGAGATGGGTGAAGAGACGATGAGAATAGCCGGTTGCTCTAAATGAGCCTGTTAGTGTCCTGACCTTCATTCATGCATTCAGAAGGTATTAATTGCATATCTATTATTTGCCTGGCACTGTTCTAGGTTCTGGGGCTATATGAGTGAACAGACCATACAAAAACCTTGCCTTCCTAAAGTTTACATTCTAGTGGGAGTTGGGAGAAGAACAGAGAATAAGCAAGTAATTGTGTCAGAAGGTGGTGTTATGGAAAAGGGTAAAGCAGAGAAAGGGAGGAAGGGATGCTACAGGGAGAGACATGGTGATTGTGATTTTGAAAAGGAAAGTCAGGAAAGGCTCACTGAGAAGTGAATTCTTCAGCAAGAGAATATAGGAGGCACCCAGTAGACACCAGGGTGAGAGCCACTCAGACGGAGGGAACAACAAGAGCGAAGACCCTGACGTGAGGTGTGCCTGGTCTGTCCTAGGGGTTAGCTAGAAGAAGAATCTGAATCCGAAGATATGTCAATAGACCAGCCCAAACAAGATGGAATTTAACAGGAGTAAGCAAGAGCAGAGGGATGGTAGATGAGGTTACAGGTAAGAGAAGAGCCCATTTATAGAGAGTCTTGTAGGCTATTGCGGGGACATTTTAAGGTCCCTGTGAGAGAAACAGCAAAAGAGATTGATCAATCATTACTGACTAAGAGATAAAATAGAAAATGGAAGAGGAATAAAAGGCTAGGGATAAGAAATATCTGAAGTTTTGAAAGTAGAAGTAGTTGGATTCTGCAAATTACAGACTAGGTTTTAAAGTAAAGGATCAGAGAATAAGTATGTTAGACTTTGCTGGCCATCTGGTCTTTGTCACAACAACTAAACTCTGCCTTTATTGCATGAGAGTGGTCATCGACACCACATAAATGAATGAGTATGGCTGCGTTTAATAAAATTTTATTTACATTAACAGACAATAGGCAGGATTTGGCGTGTAGGCTGTAGTTTGCTCACTCATGCGTATAGGTCAATGATTTGTGAGGACTTAGCTGAGAAAACAAATGATCACTAAGAATAGGTTATGGCAGAGCGGTCTTATTTCTTCATAAAGGGACTATTAGTCTATTAGGATAAGTCAAAGAGGGTCAAGATTTTGGATCCGGACTTCACCAGGACACTTAACAAATTCTCTTTTATTTTCTTATAAGGAAGATGGAGAAATTGTCTTAGATTCATGCATGTTCATCTATGTCACAGAGGCTGACCTCAACGAGCTGTGTTTCCCAAGTTCCTGTGTCGGCTGGCTCCCAGCTAGGGTAGGCCAATGGCAGAAGGGGAGAAGCGGAGTGTATTTCTCCGCCTCCCTGTGCCTTTCCTGGCAGCCCTGTCAGTGGCTGCATCTCCTCCCCGACTCCACTTATTACTGCTGACCCTACCGCGTGAGTACTTCAGTCTGTGATTGACAATGACTTCCTGCTGTTGCTGTACTTGGTTGCCTTATTGTTTGGTCCCTGGTTGACTTCTTAGATCTTCCATTGTCAATGAAACAACTCCCCTGCATTAAATACTCAGGGAAATCTCTCTTAAACACTCAGGGTGGTTTCTGTTTTCACGGTTGAACCCTGACTGATACAGGGGCTGTTTATGAATGTCACCCTAGAGGGAGGTTTAGACTTTCATGTTACCAAGATTCCCTTCTCAGCTCTCATCATTTTTATCAATAACTTGGTTGATGATGTAGCAGGTATGGTAATAACATTTGCAAATAGCTTGAAGCTGGTTGGAAAAACTATTTGCTGGATGGCAGAGTCAGAATCTAAAAATATCTCTATGAACCAGGTCTAACAAAAATAAATGTAGTAAGAAAAAAATGTAAAATCCTGCACTTGGGTCCAAAAATCAAGTATGGGATGGGGGAACTGTGACATAAGAGCACATAAGTGCTCTAGGTATTTGGACTGATGTCAAAATAAGGCAAAAGTTTACCAAAAACATTAAAAAGCTACAGCGGGCACTGGTTCCATTAATACTTTCATTCAGAGAAAAAGGGATTTAGCTGGATTATTTTATTCTCTATTGGTCAGACCACTCTTGGGGTCTCGCATTTTGATTGGGGCACAACATTTTAAAAAGTATAGATAAGGTATTTTGAGACACATAAAAATGATAGAATAAAATAGGAAGTACAAACTGTTGAAGGAAACTAGAAAGAATCAGTCAGAGAGAAGGCTAGGAATAAAACATTCCTGTGTTTAACGTGGGAAGAGTTTGACAATGGTTGTAGAGAATGAACACATTTGCCGGCACCTTTTCTGTGAAAAGGCAGAGGTCAAATATCCTCCCTTCTTGGCATACTCCACTACCTTACATATTCATATTAGGAAATTTTTCCTTTTCTCTATCCTGAAATTTTCTTGCTCTAGTGAAAGTCCTGATGCAGTCATTGTTGAAATGAGAGCTCAATTTTGCATTTAAGATATGGTTCAGGAATCAGACTTATTCTAATTCTAGGCACTGACTCCCTTTGTGACCCTAGATAATTTACTTTTAGTTGCCTCCATTTCCTCACCAGAAGGAGAAGAAGAAGGACGAGGAGGAGGAGGAGGAGAAAGAAAAAAATACCAAGTAGGCTTTGTTGTACATTTTGCAAATACTAGATTTCCAAAGCCCAGAAAAGCTTTCTCTTACCTTTTCCTGCTGGTTACTGTTTACATGTTTTGCAGAACTCAGAAGTACCAACATCCTGGGGTTGCTATGCAGATGCAATGAAAAGAACTGAATAACGCAACTAGGACAAAGTAAAGAATGGCTGCCTTGGTATTCCATGCAAGAGCTGGCACCCAGCCTCATTAGAGCTGTTGTCATTGTCGTTAGGTTACTGTAGGTCTCTCACATGTTTCCTTCTTTTCTTGAGTTAGTAGAGTTTTTTGTAAACTTGAATATTTAGTCTGCATTGTGCTCTAACAGAAACTTCAGGTAATTCTGAACACCAAGCTGCTTCTCCTTTGCAATCTGATTCTTAGCTGTGGGATGCTTGTGGTCTGGCCTGCTTACCTGGTGACCACTTCCTTTCTCTTTTTCTTTTCCTTTGAGAAGAAATTAAGAAATTGACTGACACATTTTCTGCACAGACTCAACCTGCAGAACAAATAACTTAGAGTTAGGAATCAGCATTTCCTGATGTCACCCAATAATGCTAAACTCATTAGCACTTTCACTGGATAGCGTGATGTGTTTAGCATGGGCAAGTTAGAAGAAAAAAATTTTAATAATGCTTAACCTGATATTTTGTGTTATTTTGATTTGTTTAGGAAAAACCATTGCTGCTCTAACATGCTGTTCTCTTCTAATATTTTACAGGTAATATGAATGATTAAATTTTCTTTGTGATACGGTTGTCATGCTTGACAGCTAAAATAATGTAGTTTAATGATAAGAACACTAGATTTACATAGCATATGCCATTGTTAGCTTTAAAAGTTTTGTAACCATGAGAGATCTAAGTGATTATGCAATTTCTGTTGCAGATAAGGAAATTGAGGCCCAGAGAGTTGAGGGAATCTCCTAAGGTTGAAGGCGAGAGTGAGACTTAGAGCCCTGAGCTCTTCCACCACCATCCCATGGAAACTCTGTTCTCTCCCCATCCATGGTCACATGTGTAGGTATAAAATGCAGATTGGATGTTAACTGGATTATTGTGGTGGTAATTTTGCAATATACACAAATATCAAATCATTATATTGCACACCTGAAACCAATATAATGTTATATGTGAACTATAACTCAATTAAAAGTATTTTACTGCAGATCAGAAATAGTATTAGAACTCCATAGAACAATATTTCTATTAGCTCAGCCTTGGGACTTGTCCATAATCCTGGTCCAGTGAACAGAAAATGGATGTGGATTTGTAGACATCAGTTATTTCATTTGTACTAAGTTGCATCATTAGGAAATTTTATGTTTACTGGTTTTTTATTTACTGTAAGACCTCATTTAGACTTATTTAGACACTGATTTCTAGAATATCTTACTCTTTGTATAAATGAAAAGAAATACAAACAAAACTAATGATATTTCTGAAACTTCTTCCTGTGCAGTGTATAGTTCTTCTGAATCATTTTTGGACTTACAGTTGTTACTATACATATTTTTCACCAAGTGTTCCTTGTGCTATCAAGAGTATCAGTGGTGCAGTACAGGGTCTGTCCAGAAAAAGTCCAGCCATTGTTAACATAACAAGAATGGTTTGTGCGACATCAATGTAACCTGGCAGCCAAGGAGAGTGGACTGGAATGTACATGCGTGAACAATGATGACTTCATTGTACTAGTCGGGGGGCGCAGTTCAGGCCTTCTTCTTGTCCCTGACACAGTACAGTGTGCAGGTGCTCAGTGAATATTCAGTATTGCAGAAAATATCGCGAGCAAGAAGACGGCAGTAACAAGTAACACACATGCATGAAAGCCTTGTGCCTTTTAATTTTTTCAAGTGGTGAGTGGCCACACATCCTCATGAGCAGAATGCTGAGAGGATTGGGCAGAGATAAGCAGTTTATAGTAGTAATCGGAGCCAAAGACAGGGGACACATCCATCCGACACATATACATACACACATAGGCATGACTGTCCTGCCTGGCCACTGGGCATACATGTGAACAGTTCATGTGACTTGCATCAGCAGAGCGAGGTAAAGGAAGTAGGAAAGTGCTCTGAGACTTCCGCAAGGCCCTACTCCCAGATCCTAGACCCCGGTGCAGGGGAAGGAGCCTCCGTTCTGTGAGGAGGGGCTGCCGGACCCTTTGGTGTTACAAATGCGGACAGGGAGGGCCTAGGTGTTCAGACAATGCTGGTTTAGTGTAAATATGCCTCCCCTCCTCCCGTCCTACTGTGAGGTTTCTTCTGTCTCCGAAAGAAACCAGAACCTCGGAGTCAGGTAACTCTGGGCTTCAGAGACACACACAC